>CAUJNA010003509.1:92617-555509 GCA_963377175.1 Effrenium voratum | reverse complement strand
AAGTTTCAATTACAATTGAAATTCTTTATGAAATATCACAAAAGATTTCCTGTATATTTTTGTCATAAAATTGCAAGAAAGTCATTTGAAAAAGAAATTGATGAGTTCTTCAATAATAAAGATTTGATTAAAAGGTTTGGAGGGACAAGCGCAATTAAACCATATAAAGCATTTGTTAAAAAATTTCGACGCATGTTTGATGCGATTGATTGGCATTTATTAAGTAAAGATAAAATAAACGAGGTCTTGAATGAATTTAGAATAACTAAATATCATGTATGGTCTTACTACACCACTAAATATCAAGTATGGCTACTAGTTAATTTGTTTTTCTGGGAATATATTTATTCAATAATAGGAAAAGACAATATCAAATATATAGACATTGGCGATATTGATAAATATGTAGATTACATATTTGAAGACATTTTTCCTGACTATAAATGTAACCCATAATTATTAATCATACTATAAAAATAACATTTATACCCTTATATGTTATAATTATAATGTCAGTATAGCGTTTTATATATTGAAGATACAATCCTACAAGGAGGATGCGAGCGTTAGCGAAGCTCGCAAGCTATGCGACCACGCCCCAAAAAAATATATGATGAAACTGATGAAACGAAGGAGGGAGTGATGTTGTTGCTGTTCTATTTTTTGTCCGGGAAATGGACAAATCGTTTTTAGACAGTTCGAAAAAATTTTTGATGACAAATATTTTTTGCAATATATTTTGCAAAATTATTTTTTTTGAAATGGATGAGGTGAGGAGATTGAGGAAATGACATTTTGGAGGGTAGTTGGTGAAATGAATGAGGCGAGGAGGAAGGAGAAAAGGATGGCGAAAATTTTGGAAAAATGATGATAAAAAAAACGGATGAGATGGACAGAAAGGAATGTAGAAAAATGATGAAAACAAATAAGGGTAGAAGATGGAAGATGAAAAAAAATGTAGGGTGGGGGGTATGTATGAAGCAATTTATTTGCTAGGCGAGGCCCTCCACTACTTTGTCAAGGGGGTCCCAGGGCCCCACTCAATCCCAATTGGCTTGAAAAATCCCACCCGTCAATTATAGGCTAATGATCAAGTTCCTTTTTGGGCAGCTGTTTTGTGGGGGCCCCACCATGGGACGTTCGAAGCTCAGGCTCACGAAGCCTTGCTTCGCCGCGCCCGTCGTGGGCCCCTCGCTGCCGATGATGGCGCCGCCCGCCATGGCGCCGATGATGGCGATGCCCGCGATGCCGCAGACGGCACCTATGGCGATGAATCCGTCGGGGCCGTCCATCGCAGGAGCCTCGACCGCATGTTTTTTTGGGCCATGTGGCTGTTGCGTGTGTTTTCTGGTGACACTGCCAGGGCCCAAGGAATAAGACTTGGGTTGTGGGATACTTTTCAGGGAAACCAACTAGCACATAATTCGGAGAGAAGCAGGTTGATACGGGAGGATTCCCCCGTTTGATGCACCTTAGTTTGATATGGGAAATGGCGCCAAGGGAATCCCCCCATATCCCCGCTTCCTCCATATCTGCAGGCTCTTGCGGGGGTGTATCTTAGAGGAGTAGTTGACAAGTGAACGTGTATGCTGCCAGTCATGTACTTCTCCCTCTCCCACCAAGGCCTGAACAGTCCTAAGTCTCGTAAGACAGTACCAAAGAACCCCCTTTCCATTTTGAGGGTATTTTCTTTGGTGCATTTTGCTTGTATGTTGGGACTCTAACTGTTTGCCAACTAATGGGTTTTCCATTAAGCCCCTAAAAGTAAAACTTTAGGCAGGGGAGCAGAAAGCAACCGAGTTTTGAGAGGGTTTTCCATTGACACATTCGCGCCAGCGACGGCAAATACCCACTTCTTTGTTGGTAATTGCTGAACAACCAGGTCTTCCACGTTATATGCCGCTGTTAATCGATCAGGGATTGACCTCATGCCCCTCAAAACAGCAGAGATTTGTGGGTACGCAGCAGCTGAGGACTGAAAGGCGCATCGGTCACTTGGCGCAACTCAACCGAGGTGACTCGTGCGTGGGTTGTTGGTGGTGTCCGGAACTGAAGATGCACACGTGCTTACTCTGTGGTTTGGTTCTTGTTAACTTATTTGGGAAACAACTGCTTTCTTCAATTGCCAACACGACATGGGTGTGTCCTTTTTTGAGGGTACCCTTTGTTGGGTGGCTTGTAGAGACATAAAGGGACAACCAATTTTTGGGTTTCCTATTTTGAGACACACATGTGCTTCCTCAAACCTCGTGCTTCTCGAAGTAAAGGAGCTGGCGTGTCACAGGAGCGCAGTGAGCCTGGGGTTGATTTCGGGGTTGATTTCCTAGAGACCTCCCCAAGTCGAGTAATCTTGCCCGAATCGAACAAACCCCTTTTGTACAGCCAAGAGTGCCATGTTGGTTTAAGTGAAAGGGGTAAGGACAATCGATCGCCCTGTACTTCCTTCAAGGGCCCCCGGTTTGGGACATTCCAGTTTTTGATAGCCCTTTCAAAACCCGCGGGTGGTGATTTCCCCGGAGGATTGCTGGGGGTTGAAGTCAAAGAAAGGAACAAGAACCCAACCGCAACTCGGCTGTTCCTTGGTGGACGTCCTCACAATATGGGCTGCTCGTCCTTTTCTAAGGTAACCCATTTTTTGCGTGGTAAGGGGAAACCAAAAGGGCCTTTCTGGGGTGTCCGAGGTGTTGATAGATTGTTCCCTTGCACCCAAGAAGGTCCCTCAGCCCTTTCCCTGGATCTTAGGATCGCGAGAAGATCTTCGTAGGAGGGCTGCCGCACCATTGCACCCTCGAGATGCTCACGAGTTCCTTGGCCAGATGCTCCTTTTGTCTCTCTCGTTGGCTGGCACCTGGGGTTTTACCGGCCCATACCGTCCCCGGATTGAATCCCGTAGAACCCGCCAGCACTAGTGGAACCTGCTGTTGGGGAGAAGGGAACATGATAATTTGCAGGGGAGTGTAACCATAGAAGTTCACGCGCGGGGTTCATACAATTGGACATGTGAATGTTCCTCGCGAACTTTTCGCAGTGAGAGTCAAAGAGCATCTTGGGGGCCTGAGGTTTCAGAAGTTTCAGGTAGCCATCCTGGATCGAATAGGTCCGCAGCATTCCGCAGCCCTTTTAAAGATCTTTTAAGGCAGCCGGTTGACAAGAGCAGAGCTGCAAACCAGGGTTTCAGAAATCGGGGATGATGAGCTGCCTTGCTGAAATCAAATGTGTGCAACCGAGTTTGTTGACGTGACGAATCGATCCAGATCGAGCACAGTCAAGAGAGGCCTTTGGAAAATGTCCAAGGCCCGAAGGCCCGAGTTATGAGCTGCACGTGAGGTTACTTCAGTCAGTATGGGCCAATCACCGACGCTGTTGCCGCGGCCTCAGCCCAGAGTTCCTTACTGGGAAAGCAGGAGAACAGGCTTAAACCATCAGTTTTCAGATGGATTTTTTTGGGGGCAAAGAGGAAAGCCGCCAGTTTTCAGTTTTTGTTGGGGGGGAAAAAGGAAAGCAGCCGCCTAAGTTGAAGCTGGACGAAGCATCGGTTTTTCGCTGCGCACTTTTGGAGCTGCGCGCCATGAAACCCTCAACTGGCGTCATAATGCAGAGATGGATTCGGTTCAACTGTTGTTGTCTCAGTTCCCAGCCAGATAGCTAGACTAGACTTTTAGTGTTTAAAGGGGTGTATGGCAATATCTCACCAAGTTGTGTTTGATATTAAGGCATCTCATCCGTGAGAACTTCGCATCCAAGGTACCCAGGGAAGCTTCTGGAATGAGTTTCGCCAGTGCTTGGGATTCATTTCTTTGCTCCGTGTGGCTTTTGTGAGCCTTTCATAAAAGCCATTTTGTCTGACACAACAGTGGCTTTTCGAAATCAACTTGCAAGGAAATGATATCCTTCAGAAGCCGTCCTATTTGGTTAACAGGGTCCCAAGGTGCCGTGTGGACAGCCCTTTGTGCACCATGCAAAGCTGGTTGTGAAGGGAGCCCTTCATCAAAAACAGAAAACAATTTGTGGCTTAGCCGTCAGGTTTGTCCGCTCGATCGGGAACTTGACCAATGAAGGCTTCTTGCAGGTGTCCCTTCCACTCTAACAATCATGGACGTTGACAGGAGGCTTCAGAAAACTATTTTCGTTTTTGGGCAGCCTCCTATCCACTTCAATGATGGTTTGAGAGAGGGTGACTGAATTTAAGTGTGTGCGAAAGATTTCGCCTTTACGATGTCGGAGTACCTTACTTGTCACTTTGTTTCGGGAAGACTATGGTAAGCAGTGCAGTCTTTCTAGAGCAGATGTGTTTTGTGATCCTGTAGATTTGTGTGTGTGTTTGTCTGAAGGAAAGCCAAACGAAAACCCACCTTGCTTTCTACTTTTTGACACATGCCCCTGTCCTCTCCGTCGCTGTTGCGAGGTCATGATGGACAAAAACACAGGGAAGCCTCGCGGTTTCGGCTTTGTAGTCTTTGAGCATGTCTCATGCGCGGAAGCAACTCAGCCTGAAGATTAGTCGGCCATTTGTGCCATGGACAAAAGACCGATTAAGTGAATTATGCTAATTCTCTAATTGGGCTAGGAATGATCAACTTGACTTTTCTTCAAACACACATAACAAATGCAAAGGTTCGTAAATAAAGGGAACCAGGACAGGACAGCTTCCAAAAGAAGGCTTTTGACCATGGCACCTTTGGCTGGAAGTTTTGCGACTGGTGTCGCCTGTAGATGTTTGAGACGGTTAGAGTTTGCGACTTTGGGCAACTAGCGACCTCACCTATGGGCAACTTGTAGCGACCTGTATGGTGAATCACGTTTTTTGCTTTGATTTGTTCTCCTTGGGTTCCCTTATTTTAGGCTGATGAGCCAACATCATTCAGACGCCTGCCAACACGCTTGTTGCATCTTGCAAGATTTCGAACACCCATGTCCAGCGCTCTCTTCATGTCACTTTTGTTTTTCTCCATGCCGAAGAGGGGGATGCATGGCCTGCCTTTGAGTTGAATTTGTCCGGCGATACAGCCATCTTCAAAGGCTCTGAATGAAGTATCATATGGCCATGGGGCATAACCTATCGCTCCACTTTGAGCTTGATAAACATCCATTCGCCACCTATTTTGATGTTTGCCAGGGGTTTCCTGCGTTTTGACCCACAGCCGTATATGTGGCCGAAATGGCACCCTCCTGTCGGTTGGTTTCGTGTTCGTATTTGCTCAGAACAGTCCGAGAAGCAGACCTGGGTTTGGACATACACCACCTAAGGTATGTATTATATATTATATATAAATACATATTAACACATGCATATGCACATATAAATATGTATATTTGCTTGCCGGATTGAGCACAAGAGCATAAGACAATATCAGTTTGCCATGTTTGTTCTTTGGCAAAGGCTTTGTCATCCTTGCGTGTTTTGATATCGACAGTTTGGCATTGCAAACGGCATTGCGAGTCGAGGGTTGGGGGCAACTTGGGGTTGCGCCCCGGATTTACTGGGAAGGCCAAACAGCTTGGGGGATCGTGTTTAAGCCGAGGACGATTATTCAGGGTACCCTCCCGCCAATCAACATGGAACCTGACAGGGGGGTCCTGGAAGACCATGTTCCTTTTAATTAGAGGGACCCGCCGTCAGGTTCCATGTTAATTGGTGAGAGGGTACCGATATGAAACCAGGTCCCACATGAGTTAGGATGCTTTTGTTGCGACTTGAATTGACAGGCACGTGACAGGCACCGACGGTTGAGGTCGATCGATCGCTCTGCAGTTGTTAGACGTTGCCGGAAGCTTATTTGGGCGGTTCCGACACGCGCGGTTTTGCGAAGAGCCGAGTTTCAATGATTCGAGCGAACCCTGAACGAATGGCATTGTTTGTTTTATGCGTGCTTATCAGTGACCCCTCCAGCCGAGTTTTCCTGTGGTCCGTACATCCTGTCCATTCTGGTTGTTTACTGGCGCCACTTTCGCTGTTGTTCCCATTGGTCTCTCACCAGCACTTCCAAATCAGGGCTGAGCCTGCGCGAAACACATTCGAGGGTCTTCTCCTCGGCACAAAGTCCAAAAGAGGCCAGGGTTTGCAACTGGATTGTTCCCCTGTTGTTGCGGTAGTTTCCCTTGAGCATGATTCCGGCGGCAAACAAATTCGATTGGCTGGGTGGGATGTTTTTCTCTTTGGGGTCGGGTCTCAGTTCGCCTTTCGTCTGATCTCAGGCAGCTATCCGAGACTATGGAACGCACGTTCTTGGCCCAACTACGGCTGTCCAGGGCTTTCCAGTGGCCATTCCTAGGTCCCCCAGTAGTGCCCTTCTCTCCCCTTTTTTTGGGGGAGGGTTCCGATTCCTACTAAAATTGACTACAGAAACAGGGTACCTGTATTCTAACCTCTCTACTGGAGGACCTAGCCATTCCATGCCTCATGAAAACCACCCTCTGAGGAGTGGCTGCAAACCAAACAAAAAGCGGCGGTCTTGAGGCAAACGCAGCAGGCGACAAGGTTTTCTTACCATGCTGTGTTATATGATGGTCTCATATCATGGTTGTTGTTGGGAAGCATTTGTACATTTTTGCTTTCTGCGGTTTCCTGGGAAATCCCCACTCAACTGCTAAAATTTAAGTTTTGGCTCCCCTTCCGACGTCAACCAAGCTATGTGCCGTGGTGAAAGCACCTCTGTGCTGGGGGCTAGGGCTGGTCATGGACCCTCTAGTAGGGTGCTTGGGTTTTTTCAGACAACAAATGTAATTGGATTTCTATGAGCCATGAACCATACGCAGGTTTGCCCATGGCACATATGGCTCCCTTTCTAGACTGGTGCTTTCCAGCACTGAGTGAGGGGAGAGTGACTCATTCCCCCGAGTCCGCCGCATTGGACGTGTAAAACTCTTGAGTGTGTTTAACTGTTTGCCTCCAAGTGGAATGGGAGTTTCAACGCAAGTGAGTTGTAGCGCAGCTCTGAAAACGGGCACCACTCCCCTTGAGGTCTCCCCTCAGCTTGCCCTCGGACGGAATTAACCTTGCTGGGAAAGGTGGTGGTTTCCATCTAAGCGGACAGCCCAACTTTTTGCATGGGCCACACCTTAAGCAGAGGCTTCGGGTCACGGTTGGCGGATGTGAGGTTGCAACACAATATGTTCCAGTTTACTTATTGTCCCTAAAGGAGGCAAGCATCGTCAGGACGATGTGCAATGTTTGGACATATGTTGAACGTTGCATTCAATAAATTGTTGATTTTTACCTGCTGGGACTGTTCAAGGGTCAGGCGAATGTGAAACATGTTGATTGATTAACCTAGCGCCCATTTTTGCTATCAAGTAGTTCTAAGAAGGTTTCCACTGTCCCCACAGCGCTACTCCGCGCAACAACTTACTTATACACTTTTGCCCTTACCCTTTTTTCTCATAGGGGTGGTTTGCCAGTAGTTGCTTGAAACTTTGGTGCTTTTCTTCCGAGAACCACTGGTTTCTGAATTGAGCTCGTGATTTGGAGCTGGTGGGTTGAAGCATCACCCGTTTGCCCCCCCCCCCCATTTCGTGAATAATTTTCCGCGGTAGGAGTGGGCGGTTGAAGGGAACAGAAGCTGGGAACCCTGTTAGGATGGCGCCCTTGGCGCCAACTTGCTTCCAAGAGCTAAGGAAGGAAAAGCCTAGACCTTTGGGGGCAGTTTCTTCCCTTTTTGAGGCTTCCTCTAAAATCAGCCACCAAAGGGCGCCCTTTCGTTCCGAGGTCTTTGAACTTGGTTTCAGCTGCTATTCTATTGCACGACTGATAAGCTGCGAAGCGGGGTGGGTTTCAGCTGCTATTGCGCGACTGATAAGCTAGCTAGCCCACCTATGTTTCAAGGTTCCAAAAGTTTTAAAAGACAGGAAAGAGAAGCACAAGGCAATATTCCAGCACCCCAGCCACACTTTTTGGGATTTTGGACAGTGAAAGCAGGCGAGTTGGGACCCGGGTGCTGGTTGTCGATGTGTTTTTTTCCAGACCCCCCGCCCTCCCCCCTGACTCTGACTCTGCAGGTTAGTCAATTCAAACTAAGGCCTTGGACGGCAAGTGGGTAGATGTGAAGCGCGCCACTCCGCAGGAGACGTGCGCCAAAAACTTGCCAAAGGCTTGGGTTGCTTTGGGCATCCCCTTTAAGCATTTGTGCCCCTTAAAGTGAACATATTGAGGGTATTACAAACCGCTTTTGGGGGTGGTTTCGCTAAGAACCAACATTTAGAGGGCGATTTCAACCATGTCAATTTCAAGGACATGTAAATTAAAGGACCCAATACAGGCAAGCCCCGAATGGGTAGCCTCAAAAAGGGGGCGACCCTGTATTTGAATCTGTTTGGGGTTGCGTCAAATAGGGTAACCCCAAAATGGGTTACCTTACGCAACCAAGGACTAACACCTGCGGTCTGGTGGAGCCATACCCATGTAAAGAAAGACGAGCACAGCGCGCATGGAAATGTCCGGATGGCAGTTTGAGCTTCGGTGCATTTTGCTTGGCTGTTAGGACTGTAACTTTTTGCCAACTAATGGGTTTTCCACCAAACCACTAAAAGTTAGTCACTTTTAGCAGGGGAGCAGAAAGCAACCGAGTGAGTGAATCCTCGTCGGCCAAATGTTTGAATGGAGCTAGTCTTGTTGATGTGGACGGGGTGCGCGCGGTTGAAGGCTCCCTGGCTCGCCTTCCACGACCCGGCGGTTGGCCAAATGGCAGCAGTTTCCCCAAGAAGCCATCAGGGCCAACACCCCTATGAATATTCTTTTGGAGTTGGATCATAGAGGCTGGATATATATATATATATGATAACATATATAGAGATATACATAGATATATCCATACATACATATATATGTATGTGTGTGTGTTTGATTGTTTTCGGGTTTGCCAACTCAAGTCTCCAAGTGGTTGGTCTCCTCAAGTGGATGTCCCAGTTGGTTTGATAGCAACCTAGACTTTTGGTCTCCTCAAGTTTTAGCGATGTTTGGGACCCGTTGCCCCGAAACAAGTCGAAGTGGCCACAATTGCTCCAGCCCTTAGCTCACACCCAACAACGCCAGCGAGTCCCGGTCTTCCCGGGTCTCGAAGTCTCACTCCCCAGGACTTGGTTCTTGGGAAGACCGCTTTGGTGGTAAACAACATGGCAACAAATATGGGATTTTGAGGGGGAGCCACCTCGACAGTGGATGCTGGACATAAGTCCTCAAATGATGTCTACCAGAGAGTTTCAAGTAGAAGAAAGAGAAGCACCCACAGACCCATATTATGTTAAGGCTACTTTGCTGCCATCCACACAGGAGGTGAGTCGTCGGTGTGATCATAAGAACAAGTTATTGGACCCTCATATAAAATTAGGCATGTTTCGAATAGCCGACCTTTTGGACATGTTTTGTCCTGGTCTCGTCGTTAGCCTTATTTTTCTAGCGAGGCACAATCAATACCTGGGCAAGTGAAGGATGGTACAGAACAGTCCAACCAGGGTTTGATTGTGGCTGGGGTCTCCTCCAAACTTGTTCTATTTTGGGCAATATTGCTCCAGAATATGGCATAAATCTGCAACCAACATGTGAGCCGAGATGACTCGAATATGAGCTTACTTGCGGCAACCCCCCTTCCAGTGGTTTTCAAAGGCATCCACCTTGGCACCAGGTTTTCATGGTAGCTCAAGGCAAGTACGCGCCAGTATTACAGGGTTCATTTAGGAGGAAGTTGCGGCCAACTCTAAATTTCCCACCTCACTCCATTGCCCATGTGGGTGTGTCTTGTTTGGGGGGAACCCTTGTTTGATTGGGTTTGAGAGGACACCAACGAGAATACCAACATGCATTTTTGGGGGAGTCCAAATCCCAAAAGAAGAAGCAACATCTATGTCCTTTTTGCGGCGGGGTCCAAATCCTAGAAATAGACAAACAAGAACCACCCATGTCCTTTTGTGGGAACCACTCATTAAAACAAAACATGGTTCTATATGACTTCCATTTGCTGGAGAGCATGTGTATTTTCCCCTGTTGGTTTTCAATTGAATCTATTTCCCTACTGGAAATATATTTGTTTCAGGGGACTTAAGCACATGGAAGATGAGTAAGCATACATACACAGACACACACAAACACCTAGCTACCTACCTACCTACCTACCTGCCACCCTACCTACCTACCTACCTACCTACCTACCTACCTACCTACCTACCTACCTACTTACCTACTTACCTACTTACCTGTCTACTTACCTACTTATCTACCTACCTACCTACCTACCTACCTACCTACCAACCTACCTACCTACCTACCTACCTACCTACCTACCTACCTACCTACTTACCTACTTACCTACTTACCTGTCTACTTACCTACTTATCTACCTACCTACCTACCTACCTACCTACCTACCTACCTACCTACCTACTTACCTACTTACCTACTTACCTGTCTACTTACCTACTTATCTACCTACCTACCTACCTACCTACCTACCTACCTACCTACCTACTTACCTACTTACCTACTTACCTGTCTACCTACTTATCTACCTACCTACCTACCTACCTACCTACCTACCTACCTACCTACTTACCTACTTCTACTTACCTACTTATCTACCTACCTACCTACCTACCTACCTACCTACCTACCTACTTACCTACTTACCTACTTACCTGTCTACTTACCTACTTACCTACTTATCTACCTACCTACCTACCTACCTACCTACCTACCTACCTACCTACTTACCTACCTACCTACCTACCTACCTACCTACCTACCTACCTACCTACCTACTTACCTACTTACCTACTTACCTGTCTACTTACCTACTTATCTACCTACCTACCTACCTACCTACCTACCTACCTACCCTACCTACTTACCTACTTACCTACCTACCTACCTACCTACCTACCTACCTACCTACCTACCTACCTACCTACTTACTTACCTACTTACCTGTCTACTTACCTACTTATCTACCTACCTACCTACCTACCTACCTACCTACCTACCTACTACCTACTTACTACTTACCTGTCTACCTACTTATCTACCTACCTACCTACCTACCTACCTACCTACCTACTTACCTACTTACCTACTTACCTGTCTACTTACCTACTTATCTACCTACCTACCTACCTACCTACCTACCTACCTACTTACCTACTTACCTACTTACCTGTCTACTTACCTACTTATCTACCTACCTACCTACCTACCTACCTACCTACCACCTACTTACCCGTCTACTGGAATCACCGGGGGCCAACAGGCCCCCGCCTTGCGCCGACGCCGCGGCGTCGCGCCGCTCGTCGCTCGCAGGACGGCGGCTTCGGTGTGCCCTCGGTCTTCGCGCCGGCGGCCCGGGAAGGCGGGGCAGACGCCCAAGGGCAACGGCGCCAGCCCAGGTCCTTCCTCGGTGACGCGGGGCTCCCCTGAAAGGTGTGTCATACTTTTTTTTTGTTTTTTTTTTTTTTTACTTTTTGGCGGTTGAAGGGAAACCGGACACGGAATGCACTTTTCTTATTAATTTATTTGTTTTTTTTGGGGGCAGGGATCTACTTGTTGGTGGCTTTTAAAGGGAACCCAGAAACGGAAAGCCGTGGTCACTATAGGGTTCCTTTTGATTTCGTTGAGTGTCTTGTTTGAAGGTTGCACGTCTTGGCAAACCCAACAACGGAAAACCCCTTAAGTTGAGTTTTCAGTGTGCCTTTTTGGAGGGTCCCCGCGCTTTGCTTGGCGGGTCCGAATCCCAAAAAATTGATCGCGGGCCACCAAATCATTTGGGGACTTCGGGCTCGCTTCCCCGGAAGCCTTGGGAAACCTTTGAAATTTCAACCTCTGGGTATGGACCGATTTTACTTCAGGACCCGAAGGGGGGCTTCCCCGGGTCAATTTCAGAGCCAGATGGGTGGGTGTGCGCTTTTCTTTTTTAAAGCTTGGGCCCTCCAGAATGGGCTTCGGTGGTCCTGTTGGTTTTCCTGGAAAGTTACAAAAAAGGGGCCCGCGAAAAGAGTCGAGCCACCCATATTTGAACAAGTGACTGGCCCCACGCTTCAATCATTTTACCTTTAAGCCCGGGCATTTTGCCGGAGATGTGTGGATTCCATTTGCCTTCACGATCCGTTTCTTGTTTCAGGCTTTGGAATTCCCAGTGGATCCCAGGCAAACCCATAGTAGGAAACTCTGTTCAAGGGGTTGATGTCCGATTTTGGGGTGTTTCAGGGCCATCTTGGGGCCATTTTGGGGCCGTGTTGGGGCCATTTTGGGCGCGTTTTGGGGCCATGCCCTCCAGAATTTTCCAGCAACTCGACCCTTCAAACGCTGCCGCAGGCAGCTTCCCATCGCCCGAGAAGCCGAGAAGTCCGGAGCGCTTTACGGAGGTGCCCCCGCCCAGTGAGTCAGGCGCGCTCGGCGTGAGGGCGGCGCGTGGGGCGGGGTTCCTCTCGTGGCCTGCCTTGGGTTTGTTTGGGGGCGCTTCATCCTGCAAAGCCGACACCACAATTGGGGTAAAGGTGAATGTGATGTTGTTTGCGTTTTGTTGTTGTTTTGGTTTGAAGACTGAGGGAATCAGCAGGGGAGACTATGAGCCGCTCGGGAAATGGGCTGGGTTTTAGAACCACTTTTTCTGTGACACCAGGGAAATATTCCTTAAGATAGCCAAAGTAGTCACACGTCGGTGCTTCCAGTTGCCAGTATAGTAGGTTTCCAGGTATTCTTACCTCTGATGCTTGTCCCTGGGCACCCACGATAGTGGCTCCCGAAGGTTCTGAGTTCCGCGTGAGGTGCAGGGAGGATAGTGGAACCCCTTCAAACACAGAAAATAGTGAAGAGAGATATTTTGTCGAACAAACACATGTCGCAAAGTTGATCGTTTAGACCACCCAAAGCAAAAAACAAACACTCTTCTGCAGATTCACAGGGAACCACAACGCCTGGTTCAAGAGGACTTTCCTTCTGGGGTGCCTTTTTTGGGGGGTTTTATGGGAAACTCAGTTGTTCAGTGGCTCCCTTTTTCCCTTTTTTTTGAGTGGCTGCCCCACTAAAATGGTCTTCCCAAAAAAGGGTTCCTTTTTTTCCAGGGTCACTGACCAACTGAGGAAAGAGAACATGTTTTTCCACCCCCCCAACATGGAAACCGACAAGTCTCTTCGCTTCGCTCCTCTTGGGGCCCGAAGCTGGCATGGATCGGCCTCTGGCGAATTTTTGGGCCACATGGGTATGGGTCAAAATTAAAGGACCGGGGGACCACAAGTTTTAGTCATTTCCATTAACCAGGGTGCCATTTTGGGTACGTAATTATTTTTGACCCTCAGCCGCATGTGCGATGTCAGTGCGTGGGACATGGCGCTTGGATGTACCGCGCGCTTTTGCCTCGCTTGCTATTGCTGATTTTGGCGGGAAGGGAGAAAGCGACTCGATGTGCAGTCACGTGAACCCGTGAATTTTGTCTCGCCCTTCAAAATGTAACCTAAGGCTCACCCCTGTAAGAATCCCTAATTCAAACTTCCTCAGGTAGTGATCACACAAAGGACGACATCTTGCAGATGGGATGAATCAAGTTTTAGTGGTAAACAAACACCGTTTGGCACCTTTTCCTGGCGAATCTACTCCATCGAAAGTGAGACATAAAGCGCGCTTTGTGTGGTTGTGTGGGTTGAATTTGCCACCTTCTGAAGCCCCACTTTCTTTAAACCAAAAAAAAAAAAAAAACATCAGGGGAGCACAGGTTTTGGTCATTGTTTCCATTTACCAGGGTGATCCAGGGTGCCATTTTGGGCTACCCATTTTTGACCCACAGCCGTGTCTGTTGTCTATGGACCAAAACATCCCACGCCCCAGTCGGGAGGGCGCCGAAAAAAATCGCCGTCGCCGTGGCTTCGGTGGACTCCGAAAATTTCCAGGCGAGCGCAGCTTCACCTCAGTGCCGCCCCCGCAGCTTTGAGTACCGCCAGGACCGCGCGCCGGGCGCCGGACAAATCCACCCGGAAAAAGTCGTCCTGCCAGGCTCTCTAAATATGGGGGATTCGTGAAAATTCGGGATCTTTTTGGTGGTTTGCTTGTGGATTCCCTTTGAAACCATCCGAACGGGGGGTCCCCCATTTTGAGACACGTCCAGATGTCATGACGGTGACTCCAACTCTCACTTTGAGCAAGGTAGCCCGGCCCCCTTTCCAAGGTTCTGGTTGATCTTTCTGGAAACCACGCAATCATTTTCTGCAAGTTATGTTTTTTCCTCGGGTAACTCTCAGTTGTGGTGGTTTGGATTGGTGGTTGGGATTTGAATCGGTTCTCGCAGAGGGATGGGACACCACCTCGGAACACCCCAAAAATGCACCGGTCTCCAAACCACCAACTAGGGGGAAGCCCCTTTTCTTGTTTGTGAGTTTTAGATGGTCCGAATCCTAAAAGCAGACATATATATCACCTTCCCACATGCTCCTGGCTTCGGCTTGGAATGGAAGACCCAGAGTCTCCATTGAACAACCCAGAGGGGTTTTGGGGACCGGTGGCCCGCAGTTGCGGAGGATGTCTCCGCTCCCCGGCGAGGCAGGATGCCAGGATGCCAGGATGCCACCACCCCCCCTCTCACGGTCTTGGTTCGGAAAGCAACCCAGCCCCATATGCCATATGGCTGTGGGCTCAAAACCAATGGGATCCCATTTTGGGGTAGGTGCACCGCCTATTTTAGAACCCATTTTAGTGGTGATTGGGATGTTCACTGGAGGTACGGAATTTGGATTTTGACCCATGGCCATATCCCCAGTGGATCCCAGGCAAACCAAAAAAAGTAGGCAACCCTGCGCTATTGTTTGTTTTGTTTTGTTTCTTTATCTTGGGTGTTTCCCTTGGTTACCTCCAGGTAAATGGATCCACTGGGTTCCATTCGCCTCGACGGCTCCCAGCCATTGGATTGTGGTGCGTCCAAGTGGTAGCTTCAACAACTGGTGTCCGTCATTTCCCAGTGGGTTGCTTCCTGTTTTCGACTTTCCTTTGGGAAGGGTTCCCCTTTGAAGTCCAATATATCGGGAAAGAACGTTCTCTAAAAACAAGAGTTGTGAAGTAAGAATCCCAATTAACAATGTTCTTCAACGTGGAAATCCCCATTCTAAGCTGAGATGCAAAAAAAAACAGCCAACCCAAAAAGGATGGCTTTTTTTTCCCATGGCCACAGGGCATCTGAGGTTTGAGGAACCCATGCGGGAAGCCAACATGTGAGGGCTAGGTTTGTGCATGACTTGGGACAGGAAGATTCTGATCCATGGTAGATGCTTAAATATGCCTCACCATCCCAGATGTCCAGTGGTGCCCGTTGTCCTATTTGAAGAGTGGTTTCCCTCTCTAAAGGCAACGACCTCAAAACTAGAGGCCATCTTCTGGCCATGGCCATCGGTTTTGCAGGTCAATGGGCATTGGATTTGGGCAGTCTCATTGGATCTGCAGCAATACTGTCGGTCATTTGTTTGGGCGTGTCTTTTTTAGGGAATCCCCGAAAATGGGTGGCGTCCCTTTAATCCAGCCCCAAAAAGGGTAGCTACAAAACAAGACAGACCCATTTGGGTAAGGCTTGCAGTTCGGAACGGATCACCCACCTAGGCAATACCAGAAATCTAGATGGTGCCCCCTTTGGTTTGCCATTTAACCAGCCCTAACAAGGGTCGCTACCAAAAGAATCACGATTTGAAGGGCCCGTCCCTGGATAGCCCCAGATCGTCCTCAGGCGGCCTCCGCGCGAAATTACGCGCGCACCTCTTTCGCGTTGCGAAAGCTGACCGCTCGCGAAGAGCAGCGGAGTTGGAGAAACGAGCGCTTTTTTTTTGGTCGCCGGGTGGGGACGTGGCTCCATGGAATCCCCCCAGCATTGTCAAAACACACAGTACGCTCATCCGGGAAAATTGACCTTGAGGATTGACCATGGTTGCCACATCTTATAGGCACACATGAGGAACGGAGAGTTGCACCGTGTAGTCAAAACACCCGGTGAAAAGATGGTCATCCGGGAGAATTGACCATGCATCAACCATGGGATTGACCCTAGTTGCCACATATGCTTATTTTTTTTGTCAGGGACACAGGACAAACTGGGCGAGTTTGCTTGGAGTTGGTACCCTATGAGTCTGGCCCAGTTAGTTGGGTTCCCAGAAGACTCGTCACTGGGTGCTTGAGCCGGCTCGGCTTGCGCGAAGTCGACTCGACAAGTGTGGCCCCCTCAGGATTCCCACTAGCAGCACATAGTTCGGACACATTTTGTCCAGAGGTTTGTATCTTCTCCGACTGCACTTGCCCATTTTCCCAGTGGTTTGTATGCCCCTGTCTTTTTTGCCACCATGCTGTTCAACGCCTATGTTGCCTCGGAGTGTGCCTGGGACTTTCGTCAGAAGTGCGGTTGGGTTGACTTCACACAGCTATGGGTTGGCTTCACGCGCTGGCTGACTTATTTGGGCTAACCCCAACGCTTGAACGTTCAAAGAGTGCGCCATTTCCCGCTTAAGTGGTGTATCTTTTAGTTGGACGTCAACGAACGAAGCTAATCCATCGCCAAGAGATTCACATTTCTTGCCAGGGGAAGGCATGGCTGAACCATGTGACCCTTCCACGCATCAGTGAGGCTGGTATGGGGAAGCCAGCCGACCTGTCCAAACCCAACCTCAACGCGGCTCGCAACTTTGAGAGTTTTTACGTGGAGGGAGTCAGGACATTTCCCACCAAAGTTTAATTTGGAGGCATCGGCCTAAGTGTTTTTTTGTTTTACAGGGTCTTCATTTAAAAAGGCTCTCGACCTGTTCCACTATGGGACCAGCAAGTTCCCGCGCAGCACTTCAATCCGAAATGCCCGCAGCGAAGAGGTCCCGGGGTCCATGAAGCTATGTGTGGGATCTGCTTTTTGAATGTTAATATTGGTTGTGCCGAGGTGCGCGGCCAACAAATCTGTCGCAATGCCAACCCTGGACCTGGACATGCGCGGTGAATTAATCATGTTCTGCCCCTCTGATTTTTCGCCCAGCCACACCCAGGATTGGACTCAACCCAAGTAGCATCGGAAAGCCGCGGCCATTAAATTCGCCGTACGCTCTTTCCTCAATCGGACTCGGGCAGATCCGGGCAAATCGCTAGGTACACCAACAGCTGCGACGTCTGGGCTTGTGGCATCATCATGCGCCCAAGCCGCATGCCGAGATGCAAAAATAATAATTGCATGGTATGTCTCCCTCTTTTTTAGACCAACGAAAAGGGCCCCTGACTTGTTCTATTTGGGTGAGAGGGCAATTCGCAAAATTGTGTTCTTCCTTTTGGCTTCCCTTTACAGCCACAAGTCCACGAGACAGTACCCTCCTACAGCAGAGGCGCCCACTTCAATCGAACGAGTCCCCGCGTCAATGGTGCGGGACATCGACGGATTCCCCCGCCCCCTCCCAAAAAGAAGAAAGAAAGAGGGGAGCCATTCTGACCCCTCACAAACGCAACTAGGGGGGTAACCGGGCAACCGCCTAGGAATTTCTATCATTGCACTTTCCTGGAACCTGGAAGTTGAAAAGGCCAATTCCTTTATTCACGTTTTAACACGCCGCCCAAACAAGAAGGTCAATACAGATTCGGGCGCTTCCTTCTTTTCTTTGCCCTGTTCATCCAGGCCGGACTTGCACGCGAATCGGATGTGGCGTACCTGTTGAATGGCTGGTCAAGGCCTCCTCCCAATATCGGCCTTAGGCCATCGGGGGATCTTTCCCTCTATGCCTGAGGGTCAGGGGTCCAGAGGTTCTCAGGATAAATGTATCAAGGAACCAGTAGAGTCGAGCCGGTGCAGCCGGTGGGCAGAAGTTTCAATTTTTAGGAACACTAGTCTTTCTTGTGTGTTGTTTCTCTTCTTGCCGTGTGCCATCGTTCATGGCTTCCTTTCTTTGTATGTTCATGTGTTCTGTTCTTTCCTTCTTTCATTCCATCTTTCTTTGTCTCTTCGTTTCTGACCTTGCTTTTCTATCTATAGCTATCTACCGTGTGTTTATAACTATCAGGGGGATGAAGCTGCTGAAAGCTATTTATTTACTGTTATGAGAATATAGATGTCAATCAGGGGACACGCTTTCTCTGAACCAATCTGGGAATCTGTCTGTTTGGTTGGGTGTTGAGATGTGATTTTGATGAAATCGTTATTTGCCATGTTGCTTTCAAAGGGCAGTTGTCATTCAACGATGTGGGCAAGCAACAGGTGACTGAACCTCCACGCAGGTTCGATTTTGCCGTTTGTCCCAGCTTTATCTCAGATAGGTGGCACGCCCCCTACCCAGCCAGTTGGGTGTCCGAGAGAGGGCTGGAAGCTGGAGCTCCGAGCTCGAGGTACAACTTGATGAGCGGCACCGTGCCCTTTGCATCCGAAGAGGAGGCGAGCGCCTTATTTTATTTTTTTCTCGCTCGCTCGAGTCGAGTCGAGTCGGCGCGCGCGGCAAGAGTCGCGCTTTTCGAAGTTCTGGCGGCGTTTGGGCCTAGGGAAAGTGGTCGGACCCAACTCTCGAGATGTGTGATTTGTCGTCTCTTCGAGGGTACCTTTTGGGTTGCTTCGAAGGGGAATGCCACGAAGACGACCACCACAAACCACAATCCCCATGTGTTTTGGTATCAGGGCCAAAAAAGGGGGGGGGGTTCCCACATTTGTGAAACCAGGGAACCTCCATTGTGGGTCAGCCATGTGGAGTGTTCAATATAACGGGTGGACATATGCATCTGCATGTCGAGAATGCCTACAAACGGCTCCTGGGCATGAAAAATTGAAGCTGATGTCCGAGCATATGAATGAGTCTTCTTTTTGGGAATCGACAGTCTTAGCTTGCGTCGAAGGGACACCAATAGGACAACCACCAGTTTGGGTTCCCTAACTTCCATTTGCTCAAGGAATTTTCCCCTGTTGTTTTTTTTGAAGAAAGGGAACCTATACCACTGGAAATATGTGTGTTTGTTTTTTCATGGAACTTAAGCAAAGGGAGTCAAACCCATGTTTGATTTACCCGGGGTGCCTGGGGCCGCATCTCGACCAACTTCCGTGGAGCAACCCCGTTTAGATCTTCAGGGGTCTGCTTTCTCATTTCTGCTTGGTTACCCACAAATGGTGTGGAAATAAGTTGCCCAATTATTCTTCCAGATTGGCCAATGAATAAGTCACCCAGAAATGGTGGGAAGCTAGGTGTTTTTTCTAGGTGTTTTTTTCTAGGGATTCCCTTTTGCAACAGACTCCTCTCGGTTTCCCTCAACAAAAAAGGGGGTTCCCTTTAACTCGGTTGTTGTTGGGAAGCATTTTACTTTTTTGCTTATTGTGGTTTGGTGGGAAATCCCCACTTAACTGCTAAAGTTTGAATTTTGGCTCCCCTTCCAACGTCAACCAAGTTAAAGGAGTCCTCAACCAAGCCGCGAACACTTGCAGTCGACTTGGGGCCTTTCAAGCCCTCGCCGAGATCAAGTCTGGACGCATCGCGTTCTCCAGCAGATGGTGCGATGCGTCGCAGGAGATCACGGGAGCGGGCGGGAGGTGGGGGGGGTCAAAATGAAACCACCAGGGAACCACAGATTTCCATTCACCAGGGTATTTCAATGGGTACCTATTCTTGACCCACAGCTAGGTTTCCGCAGGTGGGATATACCTGTCCCAGTCGTAACACCTGGATTCCGGTCCCCCCTAAGGAGGGATGGCACTACCTGGACCCTCAAACTAGCCTTAAAAACGGGTCATTGCCCCAAAAAATGATGGGGTGAAATGCCTGCTTCAAGGGTAGTCTGAGGGTCTAGGTAGGTCCCCCAACAGCAGCTATTGCAGCGCTCCCGAAGCTCGTTTCAAGCACCTTTTCTGCCAGCTTGCTGAGTTTCCTCTTGGGTCTCCGTGCTTCACGCGACATATTTGGAGCGCTGTGCCTCAGACGCATGAGGCAATGGGTTTGGTTCCAGGGTCAGTCGTGAGGTTCAACTCAGATGGAACAGCGTCCCCTGTTCGTTGAAGTTCGGAAACGGCGAACCTGTGGGGGTTGGTCGATATTCCTGGCCCCCAAATGACCATGGGTCACTTTTCCCATTTAGTGACAACATATATCCTTTTTCTCACTTCCTGAGTTCATGAACTTTAAGCTTTTGGGGAAGACCATTTTGGTGGTAAATACAAGGTTTGGACTTTTTTTGGGCCATCCACTCGGCCAGTGAGTTTTACTGGTTCTCCCGAATGGTCATCCCATGTTTCTCGGACCTTTGATCGACCCCCATGTTGAACAGCCCTAAAAACACGTGGCATCCCTGTTCCACTAGGATTCGGTGGGTTTGTAGCGTGCAAGGGAATTGATTGCGTTTGTGAAGAAGGTTAGCTTCAACAAGGCCACCCAGCTAGGTGCTAACTTTTACCCTTTCTTTTTTTTTCGGGGGAGGGTTCCGATTCCTACTAAAGAAGACTGCAGGAAAAACAAACGGCTACCCGTATTCTAACCTCTCTACTGGAGGTTAGTCTTGTAGGTGGCCATTCGTTTCCATGGCCAGAGGGTCTCTTACCTTGTAAGGATGTACTAGGTCCAAAAAGGGTACAACGTACATCCTCACAAGGCACCGGGGATTTTGCTATGGCGGGCGGCCCAATGGAGGGGGGGTTAACTCACCTCACCTTACGACCGAGCTATACGTGTCCATTGCTCAGCGTTCGGACCAACACCCAAGCATAGAACGTTGGTTTCCACGGGTGCGTTGGTTTTCCTTCCAGAAGCCACCTGTCTTCCCTTGCAAGGCATATGAAACAGCACGCTGAAAAAAAATGACTTGCGATTCGCATGCCTCGCTTTTTTGGTTCCAGACCCGCTTTAGCGCCCGGATCAACTTCTGGGAGGTGGAAGCTTTGACATGAATGTTTGTCCGAGACTTTGGTCGGAGCCCAAACAAAGGTTTTACTTTTACCCATGGGATTTGGAGTTGACACCTCTCTACACCACTCCAAACCACTACCAAGTATCCCCTAATTTGTGGTTTGGAATGGTTTGGATTGGTGGTTTCCCTGGTTCGTTTGGTGAATGGAAAGCCACCGATCGGAACACCACCAAACCTCCGATTCGGCTCCAACGCAATGTTTTTTTGGGGGCAGCTGATAGGTGGAACCTGAGAAGTGGGAATGGGTAGCCACCAGGATTTGGACCGCAGCTATAATCGTCCCTGTTTCCATTTACCAGCCCAGAGGGTCCAAGTACTTGATGAGGATGGCTTTTGGGGGGTCAAAAGGGGTCTAAGTACCGGGGTTCCCCCATGTTGGGGGTTGCCAACGATGTTTGACGACAGGCAAGTGGTTGATTTTTTTGCCGGCTCTCTCATTTCCAGGACCCAAGTAGCTTTCTTTTCCCGGACCCTATTCTTGACCCACAGCCAAGTGGCTAGGGTGTTCAGTGGCACCCTTTTTCCATTTTTTTTGGTGGCTGCCCCACTAAAAATGGTCTTTCCCAAAAAGGGTTCCCTTTTTTCCCCCCAGGCTTACTGAACAACTGAGGTGGTGAAAGGAACCTGAGAAGCGATCGACGAGCGACTCGCGCTCGCGATGGAGGAGGCGGTGCTGTTCACCAAGAGGCTGCTGGGCAAACCCGTGCATCGCCCCCCTGCCGAGCGCGCGCTGCAGGCGCGAGGAGTTGCGGGCCCTCCCCCAGCCGGCCGTCTGCTGAAATGAATACCCTCCCGCCCACTCACATAGCAGCTGCGGGAGGGTACCTGGAAGATCAATTTCCTCTTGAAGCCCTCTGTGAGGTGCCACTCCCCTGCAAATTCACATGGAACCCAAAAGGGGAGGTACCTTTCTCTACAAAAGGCTTCTTGGGTTCTATGTTAATCTGTGGAGCATATTTAGGTTTGGTGAGCGGAAGCCTGTTTTGGGTGCTACTAAAGGGAAACCACAAGGATATCAATCTTTTTTGGGGGTCCCCTTGAGACAAGCCTAGTTATGAGTTTCTGCGTATGGGCCAAGTTTGGGGTCTTTATGGGTCTTTCGCCAAGCGCTGGGTCTGTGGACTTTGGAAAAGAGTCGAATGAGAATTGCCCCTTTGAAGCCCTGTGTTTTAAGGCATAACACCTATGCAGGTGCGTTTTCCGAGCAACAGACGCACCCGTATACCAACCAAAAAGAGGGGGGTTGAGTTTAGGTGAGAAGCTTGCCGCCCAAATGTTGACCTGCGAAGCTTCGCGTGTCTCGTTTTGCGGCTTGGCAATGTTCAACGTCCCACAAGGTGAGCCTTTGATGTCAGTCCCTTCAGTAGGTTGCTTCCTTTTTCCGATGTTTTTTGGGGAAGGGTTCCGACTCCTTTAAAAGTCAACCAACCAAAAAAGGAAAGGATGCCTTCTCTTCCCCTGGCCACTGGGCATCTGGGGTGATATAGCAAACTTCTAGATATTCGGCACAACTTTCCTGTTTTAGTTTGAGGGTTGAACATGGAACCCGGCCAGGTTGTTAGTAAGGAATCTCTTTCTCCTCAAATGACCCCAGGTCTATGACATACTATGACCCGCAAGATTCCAGAACGTCCCTTGGTATTTTGGGACGGTTCTAAAATCTAAAAAGGGTCAGTTGGAGAACAATGTTGGGCAATCAGCTCCGGCATAGCAAGTTTCTTAGTGTCCCGCAGGGCACGCCTGCCTTACTTGCAGGCCGATTTCTGCAGGCACCCTCGATCTACCGGCTTCGGCATGCAGTTACTGGGGGGCCATGCGTCACCTTCAGACGGCGCAGGACGTGTTTTTCCAGAAGCACCTGCCGGAACCAGAGGATCCCCCGCTACGCGCGGGGCCCAAGGCGGCGGTTGTACGCCAGGCGTCGGCGGCCCTTCTCACTCCCTGCTCATGCCTGGGACCTCCCAAAGTGGCGATCGTTTCAATTCGGACAACCCGTCAATGGACCGCCCTTTGACGGGGAACTCCAAAGCGCCTGGCAATCCGGTTACGTGAGTCTGCAAGGCTTCCAGGATGGCTTAGGATTGCAGCAACCCCCCCCCCCCCACTTTCTGAGTTCATGGACTTGGTACTTTTTTGGAAGACAAGTTTATACATTGTAGTTGTAAATTCCAGGCTTGGTTACATCTTTTTTGGGCCATTCACCGGGGAAGAGAGCCCTGTATTTAGTCACGTTTTTTAGAATTAAACCACTTTAGTGGTAAGTCTAAAAACTTTGGTTACCCTTTTGTTGGCCACCCACTCGATCGGAAGAGAGCCCGGGGTCCCTGAGCCCTCACCTGAGGGCCTCCTTTGGACCAAAAAACCGAGGCTTCAGCCTGCTGGACGACCTGCGGACCTTCCGGAAGCAGAACAAGCTCAAGCGACTCGGCCCCGTTTCGACCGTTTCGGCCGTTTCGGCCTTGGAGGCCTCGGCGTTGACACTGAGGCCGGTCGTTTGGCCATGGAGTCAAGTGAACAGATGATTCGACACTCGTGATTTGGACTATTAAACGGGAACCAACTAGCTATGTTTGCTTGTGTGTGTGTGTTTTTTGGTCAGTTACCCTGCTATTGGACATGAATTTTGAGAGGGAACCACCTATCTGGTGGGTGGACATGAATCCACACCTAAATGATGTCGACCAAAGGTTCCCTAATGGAACTTTTGTCTGTTTGGTGATAGTATGAGTGTCTCTGTGTGTGTGTGTGCTTGCATTTGTGTTTGCGGTTTTCTTTGGGATTTGTTTTGCATTTGTGTCTGTGTCACTGTGTTTTTGTTCGGGTTTGTGTTTGCAATTCCACCCGGCATCTTGTCCAGGTAGGTGCATTGTGGGCTAACAGGGTTTTCCTACATGGGTCTGTCTTTTTTTCGAGGGTACCCCTTTGTTGTGGGATTAAGGGAAACCAAGAGGAAAACCTGTTTGTTGTGAGTACCCTAAAAAAACACCCCTGCAGTTCCCCTTGGGATGATGCTAATATCGAGTGTTGGGCCAATATTCCAGTGAGTGTCCTTTTTGTGGAATGAGATGCCCCCATGAGGTTTCTGCTGTTCGGTCTGTTGACATCCCTAGGGCGGATGCCCTATTGCACGTAGCTCACTCCCTGAGTTCCATTTCGGACTTTAGGCACTTTTTGGGGTTTGGACAAATTTAGTGGTAAATACAACAAGTGTTTGCACTTGTTGGACTATCTCAGGAAGTGGAGTTTAACCATGGGTGTTTGAATCACGGCTTCAGCCGAACAGTTGTTTGGGGGTTGGGTGATGTTGGTGGTAAACCACAAGTCAACTGGAGGGCTTCCTGATTCCCTTGCAATATTCAGGGCATCCGATATCCTATGTGATGAAATGAAGACACTATTCCATGACGTGTGCGGCCTCACCCATGACGATGGCAATGTTCCAAGCCGCCTTGAATTCTTGGTTGGCGACTCCGGAAGTGTGATTCATTCATGTACCGCCCGAGTGGCGGGGTGCCGATCTGACGAAAGCTCGAAACGGACGGTGCGGGCATTCCGGTCATCAATGGGGCACCCTAAGAGTCCAAACATGTCAGGCAATTACTTGGACCCCGAGAGACCGCTTACCCATCGGGTACCAAGGCACCCCCTGTATCTACCGTGACCCATTTTAAGCCCTGAAAAGCCATGGGCTACTCCCCAGAAGTTGAGTGGCACCAATGCTGTTTCCGCAAACAAACAAAATCTCCATGTCGATTCCACCAGGGTCGCTACTCCCCAGTTCTTTGGTGGCACCAAAAACGATTTTCCCCCTTTCTCTTCGGCAGAAACGGAATAGCCCCCCCGCCATCCGGTCCCTTAGCCTTCTAGCTGTTTAGCCTTTGGTAGGGATTTCCGAGTTTCACCCACATTTAGTTTTTGTCTGCCAAAGACTAAAAAGGTAAAATTCCTTTCTTAAGGTAAAGTTTTAGTCTACCATCGTGCCATCGGGTTTCTTTTTAGTCTAAAGGTTAAACTTTTAGTCCACCATCCGTTTTTTTTAGTCTAAAGGTTAAAATTTTAGCAGGTCTGAAAACGGGCAGCCCAGGGTGAGTGACATTCCAATGGCTCAGCCGGCGAGGCGTGCCTCGTTGACGACCATCGCCTCGTTGCTGGCGGATGCTGCGGCCCAAGACTTGGGAGGCGACCCGAGCCATAGCATAGCCCACGTGTTCAAAACCTGACGTCCCAAATAGAAAGGGGCCTGCCTAGACTCTCCTTCTGACCCTTTAAAAATGGGTCCATGACCCCAGTATTTTGGGCAATGACCCCATTTTGAGGGGTCATGGAGACTCCAGGTGTCCTTTTTTGAGGGTGCCCCTTTTGATTATGTGGGTTTTTCAAGGACAACCAAGAGGAAAGCTGCATGTTTGTTTGTTTTGGGGGGCCTTAAACAAAGAGACTGGCACAAATAGGTGCGACAAGAAGCCCCCTTTTCATTCTTTGCATGGCTTGGGGTACCCGGGTACACCATCTTCATACCAGGTTGATTTCTGGAAAGTTTGCCCATCCTTGACCCTCTAAGGCACCATTTGAGGGTCACCTTAAATCATCGGCTGTGGCTTCCTTTGCAAGTTAGCTCATCAGTTGTTTGGGCGTGGCTTTGGACGACGAAATGCAATCAATCCCAGTGCAAAGGCTTAGGTTACCCTTCTGCAGACCTTCAACATCGCTCAACCCTATTGTGTGGTCTTTTTGGGGAATCGGACGGTTGGAACTGCACGCATCTTGGATTCTGGAGCATCAAAGTCAGAAGCTCGAGCTCGTTCCCTTGAAGCGGGGGTTGGCTTTGAACATTGGGGGAATCAGGCCAGCTTCATGAGCGCAAGCTGTGTGTCTCATGATTGGCTTTGGACAGGGGCTCTTTGCGACACTATGACGAAGATCCTCTAAAGGACATCTTGCCAATCTCAGTTTCACAAATGTCGCTGCTTGTCAATATGCCAGACTCAACTCACCTTGCAGTTTTGGCTTTTGGCGGGTTTCCTTCACTAGGTCCCCGAGTAGTGCCCTTTTACCCTTTTTCGGGGGAGGGTTCCCTATACGAAAACAGAGTACACAACAAATCAGGTACCCTTCTTCTAACCTCTCTACTGGAGGACCTAGTTCAGGTTCCCTTTCGACCTTTGCAAAAATCGGTCTGCCTCGGGTTGGTCGAATCAGTCCTCTTCGGAGTTCTCCGGCCAAGGAGCACGTTAAAGCTGCGCGGGACATTTTTGCGCGGGACTCGGCCCGCGAACGAAAACGGCCACGTTCCAAATGGCTGTCCGCCTGTTGGACCCTTGAAGGACCCCCTCCTTGCGGGAAGGCCAAGTCTAAAAGTCTGGACCCTTTTTGGGGGGGGGGCACCGCACCTTCAAGTGGCATGTTTGCTTGTTTGCTTGTTTGTTTGTTTGTTTGTCGTTTTTTTTTTTTTTTTTTTTTTTTTTTTTTTTTTTTTTTTTTTTTTTTTTTTTTTTTTTTTTTCCGGAGGGGGCTTCTCTTTGAATCATGCAACACACACACGGCTGGCTTGGAGTTGTACGATTAAAAGACGGAAAGTAGATGGTTTGTCCCTTTACCAGTGGCCGATCCAAGGTCTGAGGAACCATATAGGTTGTCTTTCTCAAAATGGGTCTCCGTCTTTTTCTGCAAATACCCTGTTTGGGGTTGGTTTTTGAAGGACAGCCAGCAGGAATCCAGCATTTGGGTCCCCCCAAAACAGATGAGGCCCCCGAACTTTGAGAAACACCCATGGCCTTTGTCTCTGATTGGCTTTCTTTGCTGGGAGTCTGTGCTTGCATTGGTTTGTATACGTCTGCTTGCAAATTACACCGTGGCTTGGGAGGGAAGTTTTGCGACGTCACCCTTCTTTCTTAGAGAAACCTCTTGTTTCGGGTTGGTGAGTTCTATTCATCGAAGGCAAGTCAGGCTTCATTGGTTGGCGAGCTTGGTTTCCTCCAAGCTTCGTTCTCACTTGAGTTCCTGCACTTGATTCTTTCGGGGTTGGACCATTCTAGTGCCCAGCTCCCCATGTATTTAGGGCCCTCAAACAGCCAGGTCGGGTCTTCCATTGAAAGCCGAAGCCAGCCTCTGCGTGGTAAATTATCCAGCTTGGATTTTTTGTTGGGCCATCCACTCGGGTGAGGCTTGGGCTTGGAGGCATGTGTGGCTTCTGGCGGGTTCGCCCGCTGGTTCGCCCCCCCCAGTCTAAGACGATCCCAGGTGTGTTGGCGCAAGCCAACAGGACGGATTGGAACCCAACTTTGGTTGGAGGCCACCCCGCAAACTGACCATGCAAGCCATGGGGAAGCCGGCAAGCCGCTGCAAAAGGGACCAACTTGCGCCGAAGGTAAGGATGAAGGACTACCTTTCAACAGCCCAGATTGGTTGAGTTTCAAGAGGACCCTCTCAAAGAGAACGCAGAGCATTGGAGCTCCGCTTTCCCATTGAGCCAGATTAGCCAGCATCAGCTGCCCATTTTCCTAAAGCAAAAGGGGGTTTTCACCGGGGGCGCTTGGACCAGACGAGTGCGCCCTGGAAGCATCAAACTGGTGTGATTTGCGGTGTCCTTCGTGGTTCTAAGCGCCCCACTCAAGTGCTGAGTTTGACCATCCACCCAGACGCTCCAATTCGATTGACTTTGGGCCTTATGGCCAGGTTTTGAGACCCCAAGACCCCTTCTGGGGTGTCCAATGGAGGGTCTGGGTCTTCCATTGGAAGCCCCAGGAGCGTCTGGGCAGTGGGTTTCCCGGACAAAGCCACGTGTTCTATTCGCAAACAGAATGAGATTCTATACATTTCTACTTCTTGTCGTGACTTTGGCCCCCCGCTTGTCCTGGTTTTGGCCGCCCCCCTTATTGCATTTTTGTTTTGTTTTTTGTCTGTCGTGGTTTTGTTTTGTAATTCTTGTCGTGGTTACGGACCCCTTCCTCCTTCTGGGTTTTCCAAATTCAATCCAAGCCCATGAATCGGTCAGCCATCGCACCGAGATCTCTATGGACATCGATGGGGACGGCACGCTGTCTCCTGGCTGAAGTTTGAAGCGCCCAGTCAGTCCTTTCATTTGGAGGGGTGTCTCACTCCCTGAGTTCATGGACTGTTCAACTTTTTGGAAAGACCACTTTAGTCTTGGGGGCTCTCAGCCATCCGGTTCCTTAGCTTTTTCGACTTTTCGTGTTTAGTGGGGGGTTTCCATTTGACCCACTAAAAGTTAAACTTTTAGCCGGGGATCTGAGGGCAGCCCAGTAGTGGAAAGGAGGAAGTTCAGACTTTTTGTTGGCCAGTCGAGTAGGGAAGTGAGGAAGGGTTGGTTCGGCATGGAACCTCCTTGAGTGAAACCTCCTGTTGGATTTGTAACGAAAGGTTGGTTAAAAACCCCAGAGCCGCTGTGAAATGTTTTTCTTGGAGAAACTCTTCCAGACACAGAGAGTTCCCGGCTTTTTTTTTCCCCGTTGAGCTCTGGAGGTGTGGGCTCTCTTCCGGGCCAACTGAAGGTTAGAAAGGTTTCTATGGCCGGGGTGATATGTTTATTGAGAACCCTATTCTACCTCCACCACCACTTTCCGCCAAGCGAAACGGTATGCGTATGGGTTTTATTCAATGGAGACATAAATCCGCCCCCTGATGTGTGCATTTGTTTCCCAGGGAACTGGAAACCCTATCACACAGTCAGCATGAGCTGCAGTTGAACCTTTTCGGGACCCTATTTGAAGGCCTTTCTTGGGGGACCCCCCAAAACGGGTTTCCTTTTGGTTTCCCTTTAAACCCCCCCAAACAAAGGGGTCCCGGTTGCCCCCCAACGAAAGACGAGCTGCCCATGTCGCTTCTGATTTGGTGGCGCGACACGGTCTGCCTTAGGTGTGTGGCGGAGATGGAAAAGAGGCTGCGCAAGATGAAGGAGGAAGGGAAGATGGACAAGGCCGGAAGGGTGAAGGGTGCCACAGGTTTGTCACTGAAGACTTGGGGTTGGGGTTTGGTGATGGATCCCTCGGTGATGTTGACCCAAAATCAATAAACCCCTGTATATTGATATGGGTTTTTTTTCTGGTTTTAGTGGGATTCATCACTTGCCGGGGAACACCCCCCATAGAAATAAGCAGTGGTTTATTATGACGGGGTCAACATTAGGGGGTTGGTTCTATGAAGACACATCATGTGCATGGAGCATGTTTGGGCCACATTTGCCGCCACCTGCCAATCTGCTGGGTCTCCTCAAGTGAACAGCTGGGGGGGTTCTTGATTTTCTTTTGGGGGTGGCTCCCCTCACACCACCATTTCTTGGTGCATTTGGCTTGGATGTTGGGACTTCAACTTTTTGCCAGCTAGTGGGTTTTCCATTATTGTGTGGACTCAGATCTACCGGAGGCCATTGACCCCAAGAGTGAAGAGCGAATCCCACACTGAGGTTCCGATTGAGGTTCGGGGAAGGGTGGCTGCCACAAGGGCTTGCGTTCTGCGTGTTCTTTGAGTGATCCAGATGCACCCTTCTCTATTGGAAGGGCATTGGCAGGGCGCGAACCCTTATATTGTTTCCAGCAGGCATCTTCAAGGGGTGTGCGTTTGGCCCCCTGTGGGTTTTGTTGGAGAAGCAAACCGAGCCCTTCTCCATGTTGGGTACAACGTCACTAGCCCTTCTCCATGTTGGAGAAGCCCCCCACAAATCAGCCGAGAATGCCCCGGATTCGGATGGAGGACATGAGGAGAAAAGACGTGGAACGCATCTCGGCTTCGAATGCCTTGGTCACGTGGTCACGGGGATGCGTTCTTTGGTGAGTTTTCTGGGGGTTGATCCCCCGTTTGTGTTAGGATGTTCTTTGGATGTTTCCCCCATGCCGCTAATGTTGTGACATGCCCAGCAAAAAGTGATCGACCGCGGGGTAATTCCAGTGAGATGCCATGTGTCACGTGAGAACATAACACCTTTCCTGGCGAATCAGATACCAAAGGCTTGGGGAGTTGTGCCGCATTGCCCTGGTTTGGCGGTTTTCTGAGCAGACGAATCATGCAGTTCCCGATAGTTTTTGCTGTCATTGTTGTTTTTCTCGGAGGCAAGTTGGACCAACCCAATTCACCAAGACCAAAGGGGCACTCACGCAGAACACCAGGAGGCCCGTTTGCCTTTTTTAATCCTTGGACCACGTCGGATGGATGATTATTGGAGGTCCGATTTCCTGTGGAACAGATCCTGGCCATAGCTGTCCTTTTTGTTTTCTTTTGGCAGAGCAAATGATGGCGATTCCTGGTTGATGTTTGGTTGTATCTCCTAATCTACGGGAAATCCATGGATGTTCAACCAAAAGGACTCCGATTGAAGCCAAAGGTCATGTCATGTTTCAGACTGGAGACTGGAGATCACACTCCCCACATGGGTCCGTCGTTTCTTTTTTTGCTTTCCGGGGGCCCTGAAAGCCACAAAACCCGGGTACCCGCAAAAAAAAACGAAAAAACCGACACACACACACAGAGGCACAGATTCCCGAGGAGTTGGCCGTCAGTTCCGAGGTGTTTTTCGAGACTTCGACAGTGCGAGTGGCTCCTTAAAGGACCGGAGACACGAGTCGGCACTCGGAAGGGCATAGGTGTCCTTTTTGGTTGATTTGGTTGAAAAATCGAGGGCCCTGGTTTACCTGGTGGTTCAATCAACTACCAGGACCATCTATTTTCCCCAAAAGGACGCCTATGTGGAAGGTGGGCACGGAGTGATTTTTTTTCACTGCATCCCCTGTGTGAATGTGTGTGATTGTTGAGGATCTCCCTTTTGCAGGTTGGTTAAAAGGGGAAGCGGCATCCCATTCTCAAGAAGAGATAGGATCGAGTTCAAATCCCCAAACCACCAATCCAAGCCGATTATCCGCCATTTGGCTGCCAAATTCAGCTCCGTTTGGTCCTGCAAGGGGGGAAAGAAGGTGATGCTTACAGTATCTCCTGAATTACTTCGGAAGTTGCAATTTTTGACAACTCTTTGGCTCCAAAAGGAGGATGCTCTTAAAGTGGGAGCCTACTTTTTTCAGCTTCCTCATGGCCTCATGGGAGCAACCAGGGATTACCTGCTTCCCAGTGGCGCCCTTCTTTCCTTCTTTGCGGGAAAGGTTCCGATTCCTTTAAAGTCAACCCACCCAGAACAATCGGATGCCGGTTTTTTCCCATGGAAATCCACTGGGCATTTGAGCCCGGATTGCCTGCTTCCCATTGCTTCTTTTTTTTTCGCCAGGACTTCACTTACACGGAGTTTCTCGCTGCCACATTCGACAGGCGCCTCGTATCTGGCCCGGTGCTTCGAATTTATTTCTACGCTTTAGACGGCCACCGGTCGCCCCTTTCTTCCCAAGGCGGTCATTCTGGGTAACATTTGGCAGCCCCAAGCTTTAAAGGCGCTTTGGAAACGGCTCTTTGGACCTGAACTGTTTGGTTGAAACAGGTCGGATTTTCCCTTGGGCCCACCAAAAGATAAAACTGTGTGCAGAGGGTTAACAGCAACCAAGTAAGATGGGCACTCATACAGGTTCAAGCAAAGTTAGCCCCTTGCAACTTTGGTGAACAGCGCCCCAAAAGCCCGGGAAAGGTCTGCGCGTTGCTGGTTGGCTTCAAGGGAACGCCCCCCCCCTGACAAGTTCTGCACCGTCCTTGGCATGTTCACGTTTAGCACGTTGATAGCGTTTGTTGTTTGTTTGGTTGCGTTGAGTGGTCTGCAAAGAACAGCTTTTGGTTTCAAGCATGAGCGGGGAAGTTTGGCCAGACAGGACGCCCGAAACCGTTGTGAAGGATCCCAAACAAACATCCCATGATTAAATGTTACAAACCCAATCTTTATGACATAAAATGCGGTTTTGGGGTGTTGTCCCTATCTGTATTGTTGTCTCTTGATTGTTCGAGGTCCGGCCAGAAGTTCCACGATGGAGCGGTTTTCCACGAGGGAAACCGTCCCCTGTGGTTATCCATATGGGTGTGTCGTTTTTGTGGTACCCCTTTGTTGGTTTTGTTTTTAGGGAAACCAAGACGAACACCCCTATTTTAGGGAGTAACAAGACCAGCCACCCATATATTGATTATATACAAAGCAAGGGGAGCCACTGCGGCCTGACAAGAGGCCGTGGCACCTATATGACTAGTAGTGGCTCTGAATCAGTGGGTAGGGATTGTTCCAACGAACGCACACTTTATGCGTATCTTGGTGGTTTCCAGCCATCCTCTTAGCTTTTTGGCTTCTTAGGCTTTAGTGGTAGTTTCCATTAGACTTTTAGCAGGGATCTAAGGACAGCCCAGGTAAGAAATGCTGGTGCCAACATTCTTATCCGTGCCGCAAAGCCTCGGCCTGGCGGCCTGACCTGCTTTTTTGTTTGTTTTGTACGTGTGTGTGTGTGCGTGTGGTCGCAAGGACACTCGTTCGCTTGTTGCCGTCCATTTGGCCCAACATCGTTTTTGCCATGCATCGCCCAACCTCCTGTTAACACCCATGTTTTCATACAGGATTCCGAAAGATCACCCTTTGGTAGCTTTCAAGATGGGCCCGTGTTGAAGTGATACACACTTTGGGTGGGGTGACGTTTATAGGAAGTACATATTGGGCAAGCCCGTTAAGCCACACTTCATGTATCCCTTGTACTTGATGGTTCTCGATGGGTTTTTTGAATTAACCTTTGAGGCTTGTTTCCAACACAACACACATGGGGTGTGTCAAAAAAAAGAAAGGAAAACAACAAAAAGGGGGAAAGCGAGAAACATTGTGCCCTTAACGCAAACACCGCTCCTGGTATTTTCTTGAAACGCACCTAGTGTTGGTTTCCCCAAACCGGGGCGCTGTCCGTTTCTCGGGTTCTTCCGCTTTGGACTCGGCAGGAAGACCTGCTTGACGGAGGCGGTTTGTCGAGAGGCCTTCACCACCCTGGACAAGAACGGGGTGCGGTGCCCCGAGTCATGCGGAGGTGTCCTGTTGTGCCGATGGTTGCCAGGGGCCCCCCCCGTTGGGGGACCCCCCCACAAAAGGACGCCGAATAGAAACCAGAGGATTTCTCGGTCTTGGTGCCCGGTTTTGGTGGTTTCAACAGAGGGGTTGTGTTCTTGAGGGAACCTTTCTTGGGGTGTTAAAACGGAAAACTTCATTTTGTTTGGGGGTGGGGAGGGTTAGAGGAAGGGGACTATCCATTTGAGGGTGAAATATAGAGACAAACCGCAGAATTCAAAACGTGTGTGTGTGTGTGTGCACATGTGTGTGTGTGTGTGTTGGGCTAAAGGGAAGAATCATTTTGCGGGTCCCGGTTCGCCATTTTTTTTGATGCACACCTGGGCCCTCAAACTACGGCGCCGTACCCCAAAGCGCAAATATGTCCTGTGGCGTTTGGTCATTTCGCATTTGTTCAGGTCGCGTCGTTGTTTCTGGTGTCTCCTCCAAAACGATCCAAAACGAGTTTATTTGTTTCAGGGATGTCGGGATGAATATGAAGCATAACCTGAGAAAACACCCAATCTTTGAATCCCAATCCGAGAGAAACACAAAGTCAGTGTAGCCCAATCCTGTAAACCACAACATGTTTGTACCCCAATGGCTTTCAATTGTGTGACTCCGTTGTCAACTAGCTGGCCTTTGCAAGGGAGCCGTTACAGAGCCGGGGTATCCCAATTTTCTTTCTTCTTCGGGAACTAAGGAGCTACCACTCACCCCCTGACTTCCTGAACTTCACTTTGTTGGAAGACCACATTAGTGGCAAATGGACAGTTCATACTTTGTTTGGAAGAAGAGAGACCAGGAGTTCTGCAAGGAGGTGGTTTGGGTTACCTTCAAAGTGGTGATCGCTCGTGACTTGTTGCAAGGTGGCCAACCCCCCCCCCCCGGCCGTACCTGGCCATCCCCTCTCGTCCAGGTCTGGGATTTGACCAGACATGCAAACCTTCCGAACGACAACAACAACCCGAGACATGTCCCCGGCTTCCTTTTTTGCTTTGCACTCTCAACCAAAGACGGTTACCTGTCTTGTTGGTTCTTGCGCCTTGAACCCAAGACAGGGACCCATTGTGCGCGACCGTTTACCACGGTGGGTGTTTTCCTCCGAAGAAAACATCGGCCACCTCCCACCCACCCAGACCCTCCATCCACCCCCACGTGCCCAAAACCGCCCAAAACTCCCAAACCCGAAACCCTAAAACCCCCAAGTCCCAAGCCCTAAAACCTCGGTTGTTGTTGGGACACATTTTACATTTTTGCTCATTGTGGTTTAGTGGTTGAAATCCAAGTCCACTGAACTGCTATGTTTTTGATAATTTTTGCTCCCCAGACCCAACGTCAACCAAGATTTGTTGTCGTTTCACAAGCAGCCCCAGCTGATGAATAGGGAGGTGTTCCCCTCCACCAGTGGTTTGATTCGCCACGAAACCCAGCGAGAAGCACCCAATGCCTAGGAATCCTGGGGAATCCCTCGCACGCGGGGAGAGCGGTTCGCGCTTCAGGATGGGACCGTGGACCTGGGAGAGCTGCACTCGGGGCGCCTGCGCGGACGCCCGGACATCGGCGGAGAAGAGGTTCGCCGCTGCGCTGAAAACAAAGAGAAAGCAGGGAGCCTTTCTGAAGAGATTGGTTTTTGAGCATATGTTTGTTTTGTTTTGTTCAATTAAGTTGGTTTTGTTTTGACAGGACGGGTGTGTCTTGTTTCTTGGAGATGGTACCACCTGTTGTGGTGGTTATAAAGGGACACCGAAAGGGAAACCACAACTTTAGGGGGGGCCCGCAAAAGAGACATACCCAGAGGTTGTTCGAGAAGCATGCCGTATCTGTGTCCATGGTTGATTCGGGGGTTGATGCTTTGTGCCACCAGTAGCCCACAGATAATTTTGACGCCCGGAGACTTGCAGGTGATGTGTTTTGTTTCAGACACGTTTTTTTGGAATATAGTCATGCGGGTCGACATTTTCTGTCGGCAAACTATGCCCACTGTGTAGAGGGAATGTGTTGTTGGATGCAAGTCCTCTTTTTGTTAAGGCCATGGCAATCAATGAGAAAAGTCTTGAAACCATGCTTTTTGGGGGTCCCCTAAAATGTACATTTTAGGGCTCTGTGTCAGGGAATACCTCAAACAGGAGGCAGGTGCTGAACCAGAGGAAAGACTTTCCAACTGAAGGGAGTGCTTTTAGCATCGCGGGTTTGGAGGCCGCGTGAGGTCGCTGGGGTGACTCTCATTGCCTTTGGTGAGTGCGGTTCGACAAGAGGTCTTCAGTCAAGACTTCTTCAAATCTGTGAGTTCCTCTTCAAGGATCTCAGAGAGGAGGACATTCACTGCATTTTCCAACTGCGCATGCACTTCCTTGCACAAAAGCCAGGTCCATTTTTGGACACTTCTCCAGCTGCAAGAAGTGCACATTGTGGAGCCTTCCGCCTATCTTTGTGAACGTTTTCTTGCAGAGAGCCCTCCAAACCAAAGGAGAAATGGACGAGCAATTCAACACATTTCTCAGGACCTCGCAGAAGGCAACCAGAGATGCTGGTGCAGCGAAGCTTCCAGCTGACCTTCTGTGGAGGAATTCCAGAGCAGGTCCGCAACGTCGAGGAGCTGATTGAGAGTGAAGACGCCTCAGTCATCGACATCTGCCTTGCCGTCCTGCAGGACATTTGGTTCTGTTCCAAGGACGGCCGCGGCCGAAAGGATTTTTGTTTTCAAGGGCCTCCGATCCAACTCCCTGTCCCAGTGACTCGGAAGGCCCAGGCCTTCAAGACCTTGAAGGGCTTGACCCGCGGGAGTTTTTGTTAGAAATGTTTCACTATGGCAAGGGCTTGAGGTGTCCCACAACTCGGTGCCAAGATCATTGGGGGGGAACTGGCAAACCAAAGAACAACCCTCTGTTTTTTGAGAAGGAAAACAAAGCAGCACTCCAACCCAACCCTTCGTTGGCCTTTTTGGTTTCATTGAATTTATCGTAAGGCCTACATCAAACCACAGGACCATCGTGGCAAGACCAAACTGGATCTTTGGACACTCAATGCTTGTGCCTTAGAATGTGAACCGGACCCCCAAATAGTTGGTGCGTTGACCTGAACCCTCCAACTACTCGGAAAAAAGGGACTTCGCCCCATCAATCATGTTGGGGTATCAATTCATTTTCCATTTGGTTTTTGTTGAGGGTCCAGGCACCCAAGCAAGGGCTACCCCTTCGAAAAATACAAATTCATTCATTCCGATGGCAAGACGTCACGCCCTGGGAACCGCTGGGAACCGCAGATTGATTGTCACAGGCTGGGCCACATTGACATGGCCGAACTCAAGGAAACCCTGGAGGCGATGAGCAGCCACCACTTTGGGGTGAGGGTGATGGGGGGGTCCGATGAGTCCCAGTCAGCACAAACGAGCGGAGCTGGTGGTTTTGTTCAGCCTATTGAGCATCTTGGGCCCTCAAAAAGCCTTGCTTGAGCGGTCCTCAGCCTTGTTTGAGGGGGTTCCGATGAGTCCCAGCCTCGCTGATTAAAGCACAAGAGACACGGGGCGTTTTGCTGGGGGCCAGGGTGGTCCTTCGCCGTTTGAGCATCTTGGGCCCTCAGCAAGGCCGCTTGTTGACGTCCACCCTGCCAATGGAGGTCCAAACCCCTGCAATGGAGGGGTCTTTCTGATTGGGGTAGCGCAAAATCCATTTCGAATTTGCTGACCAGTACTCATTTGGGAGTGAACGATTGTCTGGACCTGAAGAAACTTATTTTTGTTTGTGTCTATAAAAAAAAATCACAAGCAAAAACAACAACAAACAAAAAACAAAAACACTAGTGATTTGTGGGGAAAGCTTGCGCCGTGACTCCGAGCAGACAGGCAGTGAAGCAAAACGCCCGATGCAAACACAGTTTGGGTGTGTCTCAAAACTGGGGGGACCCTCCACGGATTGAGAAACATCAGAGGCTGGGCATTGGAATGTATAATATATATATATATTGTATCACAGAAACAGGCAACCTTGTATCACAACACGGAGACAACAAGAAAACTCTTGTTTGCCTGCGGCTTCCCTTCAACGGAGTTCCCACCAGGCTGCGTTTGTCCTTACAATTTGTGGGCAGGGTGTCATTGCACTTAGTGGAGCCAAGCTGAAACCAACTTGGAGATGTCCTGAGTCTTGAGAACGGAAAACCTGGCTGATTCGTTGTGAGGAGTAAATCAGCACCCTTTGTGAGTTGTCTTGATACAGTTTGCAACGAAGATCCTTTTAAAATACAAGTGGCACTGTGGCTCTCAATTTTCGTCCTTGCCAATGGCAAGGTCTTACAAGGGCCAATAAGGTGAAGGATCTTAGCCCTTGGGTCCGCTAACAAGGAGCCAGATGGTCCCTTCTAGAGGAATTCTTGTCTTCCACGCGAGGGGAGGCACCGGTTGGGGAGTTGGGTGTTGTGGGTGGCACCTCTCAGGACCTGGACGAGAACGGCGATTCCGTGTTGGACTTCCCCGAGTATATGGAGATGCTGCGGAGCATCGACTCCAAGGCGCGGTGGGCAGTCGGGCGGCTTTTTTGGGTTGGCCCACTGATTTCCGTTCCGCCCCGCGGGGGATTCCGCCCCCTTTTGCGCAGCTTGTTTGTGGGTGTTGGCGGTTCCGAGCCCTTTAAACTCGACCCAACAAATCGGATGCCGATTCGTTCGTTGTTTTGCCATGGAAATCCACTGGGCATTTTGGTTGGTGACAAAAGCCCCAAGACTGTCACAAGACAGTTTTCGTCTTTTCTTTTTTTAATGAGGTTGCTGTTTCACCGCAATCGCTCGCCTTGTAACTCAAGCGTTTTCGGGCGCCTGGGTGATGCAATGGGCCACTGGGGTAGGTGGCTCGTCATCTTTTCAGGGACCCTCAGCTGGTTTCCCTTGAACACCAAACGAAGCAAGGGGTTCCCGAAAGACACAGGGACCCAGCCTTGTGATAGGAATTAGAAACCCGTGTGGGCGTGTTTTTAAGTAGGACACCCACATCATGGGTTGTTGTTACCTTTTATGTAGCCTCGAAGCAAGACGACACTGGTACTGTGGATGGACGAAATCCTGCGCCACCTAAGAAACCCAGGAATGATTCGATTCTTTTGTAAATGCCAACCAACGATGGTTTCAAGTCGTTTCTTAGGTGGTGCAGGATTTTGTCTATCCACAGAATGAACCCGCAAGTTACTTTACTTGGCTTCTACTATCCACGCGAACGGCTGCCATAATTGGCGCTTCGGCAAGCACGGGTTGGACGCCTGTTTAGGATCGACCCTTCCCCCATTGTTCCACGAAAGTTTCCTTTTGGTGGCCCTTTGAATACCAAGCAAAAGGTGTCTGACATCCAGTTTGAGAGCCTCATGAAGCCCTAGTGAATGGGTATTATAAGCTTTGATTTGTATGGGACTCGCAAAGTGCCCGCCACAGAAACCAATAGCCCCTTTTTGATGGTACCATGCTTAAGGCAGCTTTGAAGGAAACCGAGCGCAAGCACTGTTTGGTTCCTAGAGTTGAATGGAGAAAGTTAGGTACTCTTCATCGGTGGAAACCATTGGAAACCAGTTGCATACCAGCAGCCCCAAACAACTGTTTTGGAAAAGGAAAGCCGGTCCGGGAGGGTGGGCGCTGGATAGAGTTTGAACGCGATTGCCGAACCTCACCAATCATCCAGAATGACTCCTGTCCTAATCGCAGTGAATTTGCGATGCTGGTTGCTGGTACCATACGATATGATACCATACGAACTCTTGTGCTGTGAAAGGACGCTTTGTTTGGTTTCCCTCACAACGCCAGCAGGGTCGATTTCCGCAAAGGCTTTTCCCACACCCGAATTGGGCTTCCTTGGTTTCCTTGCTTCACGCCATCTAAACGTTTTTTTGGTGTCCTCAAATTTGTGGTGCCTCGCTTTGAGAATTGTTTGAAAATGGGTCCATGACCCCATTATTTACGGTAATGACCAACCATTTTTTAAGGGTCAGAAGGAGTCTCGGTCCATCAATGACCCTAGTAATGACCAACCATTTCTTGAAGGGTCAGAAGGAGTCTCCAGGTGGTTTTGGCCCAGCCCCCAACTCCGAAGAGCGACGTTTCGCTTGCGAAGCTTCGGCCCAAAACGAGGGCGGCCCCTTGAGCAAAGCTGAGCTCGGCCGGGCGCGGCGGAGGTGGTGAAGACCCCGAAGGTCGTGGGAGAGACGCCGGACTTCGGCATTTGAGCGGCGCGGATCTTCGATCGTTGGAGTCGGTCAGGGGTCTTGTTGTTGTTGAGGGTTTTGAGGGTACCTGAACCCTAAGATTCCAACTTAAACATGGGGTTTACTCCCCCAAAAAAACAAAAGGAGAGAGGCAAACACAAGATATGCATGGGATCATATGCCATGTCAAAGGTAGTTTGAGGGTCCAGATAATTACCCTCTTTGGGGCGTTGAAGGAAAAGCTACGTATTTTTCGAGGAGGGGCCCTGCTATTTTCAGAATCTGCTGGGTTCTCAATACACAAGAGCCGCCGGGTTGGTCTGAGAGATTGATCAGATCCCCGTCTATGCTTTCCACTACCAAACCACCAATGTTGACCCCGCATATCCTGGGTGAAAAGTGGGGAATCACACCACTTTTGGAGGGGCCCCCACCTCCCAAAAAAAATACAGGGGTTGATTCATAGGGGAAACGGGGTATGCAACCACATAACCACCATGTGGGTACATACACCCTGATTTCTGGTGGTAGCTTCGGTTTGGGGGTAGTGGAACCTCTCTCAGACACCATGAGCCCTCCCCCTGTCGGCTCAGAGTTCCGAACTCGGGGCCCTTTTGGCGATAAGGCGCCGCTGGAGTTTGGAGTAGCCTTAGCCCATACCTTTCTCACCGTCTTTTTTGGGGAGGGTTCCGATTCCTTCTAAAATAGATTACAGAAAAAAAGGGTACCCTTATTCTAACCTCTCTACTGGACGACCTAGACTAATTGTTTGAGTTCACGGACTCACTACTTTTTGGGAAGGATGAGGCTTGGCACGCTTTTAGAGGATAGGTTTTAGAGAGACTAAGGCGCAATCACCCACCGGGCAGATGGAAGAAGCTTATCACCCCCGCTGCTGATCCGACTTGATCAATATAAGCGTGGCCCATGTGAGAGGACTTGGGGTGTCTTCTTGTTGATGGTACCCGTCTTGGCTTTCTGCGAAACAGGCAAAAAACAGAAGCCTCGGGTTCATGGGACCCCTAGTTTCAAGCCTTCAGCTGCGTGCTGGGCTTCTTTCTGTTTCTATTGGGAAGGTCACTTAAGCAAAGGGTTCAGACAGAAGGGGCCAATCCACCTCAAAGGAGTGGCCTTTGGGCTCAAAGTGGATCGGGCCGAAGGGACCGGTACTGCACATTGAAACGTTGAAAGGCCAGTATAGTGCTCCTGTTGGGGCTGTGTCATGCCGTTGCTTCCGGGTTTCATGATGTTCGGGATGCGGCTGTTCTTCACCTCTTGGAACACTCCATCAACAGCATGAAAGGCATCAAAAGTGCTGGGCAGACAGAATTGGAATTGTGACCCCTGACCAATAAATCGGCTTGAGGGCTTCACTGTTTCTCCTGCACTACCCCTTGTTTTCTCCGTCTTCGGTTTGCTTCTCTTCAGATAAATTCCAAGACGAGATGGTTTCAATGATTTCTCTGCCAAAGTCACTGCCCAAGGCAGAAGCAATCCTGCCAGGAATGCTGAATGCTCGGAGCCAGACAGCCGTCAAATTCGCGCGGCCGGAGTTGCCCGCGTGCTTGGCAGGTTTCCCCGCTCCGCCCAAAGCATGAAACCTTCTGCAGACTCAAGGAGCATTCGAAGCTGGCGGACCACTTTGACCTGGGACTTCTTTCTGGCTAGAATCCAAGAGCAAATCAAAAGGCACATTTGTCCCTCCAGATATGTTCCTGCGCACCAATCTTGGTGGTTACCAGCCATCCGGTTCCTTCGCTTTTTAGTGTTTCGTGGTTTCCATTTAAGCCACAAAAGCAAAGAGGACAGCCCAGTTTAGTCGAGTTCAAAGTTTCAAAGGCTGAAAAGCCACAGCCACCCACTTCCCTGTTGCCTTCTTGTGGAAGACTTCTATTTAAGTGGGTTCTAGACATGGGATTCCAACCCCAAAAAGAGTTCCGAATCATTCTCCACAGGGGTCACCGGTTGCAAGCCATGCAAGAAAATAGCAGTGGCCGGTTGTTTGGTCACCTTTTCTGGGGCTTGGTTCAAAGAAGCCACTTTGGCTCGTCTTCTTCCTCAAAGCATATACCATTCATCAAAAGGGACCCGCGTTTATTTCGATTTCAGGCCTGGAGGCTTTGAGCATTGCCAGTGACGCATTGCACGCAACTGCTGCATGGAGGGGCAGGTTAGTGGTTTTTTCTTCCGGGGACCACTTGCAAAGCTCTCACACAAGTTGTGTTTTTTAGTTGTTGGTTTGTTTTTCTACTGGTTTTTTTCATTTTTTTCTCAAAAAAGGTGTTTGCGTTTTTTTTGGCCCGGACGCTCCTGGCTTCGGCTTCCAATGGAAGCCCCAGACCCTCCATTGGACACCCCAGAAAAGTGTTCCGGTCTCAAAACCTGGCCCCAAAATCAATCGGAGGCTTCTTTGGGTGGGGCAAGCGAACCAATCGACCTGCTCTCTGCAGCTTTGGTTTTTGCTGGGTCCCTTCTGGGTTGGCAGCATCTGCCTGCCTCTGCACTTTTGCGGCTGCACGATTTTTTAAAAGCGTCCGCGTGGAGCGCAGATGTTGGGGAGAAACGGGTGGGGGGGGGGGGGTATTGCGGACTTCTCCAATATGGCATGGTACCGCCACTGAACATCCCAATCCCACTGAAATAGGCTAAAATGGGTGGTGCACCTATCCCAAAATGGTACCATTGGTTTTGACCCACACCCATATATCTTCCTCCCTGAGTTCATGGACTTCAAACTTTACGGCATGACCATTTTAGTGGCAAACAGAGAGTGCAGACTTTGGCCGGTCCACTCAGGAAGTGAGTTAGTATATATTTTAAGGTCCACTAAGTATGATATGGAATCTGACCATCCGTGTTTTGGTGTTTTCTGGGGTTGGGCAAGGCTAGATTACGTCCATTCAAGTTCCAGCTTACCTCCAAAACGCGATGCACATAAGGAATAGTTGCCTACATTGTCCAATATGCCGATATGTTTTACCTTGAGAATCTACAAGATTCTGATTCGCGAGTCAATGCATAGGGAAGGGTCGATTACATCCTTTAGGGGTTGCCTGTTTATACAATTCTCATGGAGCAAACTCGGAAGGGAATCACATCCAGCATATTCTTTGCACGTGTTTTTTCTTTCAGAACGACTGCATGGACACAGCTTGGACGAGACATGCTGCCCCATACCATAATCGATTGCTGGTGTTGATGTGCAGAACCAACAAACTTGTCGCTGTGAGTCGGAATCTGCGGTGTCCTCGCTGCGCGGTTCTCTTTTTCAGTGGCCCGGTGCCATGATGTCCTTCCTTTTGGCTTTTCGGCGGGTCTGCCCCTGTCGAAAACTGTGTCAAGATTTCTCGGCTATGAGCTAGGTGCTTGAGTAGTGCCCTTTGAACCTGGTTTGGGGGAGGGAATTCCCCTACGAAGATAGACTACAGAAAAAAAAGGTACCCTTATAAGCTAACCTCTCTACTGGAGGACCAAGAGGTGGTATTTGTTTGCTTGTTTTGGCTTTAACGTTTTGGAAAATCAAGGGGTTTTCCACTAAACCCCCAAAAAGTTCACTTTTTGCAGGGGGGTCTTGCCAGCAACCAAGTATGAGTCTACGAGTGCAACGGTCGCAAAGATATTTTTGCTCCATGGACACGGGGCCAGCGAATTTGGGTGCATGCCATTTTGACCTTCGCACACCCAGAGGGTGGGCGGAGGGTGCGTTTCGCCGCGCCGGACCCCTTTTTTGTGATTTTGGTTTTTCGCACGCAAAAAGGGCCGCGCCGGGAGTGAATGATGAAGGGTGTCGCGGGGGGGGGAGATTCGTGGGTAATTCTCCATTATACACACACAAGCACACACACACACACACACGAGTTGCTTTGCTTGGGGTCCACGAGCGAAATGGCATGATTAACCCTAAAGGGTGTCCTTTCCTAGGTCTCCCAGTAGTGCCCTTCTCACCCCTTTTTTGGTTGGGATGGTTCCCCCACGAAAATAGACTACAGCAAAAAATCGGGCGCCCATATTCTAACCTCTCTACCGGAGGATCTAGTTTCTCAACCAGGGCCACTGCCAACTGCCAACCCACCCCATTCCCCACCCTCAGAGCTCGAGGGTTTCTGTTCGGCAGTCTCACTTGCAGGTTCAGTCTGGAGACCTCCATTTCGGCAACAGAATCCCAAAACTGATGTTCAACTAGCCCCGCAGTTCCGCGGCGTGGAACTTTATTGGAATAGATGCATGGCCCCCCCCGGCTATGCATTTCAATAGGGCACCTCGCAATGCTTGGCAAACATCCATCCCCAGTTTAAGCCCAGTACCTTGTTTAGTGCCACCCTCAAATTCAAAGTCCCTTTTGGTTTGGTAGCATCTTCCCAGTACTGAGAAACTCTTCTAGGACCCCCAGTAGTGCCCTTTCTCACCCCTTTTTTGGTTCGGATGGTTCCGGGTGCCCTTCTAAGCTAACCTCTCTACTGGACCTAGTCGTTCAAGGGCCACTGGGCCGGGCGGCCCTCGCCACGTCGGAACCCCACGGCCAAGACGCGAGGGCCGGACGTTTGTGGCAAAGATGATGTTCTACAAGCGGGAGGCGGAAGATCAATGCTCGCGACTCGCGACCGGCGGGTCTCCTTGGCTTAAGACGTGATCAGTCAGAACGACTGTGGGTGAACAGCGTGGAGCAGTATGTATGCATATGCAAAGACATAATTATATATATATATATATATGAATATACACACGTATTGTTCCTGTTGCCCACCCACCGCAGAGCATGTTTCCCACTACATGGAATGCCGGGGTCGATTTGATCAAGATGCAGGTTGCTTGAGGTAGTACTCTCCCACCTACCTTTCATAAAAACTGAGTGCGGGGCTGTTGCTAGGCCGCCTTCCTCCCAAATGTTGAACCCTCGGGTTCATGTCGGGGCGGGCTGGGTGACCTCTTGGAGGTCACCTTACCGACTGGCGAACCTAAAGTTGAACTGGTGCGGCATGCCTCATGCATTGGATGGATTTGAGTGGGAAGGATACAGCAACTGGTTGACTCAGGGGCAGGCGGCCAGAGGGGATCCAAGACACTTTTTGTTTGTAGGAGTACCCTCCCGCCCACATAGCAACTGCTAGAGGGCACCTGGAAGATCATTTTCCGCTTCAAGGGACCCCCTGTCGGGTGCCAGGTAAGTGGGAGGGAGGGTAGCCCCCCGCTGACCATACTGAATCCATCTTAAGAATCCTGGAATTTGGTCAATACTCGCTAAAAAATAAACCCGCAAACCATAAACATGGAACAAATGCCATGGGCATAATATTCCTTGCCTTCGTCCGACAATCCCCCAAGGTTCATTCACCCCAGGTCAACGTTGAGCTACGTTTCTAGGGGGAAGCTCCATGTCCATTCCAGGGATCCGATTTGTTTCTAGAAAACCACCAAAAACCCTGAAAGAAATGGATCCGGATTTTGAAGAGAACGATAGCTGAAAAGAATGAGCAAGGAATCAACCCCTAGAATGTGGAGCTTCTTCTCCGCGGCCGCTGGAGCTTTCTTTTTTGGGTTTTGAACACATCACTCAGGCTGATTGGTGGGTTTCCTTTGCCCACTCAGGATCCTGGGCAAAAAATGCTTGGCAAGCCCATGAAGGAGAACAAAAACGATGAGGCTTTTCTTGGCCCCTCCACTGAACTGAGTTGTTTTCGGCATGGAACTCCTTTTTGCCCTCTTCCTCCTCTCTCTTCCTCCAGCCTCCAGCCTCCCGTTCGCGGAAGCGAACCAACAACACCGCCCCCAGCGCGCGCTGAACCGCGCGCTCGCTCGCGCGCGCTGAACCGCGCGCCAGGCCTGGCGCTTGACGCAGCGGGTGCAGGAGTACGCCCAGCGCGGCCAAAAGGAGGCGCCTCGGAGCCTCGAAGCCTCGAAGCCGGCGATGGGGCACCGAGGGAGGCGATGGTGGTATGGTGGCTTCATGGGGTATGGTGGTTTCATGAAGCCATGGTTGTTGTTGGGAAGCCTTGTGTCTTTTTTACACATTGTTGCTTATTCTGGAGTAGACTTAGGATACATTTTACATTTTGCCAGTGACTCAAAGAGAAGCAACCAATATAATATACATTTTGTAATCGTGCCTAAATCCAATCATGTATTGTGGTTGAGTGGTTGAGATGTCCAACTCCACTTATAACTGTTAAAATTTGATTGAGTTGTTTGCTCCCCTAAATCAAGGTCAACCAAGAAGCCTCAACCGCGCCTTTCTTGTTTTTTCTCCCGCGGCGATGTATTGTTTAGTGGTTGAACATGTTTCCCAACAACAGTTTAAACCATGGTTGTTGTTACATGTTTGCTTGTTGTTGGCTGAGTGGTTGAACTCCAACTCCACTTGTAACTGCTAAAAATTAGTTGTTTTTTTGCTCCCCTAAACCAACGTCAAGAAGCCTCGAAGCCTCAGCCGCGCCTTTTGTTCACACGATGGGATACCCAAGGCGATGAATGGGTATGCCTGGAGTCTTCTGACCCTTTCAAAAATGGTTGGTCATTTCCCAAAATAACTAGGTACATGACCCATTTCTTTATTTTGGGTAATGACCAACCATTTGTAAAGGGTCAGAAGGAGACTCTAGGTGGTGGTTTGAAGGGGCTGGGCGATTGGGTGATTTCCGAAATTTTCGGGGGTTTATGGGTTTGTGGGGTGGTTTTCTGGAAATCAGAATTCCAAGATTGGTTCAACAGGGTTTTGTCCTGCTCGTTTGTCGCATTGGCTGGTTGGTTTTTGAGCTGGTATTTTCCAAGTATCGGACACTGCTTTGGAGACCTTCGCGTTTGCGCAAATGCGTGCGGTTGCATGGAGATCACTTTTTGTTTGCTTTTTTTTTGGGGGGGGGGGTGGAGTGGATCTCTCTTGTTCAGAACGGGTTGGCTCCCAGCCCATCCATAAAGGGGAACCCCCCCTGCACTTATTCCTGAGAAGGATTGGTTTCAAGCCCAGTCAAATGTCCAAACTCTTTTTCTTTTTTTGTGCGAACCCGCTCCCCCCTCCCCCCTCCCCCCCCCCCCGGAAAAAAGCAAGACATAAGGTGATCTCCCCCCAAAATCCTGAACCATGCAATCGCAGTTCCCCAGCCATCCTCTTAGCTTGTTGGCTTTTTAGGGTTGGTAGTTTCCATTAAGCCACTAAAAGTTAAGCCCGTTGGCCCCCCAGTTGTGGGGGTTGATCCGAAGACCGGACTCCAAGTGGTTTAACTTATACCTCTCAAATCTGGAGGACCTAGTTTAAGCTTCGTGGTTTAGTGGTGGAATCCCCACTAGGCCACTATGGTTAGGCAGGGCTCCGAAAAAAAAGAGACACAATTTGCCCATTTGAAACATTGCAAACCACCCAAATAAAGTTGGAAACCACCATTTACAAGTTGCAATTGTCAGGTGTATAATGTAAGGATCCCTGTTAGGCATGCAACCGCAATGGTCTCGTGGTCTCTCTCTCCAACACGTCGCTTCGCGTCTCAGATGGCGCAAGTGGTGGGCGGCTTCGTGGCGGCGCTGGCGCTGGTCTTGGGCAGCACCCTGCTGGAGCCCCATGGGCTTGGGGCGGTTTCCGGATCTGCTCGCCCGGAGCGAGCCGCAGACAGCTTCCGTTGGTCGATCCCAAGGGGGGGGAAAGGACGGCATGGTGGCCCGTCCGATTTTTTTCCTCGGTGTTTTCGTGGTCGAAAGCCGTCATTTTTGGTCTGAGGGCGCTGGTGGGGGGCGCAGAGCTGTTCCTTTGTGCAAAAGGGGCAGATCAAAACAGTTCATTTTGCACGGTGTCGTATCAGTATGGTTCAGCAAGAGGGTTTTGGCGCGAAACTTGGTGGCTCCCGAAGGCCATCCGGTTCAACTTGGCTTGTTAGATCTTTGGGGGCCTATGTGTGACTACTGGCTCTGAATCGCCAACAGTTAGACTTTTAGCGGGGGATCTGAGGACAGCCCAGAAATGGCATGGTGTGGTCCTTTGTTTTCACCGCTATATACAGCACCGTGGTGTGTTTTGGGCTTTTTCCCCTTTGGCAACGGCTTGTTTGGCTTTTTGGTGGCAGGTTTTTCATCAGGTTGGTGGGCCAAACCAGTTCTGAACCTTGGGCTTAGCGGGTCGAAGCCGGTAGCTTCATGCCTCTTTGATATGGAGCGCCACTAATTCAATAGGAAAGCCACCAGTTTTAGGGCTCCGAACCCAAGAACATGATGAGCCATGTGCATGTCGGTTTTCTCTTCTTTCTTTTTCAACAGGGTACTCCTTTTGTTGTTGGTTTTCAAGGGAAGCCAGAAGGATATCACATTTTTCCACACCAGCCCCCACCCCCCCGGAACCACTGCTTGTTGGACAGTGACAAGGGATTTTGGACATGGGAACTGTTAAAACCCTCTAGGCCCCGTGCCGAAATTGGGTAGCTGTTCTGAGGTCCTTGTTGGTGTTGCTTCCCAAGTTCCATTGATCGCCATTTGGCTCAAGACACATTTGAGGTTCAAGATCTGATGTGTGACTGCAGACCTCCGTGATCGGCATCAAGAGCAAAACAACTGCTTGCGCTGCATTGTCAGGACTACTGGTGTAACTATCATTCCTTCTTCCTTACAACGTTTACACGGGTTCGGCTATAACGGCATCGTCCGTATACACCTTTCTACGTGGTTGGTATTAAAGCTTGAGGGTTCGGTGCACAGCGTCCCACGGGACGTCACCTTGCCGTCTCTTGACAGGTTATCAGCCGTAACTACAAGCTCTACACTGGACTGGGAGACAGCTGGTTTATTGCGGGTACAGGGACAATAAAGGAACGATAACTACACAGTACAATGGCGTCTTCGGCGAGCCCAAGTACTGCAACTTTTGGGAACAGCAGCTCAGAGGGATCCAATGGATTGATGGCTCTTCCTGCGGTGATGGATATGGTTGCAGATTCACAGGATGAACCTGGGAGCGGAGGTTCCGCGCTATTCAGCGACATATCTACTCCCACAAGATCATGGAAGCAGATCGATGTTCATCAGGAGTCGAAGAAAAGAGAATCCCCACCGAGAAGATCATCATCTTCGCCTGCGACACCACGGACGTCGCAGAAGGGCGTGAGATCGACATCGAAGGGTGGGAGGTCAAAATCACCCACCAGTGCAGATTTTCGCGCCGTGATCAAAGAGAAGAATAAGATGGAGGTGGAGATCGGGGAATATCAGAAGACACTTGATGAAATGTCGGCAGCAATGGCGAATCTTAACCAAGAAGACTATGGAAGCACCATCCGGATCCAGGAGCTGGAAAGACGATGCGAGATTGCCAGCAAGCAGTCGGGACATCTAGTGAGTCACCACCAACACCACATGGCTGAGGCATGGCGCAAGTTTGAGGAAGAAGCCCAACAGATGCGCAAGGTGGAAATGAACGCATTTCAGTACGGGGAGAAGAAAGACATGGAGTCGAATATTATGATGCAACAGATGAGGCAAGCTGAAGGAACTATCATGGAGCAGAAGCGGGAGATTGCATTGATGAAATCCTACATGGCAAGCGAGAAGTCGGCCGCGCAGGAATCAGCTATACGTGCAAATCAGATACACCGTGAGGCTTCACAACAGATATCAGTTTATCAGCAACAGATCAGAGGCATAGAATCTTCTACATCTATCGAGAAGTTCAACGAGGAGGAGATGGTCCAAAGTCTGAAATCACAGTTGGAGCATGCACTCGTCAAGCGCCCCGAGACGTACTCTTTGGAGGACTCCAGGGAACAGCTGATGGCGAGGCTGAATGACGTTACAGTATTTGCGGAACAGGAATCGAAGAGAGCAGATTGCTTGCTTCGCGAAAAAGAAGAGATCGTCAAACAGTATGAGTCCGACGTGTCGATGAAGGACCAGATGATTGCTGTCGAAGGTGGTCATCGTCAGGATGCGATCTTGGAGTTAGCCCAGGTCAAAGAAGAGAAACAAGAGGAACGGTGCACGATGGACGAGAAGTCGAAGGAGGCTGAGTACTGGAGATTGACAGCTAAGGGAATGTACGATGAGTACCTCGAGGAGATGCATGAGCTTCAGGGACAACTGAAGGAAAGAGAGGCGACGCTCAAGCAAGAAGAGAGTTTTGTACGCCAACTCGATGCTGACAACGAGGAACTACGTGCACACAAGAAGCTGGAGATGCAGGAAGCCTCCAGCAGCAAAGATGGACATCGTGAACGAGCAGTAGTGAAACGCGCTGAGGGAGGAACCCAGGCTAATTCAAATAGGATAGACAAGAAGGTGGCTGGGTCAGTCCCGTCATCGTCTTCAAATCAAATCCCTAATTCGTCGCTGATGCCAGGTTCGATCCTCTTTCCGTCTTTCGGTGATCCAATGATCGATGTACACCTATCCCAGATGCAAGGGGTTGTTGGGCATGTCCCACAATCCACTACTACGACTGGTGGTGGTGATGGAGGGGGAAACAACGGTACTACGCCCCCATTGGATTACGGTGGATTCCCGCCCAATGGGAATGGGCAGGGAGCGGGTCGACGTCAGTTGAGCCTCGCTGGTGGCGGAGGAGGACCTCCGGATGATCCACCCGATGATGAGGATGAGGATGACGACGACGAAGGAGATGAGGAAGACGAGGAAGAAGAAGAGGAAGAAGACGATCGGACACGGAGGAGACGAAGGAGATCGAGAGATAACCGAGAGATCAAGAATGATCGACCGAGAATCTCGAGGAAAGAGGCCGAGAGAGTATCTATTCCGGCCTGGCCAAAGATCCATCAACTTGACACCTGGAAGATGCAACTGCTGATGAATGTTCTGAGCGCATGTGCAGATCCAGATACCGACGCATGGACGAAATGGCTGGAGCAGGCTCTTGGGTTGAACCCAGACCTGGATTTGCTTAGCGATTCAGGTGGCGACAGATTTGCTACGATAGATATTAAGATGGCCATGGGCATGCAGAACATGCTGAAACAAGCACCTGACGAAGCCAAGGACGTATACCTCGATGCTACACGACACTCTGAACTACGACATCAACAAGGGGTGATCGTGAAGGGACGAGAGTTGGTGGCATTAGTTATGCAATCATTCAGAACTTCCGATAGAACGGATCTTGTCTACCACATCGAGCATTTATTCAACCTTGACTTTCCTGGCGACAAGAACTTGGTCATGTTCAGGAACAAATGGTATGATTTGCTGCTGAAGATGAGGAGCGAGGACAGACCCAGTAAGCTGGCTCTCAGAGACATCCTTTACAGGAAGATCAAAGGGAGCAAGAAGATGGAGTTCGGCCTCAATGCCTACCATAGACTACCGGACAAGCATCCTCAGAAGACGTATGAATTCTTATTGGCGTTGATCGACTATCAGATCAAGGCAGATCGGGAAGACCTGATGCTCGACATGAAGGAGAAATCGGTCAAGTCGATGATGAAGTCAGGCGGGAAGGATGCGGCTCCAGCAACTGGCAAACAGGAGAACCAGGGTGGCAAGGGCAGAAAGGGGAAACCCGGTGGACCTGATGCCGCTCCTGTGCTCCCAAAAGCCAAGGCAAAGGGCCACGCTGGCAAGAACGGCAAGTCCGACGGTGCCAGCGACAGAGGCAAGAGTCCGGGCGGAAGCAAGGATAACCCCTGCTGGTACCACTTCAAATCGGCGAAGGGGTGCGTGAAAGGAAATGAATGCACTTTTTCCCACAGCAAGAAGACGGAGCATAAGTTGGAGAGCATGTCCAAGGGGAAAGGAAAGGGCAAATCCAAGTCCAGATCATCGTCACCAAAGAGAGATGATGGAGCATGCTTCGCGTTTCAGAAGGGGAAGTGCGATAGGGGAAGCGCTTGTAAGTACAGGCATGAGCTCATCAAGAACAATTCAGCTCCAGCAACGTCAAATGACAAGGCGCAAGCCAAGTCGAAGGCTGCCGCCAAAGCCGCAGCGCCTGCCATTGTGAGGAGGGCCATCGCAATGCCTGCGATAGTCCTGAAGCAATCGGCTCCTGCGGGGAAGGTAAGCTTCAAGAAGGACGTTGATCATGTCGAACCGGACGAAGCCGAGACTATCTACCACGAGCACGATGACGACGCGATGAGCGAATCATCGAGATGGTCTGGCGAGTCCGAGATCCCCGAGAAAATGGTGTGGTTCAAGGAAGTGCTCGACGTCGACGAGAATGGGGAGATCACCTACCTCGAAGACGAGAGAAGGCAATGGGAACGAAAAGGGGAATGGTACGGTTATGAGGACAATGAGAATGAGCCTTATCAGTACGTGTACGTCGACGAGAAGAAGTTCAAAAGCAGTGATCATCGTGAATTATCAGCCTACCAAGTCCAACGATCATTGATACGTGCGAAGATACTGAGAGAAGTGGTGGATGATATATATAAGAAGCACTACTTCCCGGTGACCAAGGAGAGCAGCATAATGTTCGAGTATGATCGGAACAAGGATGAGATCAAGGAATCGGCTGTCGACTGGAAGAAACAGCATGGTATGCCGAAGAATGTTTTCGCCATGTCAACGTGCATCAGCAAACGGGTGAAATGGTTGATGGACACCGGATGTGGTCATGATCTCATCGGAAGAGCCAAGGCGAAGAGCCTGGGTGTCGACATCGTGAAAGATGACGACGAGATCGTGTTCCAGACCGCGAATGGTTCCACTTCCACATCTGATGTGGCCAAGATAGTCGTGGACGAGTTGGACGAGACTGTCGAGCCGCATGTATTGGATGAGACACCCACGGTATTGTCAGTGGGGAGGAGATGCATGAAGATGGGTTATGCATTTCACTGGATGCCTGGTAAACTACCTTTCATGGTTACGCCAAAGCAGGGATTCGTGCACTTGCAGGTCAAGGACGACATCCCGTACCTAGTGAGTGATGGTAAACTTCGGAGTAACAGGCATCGCCCTACGATAGACGACCTCAAGGAGCACTTTTCGGAAGTATTGGCGATGGTAACGAACGACGAGGCAGATCAGGGAGGTGACGATGAGAACGACGTCACACCCGCCGCTGTCGGTGAGTCCGCAGAGGCCGAGGGCGAACACCACGACGGGGCATTCGACTTCGGGCCACCCGGAGGAGCCGGTCCGGTACGTCCGCCTCCCGTGGCTGAGGAAATACCTGTAGATGTTGGGTCAGTCCCGCATCGACATGGTGATGCCGAAGCTCACGAGGAAGAGGTTGACGAAGATGATCCAGATGCCGGAATCGAAGTAGACGTGTACGAAGGATCATCAATAAAGAGGAAAGTGGGAGTCCTCAAGAAGGACGCCAATTCCATAGCTCATTTGCTTACACACAGATACCGAAATCCCTTCTGCGAATCATGCGTCAAGGCAAAGATGAGACACTTCAGATCACGAACGGGAGCATTCAAAAGAGAAGTGAAGACGTTCGGTGACCTGGTGACGTTCGACTTTGTGACGGCATCAGGAGATCATGAAGTGGAAGGCAGGTATGCGCTCATCATCCGGGACATATATACCGGAATTATCATGGCTTATCCCACCGCGAGAAGAGACACTGACTCAGTCGTCAGGGCTATCAAGCACTTCTGCGGGAGGAGGAAAATCAAGCAGGTATATTCGGATGACGGCCCGGAACTGATCAATGCGTGCGTGGAGCTGAAGCTGAACCACGACCTATCGCTGCCTGGACGGCCGCAGAACAATTCCCTTGCTGAAAGAACAAATCAATTCATCATTGACCAGACTTCGGCTTGTCTAGTACATGCCGGTCTACCCACGTGTTATTGGGTGCAGGCCATCACCACTCTGTGCCATCTCATGAACATCGAAGAGGTGAACGGATCGAGTGCATGGATGAGGCTGCATGGCGAGGAGTTCAAGGGCGAGAAGATACCTTTTGGTGCGCTAGTGGACTTCAAGCCGAGCGAAGCACGAGGGGGAAAGAGGGAGAAGTTCGAGCCGAGAGGGGAAACTGGTATATTTGCTGGATATGTGTTGAGCACCGGTATGCATTGGGCAAACAAGTATCGTGCTTGGGCACTTACTGCATTTGCGGGTGCAGAGCTGAACATCAAGAAGGCAAAGGTTCCACCTCGGTTGAGAATGCCACATCAGACGGAGAGGATGATCCTGAAATCTCCTCTGACATTCCCAATACAACAGAAGTACAAGGTTGCCAACGAGACTTTGGAAGGGATAGAGATGTCTATCGATGCAATCGGTCTGGATGCGCGTGACCGCCTGATCGAAGATGAGGACTACGAGCCTGAATTGCTGCAGAGTGACGAGAAGCGACTGCTTGACGATGAGGTCGATCAGATCGCTGGTCTACTGCTCGACGATGGCCCGGAGGTAATCGCCGGAGATCGGGGGGATCATGCAGGAGAAGAAGATGCTAGACCGAGCTCTTCAAAAGGGAAAGGAGATGGACACTCCAAGGGCGATGAGAAGGTTGCGAAGTCCGACCTTCCACACGTGTCAGTTGGACTACCTGGGGATGGTATCACGTACGTCAACGACGATGGCAAGGAGGTTAAGATCGACAAGGCCGGGAGACCGTATCCTGTCGGGAAGGACGGATTCAGGCTAATGAAGACATCGAGACCTCCAGAGTTCACTCCTGAAGAATGGAAGATGATGAGTAAATATTACACCAAGGAAGAGAAGGCCGAGGTGAAGGGCGGTGGCAAAAGGAAAGAGGAAGATCCCAAGAGTAAAGAGTCTGATATTTCCGCGCCGGCAGAGGCACGGACATTACAGATGCCCGGTGGTAAGAGAATTCGAGCGATGCTTCGGAACCGCTGGGGTGGAGTAGAATGGCAGTACAATTGGGGATTGCGGAAGAACATATCAAAGATCAAGAACCCAATGGATGGGAAGCACTTGGCTGAGCTTGAATGGGTCAGGATTGTTGTTAATCCTGTCGACGGGGTGGTTGTTCTCATGGATTCCAAACAGTCCCAAGACGTCATGAGACGAAACGTTCAGCTTGAGAAAGAATTTGAGTGTCTGGTGGTAATTTATGCCTGGAAGTTCAAGTCTGAGGAGCGATCAAAGTCGACTCCAAACTGGACGAAGGCGGTTGCATCAGTCATGGAGAGTCATAAAGACGAAGCTGAGACGGCATCGGGGACGGATCCATCGGTCGACGAATCGACGGACCTCACCTGGTATGAATGGGAGGAGTCTGCTGAGATAGTTTCTGGAAAAGTGCCACTCGCAATGCCTGCGATAGGCGAGGACGGTGAAGCCAAGAAGTACCCATCGATGCCGTGCGTGACTTCTGAGCGAATACAGCACAGAGAGAAAGCTGTGAAAGTTGTACGATTCTTCGACGCTTTAGTATCCAGGCCGGTAGGCCGGAAAGAGATGTTGACCAACCCTGATGCATTGGCATCAATGAAGAAAGAGTGGTCGGGATTAATCGACCAGGGGGTCTTCGATCTTGGCGCGGTGCGCGAATATGACGCTGTAGCCAGAGAAGCAAAAGCGAAGGGGGAGGAAATACACATGGCTCGCGCACATGGCATTTGCGTTGAAAAGCACTCACAGTTGCCTGTTGGTGATCCTAAGAGGAAGTTCAAGGGTAGAGGCGTGTTGCTGGGGAACCAAGTGAAGAACCAAAGCTTTGAGGCTGCGATGTTTCAAGATTTGGGGAACTCTCCTGCTTCATTTGAAGCCTCGCGTTGGGCGGATTTTCTGGGTTGTCATGATGGCTGGGATGTGCAGATGGCCGACGCTGTTCAGGCGTATATACAGGCCACCTTGAGAGGCACGCCGTGTTGGATTGAATTGCCACCGGAGGCTGTGCCAAGTGAATGCAAATGGGATAAGTACAGAAGACCAGTCGTCCCGTTGAGGAAGGCGCTGTACGGACACCCAGATGCGGGAACATTTTGGGAGCAGCACTGCGATGAGTCGGTGCGTGCCGTTGGTTTTGAGCCCATCGGCGAAGAATGGCCTTCAGTGTACATTCATGAAAAGCTCCAGCTTGTTCTGGTTGTGTATGTCGACGACTTCAAAATGGCAGGGCCGCAGAAGAACCTTGCCCAAGGGTGGAGCATGTTGCGTACACGTTTGAAGATTGAGCCCGAGACTGGACTTGACATGTACCTTGGTTGCAATCAAAGCAAGGGAAACGTCACTCTCGGGAACGGACACCGAGTAACAACGGTGACCTATGACATGGAACAGTTCCTACGTTCCTGTGTCGACCGCTATCTTGAAGTGGCGGGCGACGTGAAGTTGAATAAGGTTGTCACCCCTGAGTTGCATGAAGAAACAAAGAATCACGTCTCACGGAAGCCTGCCAGAGAGGGGCCGTCAGTCGTGTGCAATTGGTGTAACAATCTTGTGCCCACCGACGGTTCTGCCACAGTGCCGGACCAACGGGGAGGGACTCCTGAGTTGGCCATGAAGGAGCCCGTGCGTGGACACCTTGCTCCGCATGCCGCTAGCGTACTGATGAAGTTGCTGTACGGTGCGCGGATTGCTCGCTTCGATTTGTTGCGGCAAGTGAATCGCCTAGCACGGAACGTGCATAGGTGGACTGACTCCGATGATCGGGGTTTGCATCACTTGATGTGCTATGTGCATCATACCAAACATTGGCGCATGGTCGGTTGGGTTGGAGACCCTATGGACGATGTGCACTTGGCCTTGTATGCGGACGCTGACTTTGCGGGATGCATTGACTCGCTGCGTTCCACCTCCGGTGGACACTTGAATATACAAGGGCCTAATACCCGGTTTCCGTTGTCTGGCAGCTCTAAAAGACAGGGTTGTGTGAGTCACTCCACTCCCGAGGCCGAGATTGTTGCGGCCGACGTTGCCATGAGATCGATGGGTATGCCCGCTCTCAAGCTGGTAGAGCGGATTCTCAAGAAGTCACCGAACTTTGTGTTCTATGACGATAATAAGGCTATGATCGGTGTCGTGCGATCGGGGAGGAACCCCACGATGCGCCACCTTGAGAGAAGCCATGGTGTTAGCATTTCGTGGATGCATGAGATGTTCACACGTGATTACATGTACTTGGCGTATGAGGTCACCGACAGGATGGCGGCCGATATTTACACCAAGGCGTTCAATGATGGGCGCAAATGGAAACATGCATGTTTGCAGATTGGTCTACTTGACCCGAGCTTGCTGTCTGACCCGGATACCCTCAAGGCGCTCACACCCACGTGTGATCCCATAAAGGGGACCATGCAGACCGCTTCGGGGACAGTTGACGGAGTTCCAACATTTCCGTACACACACATACCGATCATGCCCCCGGACCTATGGTGGTCTGGATTAACATCCAAAGAGGGATTGCATGAGCATGAAGGACATGATCCGGTTGTTGTTGCCAAGGGACCCAGATTGATGCGTGTAAAACCTCCACTCGCGGTTATGACACCGTTTGGGAGCAAGTGGCTTCGTTCCACTTGGTTTCTGAAGAATGGGTCATGGCTCAAAGTTGAGGATAGAGTTGACCCGGGGCTACAATGTGTGCGAATTGATGGTTGGGTTGAACGCGCAGTTTGGCAGTTTCATCCCGTACCGGTCGCTGCACCGGCGCGGGAACGGTCTCCACGACCACGACCAATTCACGTCGGGTCCGGGGATGTTGACATGCAGTCCGTGCTGGCCGCATTTGTTGAAGAACTGTCGAACGAGCGCATAGAGTTGAAGTGTGTTAACGACCTTGCTTTGGAAACGTTGCTCCGATTGAAATTGCTCATGCGTTGTCTGCATATCAATCACGAGCAGCTTGTCCCTGGTCGTTGTTTTGTTCCGTATCGCATTGCGGTGAAGCACAAGCCACAGTTAGCGCCGGGTATTGAACTCGCGATGGTCAAACATGACGGTGGTGTGCTTCGCGCTCCTGTTCATGTCTCGCTTCCTGGTATGAGAACTCGCACAGTCGTCACTCTTTACAGTGTTGACTTGGCTCGGCCCATCGTGCTGATGGCATGTTCCGAACCACGTAACTGGTTCACTGCTCTTGCCCGCCATGACGGGCCGCAGGTTGTCACCATAACTCTGGTTGATGACTTACTGAGCGAGTACGGGGGGAGAATCGCCAGACATGTGCTTACCAAACCTTCCGATTTGTTGTTCTTCGCCGGGCCTTGCACGGGGGGATCATCATGGGCACGCCTCAACAAGACTCGCGGCATTGACACCGCAGAGAAAATCGAGGCCAAACAAAGAGAATTTTGGAGATTATTTGAACGGTTCGTTGAAATTAAACGGCATGCCATGACAAAACGAGCTGCGATTTTGTTTGAGTTGCCTGGAAGTTGTGATTATTGGAAAGATGAGAGACTGCATGAGGTCGTGCATGATGGGACTAGTCACGAGTTTGATGGGTGTCGCTATGGCTTGAAACAAAGATATGCAAAGAAACCCATGCCAATCAAGAAACCATGGAGAGTTGTCTCATGGAACTTTGAACTTGGTGGCTCGTTGTCTAAGAAATGCAATGGAAACCATGAGCATGGACCTTGTGCTGGTCGTGAAACCAAAGAAACCCAGTTGTACACGTCTATAATTGTGGGTGTGATCCTTCGCCGTTTTCGTGCTCGAGCAAGGTGCCTCAAACCGGCACCGTTGAAACTCGCTCTTGCTTGCATTACGCGAAGGAGATCGCGGAAGCACCAAGCTACTGCGAGCGAAATCTGCACCACCCCAACTGCACAACCGAGGTGCTGGGCCAGTCCCGAACCTCTGGTGCATACGGGGAGCTGGGTCAGTCCCGAACCCCAAGCTTCAAGGAGGAGCTGGACGAGTTCGTCACCTCAATCTGAAGCTGGGATCATATTGGGACAATTCCGTGGCTTCATTTGCAGCTGCTTATTTTGGGTTTTCCTGGTTCTGGAGAATATCATCAAGATGACTGCCAATCCGAATGTCGTCAATACGAATGAGTTCTTCTGCGTGCCTATTGGGAAATCTAGGCAAGCAGCAATCTTCTTGGGAAATTTGGTGAAGAACGCCATCGAGGATGGCAAGAGGATGCCCAAGAGGATGGAGGTGAACAGCGACCTGGGTACGTGCGTGAAGTGGATCGAGGACATCGGCGTCCCCGCTATTTATGCATACTCAGCGTACTATTCTGCCAAGGGCCGCGGGATGATGAAAGGTGAAGGGCAGTCTATGAGGGTTGCCTTAGAGTTCATCAGCAAAGTTTTCGGACAGCTTTCTGCCGACGAATGTATGCTTGGATGGAGGGAATTCTGCAGCAAGGGAAAGAAGATCGTGTCGGCGCTGAACCAACTTTGCGGTGAGGCAACGATGCTGGCGAAGAACCCCGAGTTGCTCAACGTAACCAAGTACTGCATGGAAGGGGCGGATATGTTGAGATCAATCGCGAACATCTGGGATCTCGCATTAGGCGTGGCCGAGGACAACGATGAACGGTCGTTCAAAGCAGCATTCCACCAGAACACCCCGGTTGGGGAGGTGTACAAAGAATTCATCAACGACGAGTCATCTAGGGCATCGTCATCGAGAAGGTGGAGGAGCTCTGAGGAGTTCCAGACAACTGCAGAGTTTGAGAGGCACGACCGGAGAATCGCAAGATACAGGGATCGAAACTGGGGGAAAGTGTTCACGTTGAGCGTGATCAAGGCTCCCAAGATCGACTCCTACGGTCGTGGTTCCAAGGACGACTACCAGAAGAATTGGGACCTTGGGTTGGTCTACCAGAATGAGCTGCAGGCATCGATGAAGAACCTCGCATATGCACTGAGGAGGGATGAGAATGCCAGCCAGAACAACCTATTGCGCTGGATGATCTGTGGGTCAACCCCCAGTGACATCTCTGACGCGTGCATCGGAGCGGTCAATTCGCTCATGTGCGTCTCTTTCATCATGAGGAGATTGCAGCCATTGCTCGGTGAGAAGGACTCCAAAGATCAGTCGTATACAGCTTATTTCCGTCCAGACAAAAGGGAGCTGAACGATCTCTACCGGGAGATTGAGTACGCCAGGGATTTCCTATGGTGCATCGATATGATCTATGAGTCGAAGCTGCCTGCGATGAACATCAACTCCATCAGTTTGGCACCGCACGCGGCTGACAGGGCCGCTGAGAACCAAGATCGGCGCAAGTGGGTAAGCTGGATGAAGGAGATCGAGAAGAAGGCCGAGAAGGACGTCATGATCGAATTCTTCCAGAATAAATACTGCACGATTCATGAAATCGAGAGGGAACTGGAGAAGTACCCCGAGGATTTCGTGGTTGGGGAAGAGCCGACATGGTGGGTGATGGGCTCATCGAAGACGGAGCCGCCACGGAAGACGGAGCGACAGCAGAAGTCGGCATCAAGCTCCGGGCAAAGGAGTCAAACCGCTGGTGGGTCAGTCCCCCAGCCGGGAGCTCCAAGTGGGGGGTCGCAAGCCAGCGATGCTGTCAAGATCGACAACGAGATCATCGACTCCATTTTCCGAATGAACTCTGGCGGTGACGACGACAGATGGGTAATTATCAACCCAACTGCTGGACACGATACCTACACTTCATTCGAAGGGGGTACCACTTTGGGCGGCGCGACTGTCAATGTGAAATTCAACATAGACAACAATACGGGGTACCCAATCATACAAACTGTATTTGGGCCGTGTCTTGCAGAAGGCAAGAACGCAACATATTGGGAGTGTATGCTGAGATGCCTGACCTCTTCGCTATTGCACTTCGAGGAGAAGACCAGCGCGGAGAAGATCATTCTTTCCTATGTTGGGAAGGGAAATGCGGCATGGCTACAGCTGTATGCTTTCTTGTGTGCCCAAACAGGATGCTTGATTACTGGACGCCTTCCGGGCGCCAAAGCCATCAACGCGTTGATTCAGGCGGAGAAGAACCCGGACAACGCACCTGGACAGTTGAACCGGATTATCAATAGGCAGAAGAGGAGCCCCATTGGCGAGGCGACGATTCGCGACATGATGATCCACAAGAAGAGCTTCTTGGTCCTGGATTGGCCCCTGAGGGCCGTCAACTCGAAAGGGAGCACGAAGACCTTCCAGATGATGGTCAACGAACAGGGATGGACAAACATCGAGGAGAGATCATACTATGGGTCGAGTGAGCAAGTCTCCTCACCCAACGACACGTTGAATATCATCTCCCGATTGCAGAAGCTGGATAAGCTCATCGCTGAACGGCGGAGGCGAGACATGGATGACTCACCAATGTCGGTGCACATCTGGATGTCGCTATATGATTGGGTGTGCATGAGAGGATGCGGATGGCAGGTGACCGCCAACCCCATCATCGACTCCCTGCAGAAGGCGATATCTGACCTCGTCAACACATGCAAGGGCCTGGTCGTGGTGTGCGTGAATCGCGATGTTGCTTTCCATGGTGGAAGAGGGGACTTGGGGACGATCGCCAACAAGGTTAGCGAGATCTGCAAGGCGGCAGGCGCGCTGGTGACCGAGAACGATCGCCTGTGGCGCGTGGTCCATGCGCTCACAGGAAAGAACTACAAGATCCCTGGGAGCTCGAACTTGCAACATTTCCTCCTGAAACGACTGCTGATTGAGAAATCCATCGATGCGGTCGCACCAAGCAACGCGTTTGTGTGTGAGCTGGAGGGGACGTGCATAAACGAGCCCGACCTTCGATTCAACATCCCGAAGAACATGGAGGAATCGAAGGTGAAATTCGAGTACAAGCCGACCTTCACTGCACAGTCGAAGAGGAAACAAGAGCGGCAAGATGAAGGACACGGCGAGCAGGATGCTTTTGGGAAAGCCGATGCCGGTGATCAACGTCTTCGATGGTATACGGTCACGGAGCTCAGCAAGTTTATCTGCGAACTTTGCGCTAAAGAGATGCAGATGAGCAAGTCGAAGGTGCTCGGACCGAAGTCGAAGTACAATCCCTCTTCTTGCGTGAACTGTTGCGCGAACTGGAACGCGGACACGAACGGTATTGCAATGTCTATCGAGGGGAAGAAAATGTACACGCGCCTCTTCGCGGAATGCGTGGTGGCAATCCCCGACCTTCAAAACCTCATGGTGGACGTCAACAATATCCAGGCCATGATCACGATCATACGGGAGCTCGCGTATTCAAGGCTGAAGAAGGAGCTTTCTCACGTGGGATTCGTGAGCATGACTGTGGATCAAGCAGCGCAGTTCTACAACAACGGTCACGGGAAGCAATTGTGCGCATCCCGGGATGTGATCGTGTGCAAGAATTCCGAGGGAGTCGAGGAGAGGATGTCCATCTTCTTGATAGGCAAGGATCTTGGCAATGTGGCATATTCGTCCTGGATCAAGAGTGTGCTCGACCAAGGAACGATGTATGAACTCCTGGGACAAACCACGAACGAGGAATCCTTGGGAGACGTCGTCGAGATGGTGTTGGGATTCTTTGAGGTGATGTCGTACTTCCAGCACGAACTGCCACTGTGGAAGGATGCATGGAAGATCAAGAGGGAGTTCGAGCAGTCAATAGTGCGACACCTCGCTGGGAACGTGACCCACACGACGGGCCAGAACAGAAAGCGGAACAGACCGTCCGCACAGCTCGGCGTGCCCACGAAGGAGGTGCTTGACATCATGAACAAGGTCAAGCCCAGACATCCACGATCCCTGATCACCGAGCCCTCTGCACAAGGTCCAAGAGAAAGGCCACGGAGGGCGAAGATGAGGGTCTTGGTCAAGCACCAGACCCGAGTCGAAGTTCTCAAGCCAATACTGAGAAGGAAGACAAGAAGCAGCGTGTGATCGACGGGCGGAGAGCGGCACTAGGATTCCTGGAGTCAATGGAGAAGTGCATGGGAGATATGGGGATCTGTAAGAAGTGCGCGAACCTGGCCCACGACGGCGACTGCAAGGACATTGAGGAGGCTGCTGGAAATGAGAAGGCGATGAAGGTGCTCCGTGAGCTACTCAGCAGTGACCCTGTTTCATCTGATGAAGACATGGGGGATACGGAGGAACCGTCCTCATCAACGTCCAAGGAAAGAAAGAAAGGGGGACAAGCAGGGAAAGAAACAATTGAGATGTACAGCTACACTATTAATTTGGTGGAGATGGCTGACACGGCTGAGGGAGGAGAGCTACAATGTGGTGGCGTCGACCTCACATACAACCCGTGCGGGGACAGCAGGACATTCAAGAAGACGCTTGAGATGGGATGCGACACCATCCCGTGCTACATCCCGAAGTACGGCGACATGATTGATGTGCATATGCCACGGGCATACGCGTCTATTGTTGACCCCAGGTACTTTCCCAAAGGTGCAATCCTTGAGCAAGTGGACGTGATGCAACTTGGCAAGAGTGTCAACTTCTGCATTGCTCCTTTCGACGGTGCTCCACTATGCAGGATTGGTGATGATCGCTCGGTATTTACTACAAGGGACCAAGCAAACCAGCTATCTCACGACCTATGCAGAGTCCTTCGACACAAGATCGGCAATTGCCGAGGAAGTGCTTTCAGGTGCGACGAGGGTGGATGGGTCGACATTGATGCTGTCATTGACGACCGGAACAACGACATATTCCCACCTAACACCTCGAGAGCGAAACGATACATGGGCATCATGGAGGTGATCAAGTGGCAGGAATCCGGAAGCAAGAAAATCGAGATTCCAGGTTCTGGCAGCAAGGTTTCCGAGCATCATGAACCCGAACGACACGAGGGCAGCCAGGGAGGAAATGACCAAGGCTGGCGTGGATCGGGACGACATCGACAGGATGTTCAACAGATGCGATGGATGGTACAGACCTTGGTGCATCCGAGTCACAACCGGTCACAGTGATTTTGGATTCATGAGCTCATCCGCACTGGCGAATAGGTATTCCGCAAGAATGGGTGATACTCTCGGAGGAGCATTCCATGTGACGTATGTGGAAAACCTGCCAAGCATCGTACGCTGTGGGCTAGTCCCCGGCGGAATCGATGGCGGTAACAGGCTAGCACTGCACTTCGGGGCATTTGCTCCATGGGATGAGATGAACGTGGCGACGAAGACAACGCTACGGAACGTGAGGAGAGGGGATCCGATTGCGATCATCTATATTCCCAGTGCAACCCTCGCGCGGTATGGGGCTGGAGTCGCGGCTAATGGGACTTTCATGGTCTTTGACGTGATCCCGTTCTATGAGGTCAAGTCCATTTGGATTGGCAAAAGCAATGGAGGGAAGCGCCTGGAGTACGCTGACATCAAGAGGGCGTACTCGAAGTGTGTGGAGAACGAGATCTGCCCTGGCTTTGTCAACTCTTCCCAAGAGTCGGCTGCGATGTTCCTCCAGAACGTCGCAAAGATCAGCGAGAGGATGCCGGAGACTGAGACAGGTGCCGATAATCTGCACTACATCGTTGACATGGTTAATCGTGCTTGCGAACTCTATCGAAACAACAAGATGGAAGAGTTCAACGCACAGGTCAACGAGGTCCGGGACGAAGTCAGCAAAGTCGTCATCCTGAATGATGAGACATGGGAAGGACTGAGGTGCCGGATATGTCCATCATGTGCGACCGCGATCCCCACCTGCTTCTGCTTATGCCTGGAGTGCGAGGCACAACTGATCTCCATCGGAAGATACTACATTCACATCAAATCCGATGACGAGGAGGACAACCAAAACCCCAACGTCTCTGGAGATGCCAGGCGTGCACAGGAAGAAGCTAACCACGATGCGGCAGCACAGGAGGATGAGGACGAAGCGGAGGAAGTTCCGGGAGAAGATGACGACATGGACACGCAAGGATATACATCCGGCTATGCGTCAGAAGAAGAAGACGGCGGTTGGCATTACCGCGACACCGATCTGACGTCACGGGACATTATAAGTTCCCAACGGATGGCGATCTGCCTTGACGAGCCGCGTGAGGCTCAGTACATGGCAGGATTTATCGCACTCCAGCTGTCCAAGATGTGGGGGATGTTTGAAGGTGGTGAGGAGAGAACGATGAATGCCGGACTCGAAGGGAATCCGGGCTGCCCTTATCACAATGATTTCAGGAGGTACCCCAACATCACTGAGCATGATCAGGAAGGTATACTTTTGCCATCAACAATAACGAAGATTTCTCAATCGGAGAATGTTCGGACAAGAGCCTTCCGATCGGTTGAGGAGCGTGACGAATATATTCGTATGATGGTGAACAAATGCGAGGGACTTACACATTCTACAAGCTGTGGATTGCAGCGAGAATCCTCGATGTCACCAAGGAAGAAATGAAGCTCCTGGTCAAGGACCGAGTGCACCCGGTGGGTGATATTATTTTCAGATGTTTTGCACTAGCTTTCAACTGTAAGTATATATCATTCGTGAGGGATGGCCTAAACCTTGGCAAGCATGGTTACGCGGTCAACGTGAGCGCCATCATCTCGGCCATCGACCCGAACAAATGCGACACACCCCTGCTGGATTGGTGCCTTCGGAAAGGGCACTGGTTGCCAGAGGACTACAACAAGAAGTGTGTCCGGGCACGAGAAGCCCAGAAGAACTTGGACGAGGAGTTCCGCCGACGTACCCATAGGCTGTCCATTGGGGACAGGTATGCTTCGTGAAGATGATGATTGCGGTACGATGTGGGCCAGTCCCCATCTGTTACTTGCGTCACATCGACACTGTTTCGGTGGAACGACTTATGTCATGATTTATATTCATGTGTCCAAGATGAATGGATGTGTACATGGTTACATATTCCGACGACTATGACGCTCTGGATATTCATGGATGGAATTATTACCTTATAGATGATATCTTTTCATTATTTATGCATTGTCCATGGTATCTGGAATGGCTATGATTTGCATTGATTACTCACCGATGTTTCTTTGCCGGAGATATGCAGACCGATCACAAGCGGGCGCGCATGGTGGACATTTGTGGCCAACCCATTTATGGATGACAGCTGCGCGATGCGCAAATGCGGCAGCTGGAATGTTCACTGGCGGTCAAGTGAAGTGGCCACAGTGTATTATATACACCTGCATATGGATGTGTGCTTCGATTGGAGGATGAATGTTTCACTTTTCGTACAATCGAACCCGGCATGTTTCACAGCGAATGAACGGTGTAGTGATAGCAAGTAAAAGAATGCACGACACGATTTCGTAGTTGAAGCCGTGGCCAGTGGAACGTTTTGTGGTGTTTGGACCGCATGATGAACAATGCGACCCAAATGGGGGATGTTAAAACCCTCTAGGCCCCGTGCCGAAATTGGGTAGCTGTTCTGAGGTCCTTGTTGGTGTTGCTTCCCAAGTTCCATTGATCGCCATTTGGCTCAAGACACAATTGAGGTTCAAGATCTGATGTGTGACTGCAGACATCCGTGATCGGCATTAAGAGCAAAACAACTGCTTGCGCTGCATTGTCAGGACTACTGGTGTAACTATCATTCCTTCTTCCTTACAACGTTTACACGGGTTCGGCTATAACGGCATCGTCCGTATACACCTTTCTACGTGGTTGGTATTAAAGCTTGAGGGTTCGGTGCACAGCGTCCCACGGGACGTCACCTTGCCGTCTCTTGACAGGAACCAAGCAGTCGTTGCCGAACAAACAACGAACAAACATATAACAAACAATTCGGATAGTACCCTTTTACTCTTTTTTGGGGGATAGGGTTCCCCTACTAAAACGGACTACAGAAAAAAGGGTATACCGGTATGCCCTTATTCTAACCTCTCTACTGCAGAACCTAGATGGGTGCTGGCCACGTCTCTTTTTTCTGGCGTTGCCGTGGTCGAAAGCCGTTGTTCTTTTTTTTTCTGAGGGCGCTGGTGGGGGCGTGCCGCGCCTTGTTAGAGGAGCCCGAGGTGGAGCTGCGGTCGCAGGCGGGCCGCACACGTGGCAACTTGTCCGTTTTTGGGTGGCTTCCCTTTGACAGATTTCCACCAGTCAGTGTTTGGGGTTCTTGTCAGCTTGTGGACTTTTAGTTTGATGAAGCATAAGCCTGCTGACTAAAAGTCCAAAAGCTGACGAAAAGTCCATAAGCTGACTCATTTTCGTGGTAAATGCAAAGTGTGGCTACTTCTTTTGGCCATCCACTCGGCAAGAGAGCTCCCTAAGCTTATGGACTTCTAGTCAGGCTACGTATGTATAGCCCTTCCACTTGGGAAATGAGTTGAAACTATCCGAACATCCGAACCTGGTGCTCAAAAATTGGAATCGGCCCAAAATGGGTTGCCCTGGAAAATGGAAAATGGGTTGCCTGCGGTCCCTGGCTCTTAAATTTTGAGCCGCACGCAGGTGTTCCCCACAAAGGGGAACAAGCAATTGTTTGTCTCCTGCTGGGTTTCCATTGAAAACTCTATTCAGGACGGGTGTATATCCCCCCAAAAAAAAGGAACGCACGGTAATTATGAAGGAAGAGGTGTTCAGGACGGCTTTCATGGCCGCCAATGATTATGATTGATTGGACACCCGACAGGCCATCCACCCCCCCACTCCCCCACTAACCAACCAACCAACCAACCAACCAACCCACCAACCCAACCCAACCCAACCCAACCCAAGCCAATTAACCAACCAACCACCTACCCCACCTACCCCTCAAAAATAATCTGAAAAAGATGACCACTCACCAAATCAGTAGTGGGGCTGATGGTAAGTGTCCATTTCTTTTTTTCTTTGCCGGAGCTTCCTTTTTTGGGGCTTCAGGAGCTTCCTGAAGCCTCGGGTTGCTCCAGTTGGCTGCCTCCCTTGTGTCGTCTTCCCCTTCTTTTGTGTTGTTTGGGGGATATTTTCTGGATGATTTTGGGGGGAGGGGCGGAGGGGTATTGATTGTTCTCTTGTGTTGGGGGATATTCATTTAGGTGGGGGGGAGGCTATTCATTGTTTTGTGTTTGTTTCGGTAATCAAGTATGACAAGAGGCTTTACTACTCCTAGGCGGACATTGCTTAAATAAGTCGGGGAACAGTGCTCCCTGCCAGGGGAAAAAGAAGCAGTGAGCGGCAGATGCGGGAGGGAATTCATGAGACCTCGAGCAGAAGCGTGCAGAGTGGACCAGCACTGGCAATGTGAGATTGGATGTTTGGTTGCTACTTTCTGCAATCACCAGGGGATTCCCGTTTTCCGAATTAAACCGCGCAAAGTTCAACCTGTTTTTGTTGAAGAGAGCAGAAAGCAAACGAGAAATGCAAAAGAAACACACAACAACTAAGCAATATATGTTTGTTGGCCAATCCACTCGCTCGGACGTGAGCCTGTTGTTCCCCTGGTTCTTGTTCTGTGTTATTTGATGTTGTTTCTATTGCTGGACGTATCTCACCGTTTTGACCCTTTGGGCTTCTTTGATTTCCACGGTTCACCACCAAAAAGCCAGTTTTTTTTTTTTTCAGGGGGTCTAAGTAAGTTTGGCCATGTTTCTAGATTTGCTTTGAAGTGCTTTCCTTTCTTTGGCGGATCTCAGAAGAAATTGGTATCTTTGTTGCAATGGGCCCAAGCAAGCTTCCCATGTCTTTGAACTTTGTACTCGGCCATTTAACAGTCCCCTAAGAGCCATGCTTGGGAAAGTTTACATCGCTCCCTACTTTAAGCTGTTTGTTCCACGGTTGTTGATCAGTTTCTTTCATTTGAACGTTCACGCAATATGGGCCATAATCTATGAGAAATGAGGTAGTTTGGCGACGCTTGGTAGCATTTCATCGCCGGTATCCTAGATGTGTAATTGGCCAGTGTAATTTGCGTGTGCTTTTGCTGGTTGACCATGTTTCTAGCCTGAGAACGGTGGTACCATGTTTTTACATTGTGTTTTACATTGTGCCATTCTTGTTGATTCCCAGCAGGTGGGTCTGCTTTCAAATCAGGGAGCCTGCAAAATGGGTTGTCCTTTCGTTTCCCTTCAAATCTATGGACACAGAGATACTGACCAACCACGACAGGGTAGGTTTCTTTCAGTTCCCCTTGAACAAATCAACGGAACGAGAGTACTCTAGCACCCTCCAAGAGTGGTCCATTTGTACCTGCAGTGCTCTTGAGCCATTTTGAGTACAAATGGAAACGCCACCCTTGGAGGGTGCTGGCTGAAACAAAGCAAACACAAGTCAACCCGTCCATGTGGACCTTTCCCGAGCTGCACTCGAGCTGCGCTCAAAGACCGGAGGCGCAAGGAAAACGAAAAAAAGGACGTCCGAAGCTGGGTCCGGGTGGGTTACTTCAACCGGCTGAAGTCGGAAAAGAGGCTTTGGGGCAATGTTGACCCATGAATTGCAACCAACCAGTTTAATACCAGGAATGCGTTCCCCTCCAAAGGTGATGATTCCCCACAGCCAGGGACACCTCTCTATTACTCAACCGCGGTTGATTCATATGGGGAGCAACATTAACATGCCAATTTCAGTCATCCCCATGGAGAAATAATATAAACGTGCAAGACGGGAACCTTTCTTTGTGGCCATACCCAGTGTACATGTATGTTTGACGCTTTCTTCTTGGGAGGCGTGTTAAGAGGTGGCCTTTGGCATGATGTTTGGGAATCTTCCCTACATGGGTTTGTTCAGGTAACCATCAGTTGGGTATCTGGATTGGTGATTTGGATTGGCGGCTTGGGAATTTGAACCATTGGCCCTTGCAGAGGGTAATTGGGTACTGTCCTTCACCAAACCAGCGGGAAGCTGATCACCCGTGGCAGCTGCGGCTTTGTTTGCCCGAGCTCTGTTTCAGGCAAACCAGAAGCTTTCCCGAGGGTACCTGGACTTCACATGCGTTTCTTTTTTTTGGGGCAGCCTCAAACTTGGCGATTCCTTTTGCCGAACCAGTCCCAAGAAGCTAAAAAGAAAACGACCGTCAGCAGTTTCTCCGACGAGTTTCATTTGAAGGCTACCCTCCAGTCCCATGGCCTGTGAGCTGTGAATGACTCGCACCTGTGCCCAGCGGCCCAACTTTGAAGACAATGGTATCTAAACTCAGCTCAAAAAGGTAGAGGTAGATTAAGTTAAATTAAAAAGTTCAGCAAGAACATTGGAAATGCCGTATTTTGATGTTAGTCGGATAAGTGATTATAGACATGAAAGAGAAAGGTTGTTTTTAGTGCGGAGTTGTTTTGCCTGGCTCAATGGGGGTTGACTCAGTCCGTCAGGGTGTGGGGTGACTCGAAAATCAACCTTTCAGGACGGGGTGACTCAGGCTGAGTGAGTGATGGGGTGAGGTGGTTAAGGCTTCCAGACTTTCGGGTTGATGACTCACTCCCTGAGTTCCCCATGATTTTCAATCATTTTCGGTTGAGTCAATCGAGTCTCGGGGTTGGGGGCAATCCAGCGATCCAGGGAAGGCCTTTCGCAGACGTTTCACATTCCAAGCTGCCAGCGGACAGGTTGAACGCCAAGGGAATCCCCTCTGAAGGGCCTCACTCCCTTTGATTAAGCAACACAATGTCCTCAGTCAGAAAATCGGATGCACTGGTTTCACATGTGGACAAAAAATATGAGAAGGAGCCAGTTTTTGACACTCCCCAAGCGAGTCCGTTTCACACCCCACGTGCAAAACCACAGCCCCGTTTCACCGATTTGACCCATCGATACACGCGCCGTTATCACTTGAAGCGCCCGTGAAGGCAGGGCGAGGGCTTTATTGCCTCCAGCTGAGTTCCAGCCTACCTTTTGAGAGGGGCGCCTCGCTTCAAAAGCAAGCAACTACTGAAAAAGGGGTTGTCCTTGTTTCGGTTTCTTATCAGAAGGGTTAGAGATCAAAATGACTTGAGTGCTTTGGCTTGACACTTGCCATTTAGAGGGTGTTGAGCATGTCACTCAAAGGGCACCGTCCCAATTCTACTCCCCAGTGGCACCAGTTGCTCACCAAGAAGGTGGTTACTTCAATGTCAGACGCTGCAAATGGAACGGCTCGACATTGGATACATATATATATATATCTATGTACCAGTTTTCCGTGAGAGAGAGGGGGCCGAAGCACCCCGCAATGTCATTGAGACAATTAATGCTGACCGCTCACTCTTCACTTGATATGTTGAGAGAGTGACACGGAACGAGGCCTCGTCACGCAAGGTCTTGCACAGATTATTGGTTCACCGGTTGAAAACTTGAGGGGGAACAAGGTTTCAGTGAGGTGAAGACTTACACAGGTCCGAGGCAAGCAAGCTTTGCCCAATCACTGGCGAAGGGACAAGCTCCAGGGGGTCCAGCGGTAGCGGAAGGCAACCTTTTAGTGGACCAGGTTTGATGTCAAGCAACTTGGCTATTTCGTAGCCACGGTTTGGACCAGGGGCGCATGGCTCGAGAATGATCTCTTCGTGTCCCTTGGTGCTTTGCCTGGCCAAGGTGGCTGGTTGGGATAGAGGCTAGAGGCTGCTGGGGTGTACCCGCCCGGGTGGTACAAGGATTTTGTCTTTGATCTGACAGAAGTACATCACCCTGTTTGGCCAAATCATCTCTGAGTTTCCTTTATGTGGGCTCACCTTTTTCACCCAGAGCCTCCAAGTACCCAAGGATGTGCTTGGGGCGGGGGTCGAAAAAGGCTGCACTTCCTCACAAAAGTCTGGGGGAAGTATAACGACCCCACACAACCTCACCCCAAATGGTGGTTTATGTGGGGAATATCCCCCCAACCACCTTATTTCAGGTTGGTGAAAGATAATAATTCACCCAGACAAAGTACTTGGGAACTTGGCAAGGGGAAACGGTAGGAAGCCTGAAGTCGAATTGGAAGCTGTCAGCTTTTGACCCGCTCGGTGTGTGCATAGGGACTTGGACCCCCATGGGGGGTGTCCTTTTGATTTCCCATGGGGTTGATCCCCCATTTCTTTTCCACCATCGTTCTTTTCCAAAACCGATCGGCGTTTCCTTCTGGTGTCTGGAGGTTTTCTAGAAAAAAGGGATCCCTGGAAAGAATGGAAATGGAAGGTAGCCCTAGATTCTCTGCAAAGTAGGCTGAAAAGGATCCTCAAGCAAAAGCTGCCAAAGGGACGCCCCCGCTCCCCTTCAACCGTCACAAGTGGCTTGCTTGGCACCTGCGAAGCCTTTGATCAGGCCTGCAACTCCCAAGCAGGGGCCTGCTCCGGAGCCTGTGATCAGGCCCGCGGTTCCAAAACCGGCGCCAAAGCCTAGGCGGCCATCGCCTGTGCTGCCGGCTTTGAGGCGATCCTTGCATTTGGCTGGCACTTCTGGCTACACCAACGAACTGACCGGAGCTGCAGCTGTCAACGACAGGGAGGATGTGTGCGTGGTCTCTTTCGATTCCCATCAGGTTTTGGATATTGATCGGTTGGATACGCTCCGGACAAGAGGCTTTTGGCACAAAAGGTCTCCGGCTAGAAGATGCCAACCAGCAAGAGAGGGGTTCTGAGATAGATCTCACCGAGAGTCCCGTTTCTTCCTTTGGGACTGCCTGATCCCCTTGAGTATGTCACGTCCACAACATACTGTAGCCAGAATAAATCGAAGCGGGGTTGTCATGTTGTGACCAAACCCCTATGTTGGTTGTAAACCAACCATGTTTAGGATCCCCTTCAAACAAAACCATAGCCATATCAAGGGTATTCGTTTTGGAGCTGAGGCGGAAAATGTGCGTTTTACGTTCAGCGCTTCTTTCTTCGGCATAGCGAGGCGGATGGCGAGCGAGGCGGGGAGGGGCTGTTGATGGGGGTGCGTCCTGGGGGCAAGTCCGACGGACTGCCTGAGTTGGACTTTTAACTACTTGTTGGGGGTTGGACCGAATCAAGAAACGGTTCCTGGACATGTTGTTGGGCAAATCCCCAAAACATGTTTGTTTTTGGGGTCCCTGATCCGGAAACAGCCACCACAAGGGACAGCGAATGACAGCAAGACCCGTTGAGGTTCTCAGAAACCTTCAATTGGAACTTTGCAACTGGTGAGCTGGGTGGTTTTTGGGCCAAAGGGGCTTGTTCCCCATAGAAAGTCCTTACTGGGGCGAACTGGGGCTGAGTTGGCAGTATTTGGGCACGTTTTGGGAAAATCTTTGGCTTAGCCTCCGAAAGCCCATGACCCGAAGAAGGGCCTTGGGCCCCGCGAAGACCAGCTAGCTCTTCTTCCCAGCTTTTTTTTTCTGTCTTCCTGCCTTTGCCTCTCCCGACTTGGACTCAGCAAATCTGCAAGCTTTGCAACCTAGAGTCTCCATGACCCGTTGAAAATGGGATCAGTACCAAAAATAAAGAAATGGGTCATGTACCTATTTTTTTAACGGGTCAGAAGGAGACCCCAGGAAGATCCGACGCGTCTGCCACTCGACCGCGTCGTGCAGGATGACCTCGGCTCCGAAGGCCCCGCCGCGGAGCCCGCGGCGGCGGCGGCGCCGCCGGCCTCGCTGAAGTGCCGCGAGGGACACGGCCTGAAGCTCTGCGGCTGCTCCGTGGGCGCGCAGATCTGCGACAGGTCGGTCGGGAAAAAGCCGGGGTCGGTCGGGCCTTTTGGTTGCTTGGAGTGGCCAGGGGGTTTAGTGTTTCAAGGAAGACCAAGAGGAGATGTCTGGTTTTAGAGGGTTGTTTGGGCTAAAGCTTTGGGGGGAACCAAAAGAAGAGGCAGCTGGGTTTTTCTTGGACGAAGGGTGATGGCAAGCCAAAGGGAAAAACAGTTTTGGGAGGTGCACCATTTTCGCATTGTTTTCTTGCAGCCGCAGAGGGTGCTGGATGTCAGCCATTTAGTTTCTTGGACGAAGGGCGATGGCGAAGCCAAGGGAAAACCATGAAAGAGGCCTAATGGGTAAGGCGTCATGGCGTCGGATGACTGCATCTGAACTCACATGTCCATGGTGGCTTGAACCCACCCTGGTCCGTTTTGTGTTTGTGTGCAAGACTATTGAAAGTTCGTAAGGGTACTTTTTTTCAGTTTGGCCCGTCAAGCCTACCCTGGGGATGACATTCGACAGGGACCAAGCCGTCTGGCCGCCTTCCCTGATTCACTTCCTGAGTTCATGGACTTGATCGTCACTTGTTTGGTTTGGACCAGTTTGGGAAGTCGAAAGTTTGGTTGCATGTTGCCAAGGAATGTTAGGACTGAGCAACTTTTTGCCAACGAAGGGGGTTTCCATTGAACCACTATAAACGTTAAACTTTTAGGGGAGCAGAAAGCAACCGAGGAACGGTTGCCTTTTTTGGGCAACTCACTTGGGAAGAGAGCTGAGTTTGTTGCTCGCTCCTTTCGACAGGTGCCAGCGGCGCATCGACTGCAGCTTCACCTACCGTTGCAGGCGAATGGGGAGAGATCCAACGGAATTCGTCCGGCACCCCACGCCCCCCAACAACTTGTTTATTGTTTATTTTTACAACCCAGACGCTCCTGGGGCATTCAATGGAAGACTCGACCCGTCCATTACACACCCCAGAGATGGTTGGGGGTCTCAAACCCTGGCCGTTTGCAGGCCCAAATTCAATCGGGAGCGTCTGGGAAACGAGTAACAACCGCCCTCTTCAAGGTTCACTAAACGTGTGCCAAAATTATTGTGATACTTTTTGGTTGGGGGGAAAGATAGAGGGGTAAATTCTATCGGCCGACCAAATTGGCGGATCCAGGAAGTGGGTACAACGGGCTGAATCATTGATGAAGGTCCTTCTTTGGGGGAATTGTAGAATATTTGAGAGGGCCATCTTTGCTCAACTCTTCGCAGCTTCACGCAATCCAACTCCCGCGACGCATCTTCGCAGTGCAGCAATGTTCGCCGTCAAAACGCTACCTTCCCCCACTCTGCAGAGCGGCTTTTGCGCCCCTCTTTTGTGCCCGACACAAATATAAATTTGCCGTCTCATTCCATTGCGCACGCTCTGACGTAGATCCTCGGCAGAGTGCGCAGGAACCAAATCGGTGCAAGACATAGCAGTAGCTTTGGCGCTTCCTTGGTGTCGAGGTGTGCTGGCCAGCTTGCGCTATTTGTGTGTCCATGCGTGCTTATGCGCGTGTGTCTGTTTGCCAAAGTCCGTATCTCTCTTTCTGGCGCATTTGGACTGCCCCGCAGCTCGAAGGACAAAGCCCTCGGCCACTGCCTTCGGCCACCGGGAGAACTCGGGGCTTGGCACAGCATCCGCGGCCTCGTTCGGGAACTCCTGACAATCCCCGTCGCGTGGTTGTTGTTGGGACACGTCTCACCTTTTTGATTATTGTGGTGTAGTGGTTGAAATCCCCATGCTAAAATTCAACTGTTTGCTCCCCTTCCAACGTCAACCAAGGTTGAAGCCTCCGTCACGGTTTAGCACTCCCGTCTACCACTTCGACCAATTTGCTGGGATTTGAATCCGTCAAATCCCTCATTCAAAACCCCGTCCAAATCTTCATCCGGACAACTCCGTCAAAGCCCTGCTTGAACAAATACCACCGCCCAAAACCCTTGTCCGACAAGAAGGAACGTCAAAACCTTCGTCCAAACCGTCCCGTTCAACGCCCCGTCCAAAACCCCAGCCCAAAGCTCCGTCAAATTTTCGTCCGAACCCGGCCGAAACCGCGGTTAAGCCTCCGTGGCAAAGCCCGTCCGAGAAGCTTTCAGCCAAACCCGCATCAACCCTCGTCCTAAAACACGAAAGCACCTACTTCAAAATCTTCACACATTGAAATCCCAAGCTGCGAGCACTCACTTGAGGCTGCTTGACAAGCTTCGATCGCCTTGCTGCGTCTGTCTGCGCGGCACCGCGCTGGCCCAGTTCCGCAATACTTCAGACGCTTGGACACACCAGACGAACCGCAGGAACTCCGTGCGCGCGCGTGTGCTAGGCGTGCTTCACATTTCTCCGTTTGTGTTTTCGTCTGGGATGCCTCTTTGCTTGGCCTGGTTCGCCGCTTTCTTTGGTCTTCGATTCACAAGGTGCACGCCTTGGCTTGCAATGCCTTTACGCGCCTGTTGCCTGAAGAGAAGACACGCTGTGCTACAGCACAGACAAGAGCACGGGTCTGGAATGCGAAGCCGTTGGGTTCCCAATTTCCAGACACACCCTTACAGTTGTTGACTGCTGTTGGGGTGGATCTTTAGACTTTGTTTTTGTTTGGGGAAATCAAAGGGTTGTCCATTAAACCCACAAGAAACTAAGCTTTTTTCCTTGCAGCAACCCAGTCATGTAGAACTTGGAGGTACAAGTAAAAGCACCTATGCTTGCCTGCCCAAGTGGGAACTGGAAGCACTGGAGAGTAAGCTCCAATGTTAACTTGGTGGTTCCCAGCCATCCTCTCAGCTTTCTAGCGTTTTAGGCTTTGGTAGTTTCCATGAAGCCACTAAACAAAATGTCACTTTTAGCAGGGGGATCCTAAAAACGGAGAGCCCTTTGTGGCTCCCCCCAGTTGTGGGGTTGATCCGAAAAAACAGACACAGCTGAGACCCTCGGAGCCTCGCAGCCGCGGAAGACTTCGTCAGGCCCTGCGACTTCGACCTCTGCGAGCGCTGCTTCTCTGCCGCGAAGCAGGCGGCGGGGGCGGGGGTGCCTTAGCCGGTGGCATCAAAAGGCTTCTAACTTGGGGGGTTCCCTTGGATTCCTTGTCACTACTTAAAGGGTTCAACTTGGCACTCTGGAAAGAATCGAGGGTTGTTTGTTTTGGGGGAGTTAAAAGGTGGGTCGAAGTGCCTGAGGATGGTTTTTGAGGGGTTGAACATGGCACTTACTTGGCCGAATTTTCCCCACTTTGGTTTGCTTGTGTAACTCTTCGGTCCTTTCCTGTCCCTGGAGAGGCTTCCCTCTTTGTGACGGCCCCCTAACAAACCACTACTTGGGTTCTGCAGGAGAAATCGCGAACTGGGTATTGCTTGATTGACCTATTTCGAATCTAGTATTGGCGACCACGGATTTTGGAAAGCCTTTTTACCAGAGGAACATTTCTTATCAGGGGGAGGTGTTTATATTTCAACATCGATACCCTTCCACCAATTAACATGGAACCTGACTGGGGATCCCTGAAAATGGTCTTCCAGGCCCCCCCGAAACGTCAGGCTCCATGTTAATTGGTGGGAGGGTATGTAAAAATCCATGCATTCCGCCACTCAAGGCAGCACGTCCAAGCAAAGGGTTTTTTTGGTCTCAAAACCTGGCCGTAAGGGCCAAAAACCATCGAATCGGAGCGTCTGGGTGAGCACCCCTGGACTTCTCCCAGTCCGTTTGATGCTGTGGATGAACGGAATCCATTTGGCCATGGGTCAAAACCCAAATCCCAAATCCCCCAGTGAAGATCCCAATCCAACCACTAAAATAGGCTCTAAAATGGATGGTGCATCTACCCCAAAATGGGATCCCATGGTTTTGAACCATGGCCATTTCGCCACCACCGTTCCGAAACCCTGGAATGATTCGAGTCCCCAACGTAAATACCAACAAGCGTTCTGGTTTCATTCCCTCGGTAGCTCATTTCGAGGCGCGGTTTCGGATGTCGTAACCATCCACACATTTTCTTTGGGGTTTGAGTTTTGAAGCGGCGCGATGTCTGGATTTCGCGTCACCATCCGCAACGGACTTCCGAAGGGCCCTCTGCAAGCACCAGACTCCGCGGCTTCTGTTGGGTTTCTGCGTTGTGTGTGGCATCCAGATGGAGCCATAGAACAGTCCAAAAACAACTTGCATGGACCTAGTTCGCACATATTGCCAAGGTCCCCCAGTAGTGCCCTTTACCCTTTTTTTGGGGGAGGGTTCCCCTACTAAAATAGACTATTTGAAAGAAGGGTACCCTTAACCTCACCACTGGAGGACCTAGTTGCAGACTTGGGTACTTTTTGGGGAAACCCAGATGTTAGTGGGTAAAACTTCCTTAGCTCGGAGCCCCCGTTCCTGCCCATCCCCTCACCAATAGGTACTCATACGTGCCACATGGTCAATAGGAATCCTTTGGCGGTCCCATCATCCCTACAGGATCCGTGACTATTGAGGGTCCAACATTAAAAGATCGTGTTGACCAGGCACATAGAGGTCCCTCCAAGGGCAGGCAAAAAGCACCTTACGTGTCGACTCGCCACCAGAACCGCAGGCGGCCTGGAGGGAGACTCAGGCGCTTATTAGACCCCACCGGCTATGGGGGCAGGGGGCGGGGCTCACCAAGAGTAACGCCGCACAGGGCTGGTTGGAAAAGGGGTTATATCAGGAGACCCGTCAGGTTGGTGATTTGCATTGGTGGTTTGAGATTTGAACCCCTAGATGGTAAAGGGGAAACCCCTTTTTAACCACCGAACCACCAATCCAAAGCAACAATTGCATGGAGGCAAGCTGATTCTCACTGCCAAAGTTCCTTGCACTTGAGCCACTCTTTTGGGTTGGACCATTGTACGGGGTAAATAACAAGTTTGGACTTTTTTCGTCCATCCACTTGGGAAGTGCGTATAGACCTGCGACTTGAGGTTGACTATTATCCCTTACATGACCAAACAAGCCTCTTCGTAAGGTTGGTTTTTTCCTTATCAGCTTCTTCTGGAAATGGACACCGGCATTGGGGCAGGGAGTCCCCTTGCCCTATGGTGTCATGAACGGAGTCCTCGGAAGGTTCCCAGATGCGTAGCTGGGAGCCAAAAGGTTCCTTGGGGCTCCTCACGAGACTTCAGTGAAAAGCCCTCCCCCTCCATGCGTGTCCTTCATCAGCGCAGTCCAATTTGTGTTGGCCGTTATGCTGCCTGATTTATGGCGGCCGACATACACATGCACACATATATGTCATGTATATACCTGTGTGTTCTAGTAACATTATTTGGCTTTCCAGCTGAAATGCCACCGAGAGCAAAGTCCGGATGAAACTTGATCCCCGGTATTCAGTGGCCGTGTTATTCTTTGTGTTCTTTGTTCTGGGGGTGTGCAACACAGGACGAGGAAAACCAGATGGGCAGAGCAAGGCTGCCTGGCAAGGCTGCCTGACAAGGCTGGCTTTCCCCAAAGTAGTGCTGCACCGTATTTTGGTTTGGGCGCCGGCGCCCAAAAACCTGCTTCAAGCCTGCGCGCCCTCAGAGAACAGGGAAGCCAAAGACTGGCGGTGTTGTTTTTTTTCTTTTCCAGCCACGCAGCTTTCAAGGTCTACCTGAAGTGTTTTTTTGTTTTCTCCCAAAATTCTGGGGTGATGTCCCATTCTTATAGGTAGTTTGAGGGTCCAGGTCCTTCAATTTTAACCAACGCCAGACCAAGCAGGAGTTCCACATGCATTCACGCATCGTGCACGGTCAACCCGCAATCAATCAATTCAGGACACCTGGTAGATTGCTCAGGTGGCCCAAAGTAATCCACCCATTTCAATGAATCGCTTTCCCAACGGGCTCCAAGAATATATGAGGTACTTTCACCCCCTTGTACCCGCTAACATCCAACAATAAATTAGCCGGCGAACCATTCCACGGCATTTCGGTTGATTGTGCCTTCCTCGCGCGACAGGATCGAGCCAAGCGCCAAGCGCAATGAGTCAACACATGGCTGGGTCTGCAACGGAGCACAAAAAGCAGAGGGGTCATTTCCCTTGATGGAGCTGAACTCAGTTGGGCGCAAGAGCCCGCATGAGTGCGACATGTCCAGATGGACCCTTGAAAACACGCAGATCGTATCCCAGTTGTTCAGTGGATTCCACCAGTTCCCCTTTGTGTTTGGTGAGCTGCCCAGTGCGACCGGTCAACCCACCAAAAACCTCACTCCCTGAGGTGGACTTTAAACTTTTTGGGACTGGACCATTTTAGTGGTAAATATGAAGTTTTGAACTTTTTTTGTGCCACCCACTCAGTAAGTGAGAAACGCTTTCCTTTCTTTACCTCAGACAAATAGAAGAAGTGGTCAATCCTGTCAGCAGTGCTACAGATTTACCTGCACAGGTCACTCGCTGTAGGATAATTTTACCTATCCCAGCCACCCACCTGCTTTACCCAACTGCCCACCTGCGCCCACCCACCCACCCACCCACCTACTTCATGGTGTATCACCCACCCATACATACACATACACAGTGTGGCGTCCACCTGCACAACCCACACCCACGAGGTTGTGGGAATGTTTGCTTGGACCACTTTCTGTGGTAAGGTAGTGCCCTTTGAAGTGAAGTAGTCATGGCAGCCAACCACTTTGGTATCACAGAAAATGCCCTAGTGCTTCATTATGAAATCCCATCCGGGGGCTAGTTAAGGGGATGGTTAGTTGAGACTGGGAAGGGTTGATTACCATAGTAGAAAAAGCCAACCCTAAGCCCACCGAACCCCACCTGAAATCACCTAACCCACCTGAAACCACCCAATCCCAGCTATACCCAGCCCTGAACCCAACCCTCTACCCACCCCAACCCTACCCGAACCCAACCCTAGCCCAACCCTCTACCCACCCCAACCCAACCCTAGCCCAACCCTAGCCCAACCCTAGCCCAACCCTAGCCCAACCCTAACCCAACCCTAAACCCTCGCTTCACTTCGCGCTGCGACGCCCATGGCGCCATGCGGCTGTTTCCTTTCCTGGCCACGGGCGCCGCGGCCTCCCCCCGCATCGCGGGCGCGGGCTGCGATGCACGGAAGCCTGGGTGGGTGAAACGGGCCCATGGCGACCCCAGACATTGACTCACTCCCTGAGTTCACGAACTTTGATTTGTCACTTGTTGGAGTGGCTTGCCAGTTTAGTGAAGCAAGTTCGGTGAAGCTTTCTGGCCCATCGAGTTGGAGATGGTCCCAGATTCATCAACCCCTACTTGTTAATATCTTACCTTTTAAAAACACAACTTTTCAACTTTTTGGGTAACATGGGCTATAAGTCTGTAAAAGATTAACTTCCCCAGGGCTTGGAGTTTTAAGGGGTAAGATATGGGACCCGGTGTCCCTGGAGCATGGTTGTTGTTGGGAAACATTTTAGATTTTTGCTTATTGTGGTTTAGTTTCAACCAAAACTTAGCCTCTATAAATAGGGGTGTCTGTCGTTTTCGCCGTACCCGAAAATAAAAGCGTAAACAATCACGTAAATAAATCAAGCTTTCTGGTTGGCCTGGCCCTTAATAGGAAGAGTCCGTAAATAATATGGTAAATAGTGAGGTAAATTAGTTGTAACTTATTTTGGCTTGCCCGATCTTGAGTGACCCTGCGTGAGCTGGACTTAGTGTCCCTCATTGACAGGGATGTGTATTGGCGAGAATCTTCCCCTTCGCGAATTTAACCTGCTCATATCACTGAAGGAAGGCAAAGCGTCATGAGTCATGAACCATTGGAAGAGCCGCGACAACTTTGACATGAATGTTCATGCGTACTGGTAGCTGCGAGCCACAGTTTTTGCTCGCGAGCATGTGTCGCGTTGGCAAAGCCAAAAAGCTCCGGACGCAAAAGCGCGTGCGCCCATGCTTGCGCTTGGGTTGCGTTGCCATGCGAATAAGCAGCCAGAACCCCCACCAAGATACATGTCAATTTGTGTTTAGTGATCATGAGAAAGGAGATGTTGTAGGAACCGAGGACTAGGAACACTGCGTCTTGTCAAAGAACGTCCGGTATGTCCGGTCATTGGTTATGTCAGCTGCGTGAACAACATTAAGAATATTTGAGGGCGCTTTCCAACAATCAAGACTTAGTCAGCTATTTGTTGGGCGACCTTGCGAGGGCCAATCTTGAAGAACATCAAGATTAACGTCTATATTCCTAACATGCACCTGGCGCACAGACACACAGACACCACCCACACACACAAACACACATGCACACACGACTCTACGAGGTTGTCTCCGCGTGGCCGCTGATCCAACCAGTCAGGAGTTGCAAAGGACGATTTTAAGCCTTGCCTTCTTGCAGCTTTGCTTGCCGCGTTGTGGTACTGTCGCGCGTTGTTTTTTTGTTTTTTTCCTTTGCCGCGGCTTCGCCTTGTTTGTCCGCAAGACCCAGGGAATCCAAGAACCGATTCCAGAAACCCAGTTGAGCAAAGGCCGGAAAAGAGGAGCGATCGATGCTGTCACATGTGCACGCAAGTTCTGCGGACGGACCTCCATGCTCAAAATGTGTCCCCTGAACGGTTCAGAACGGTTCAGCCAGCCTTTTTCTGCGTAAATGGTTGCGTAAATTTTCGCGTAAATTTCAGACAAGTCTTTGCCTTTTTGTGCTTTGAGATTTCGGATCGCTTGCGATGTTCCGATGCCGGCCTGACCATTTACCTAGGACTAGGAACCGCCAGCCGCGTGCTCACGAACCGTTCCGAGGAACGGTGGCAACCAAACTGCATGCCCCTGAACCGTTCTGAACCGTTCCGAAAGCATTGGAACGCTTGCCCCTGAACCGTTCTGAACCGTTCCGGAGGCATTGGAACCCATGCCCCTGAACCGTTCTGAACCGTTCTGGAGCCCATCTAGCAAGCAGCGCACAGAGCAGGCGTATAGTTCAGAACCGTTCTGAACCGTTCTGAACCGTTCGTCACTCAAGCTTCCCAGGAACCGTTCTGAACCGTTCAGGAGGGATTGCAGCATCATACTATGAACCGTTCTGAACCGTTCAGCAGTCATTGCAGCGGCATACCCTGAACCGTTCTGAACCGTTCAGGAAGAATTGCAAGCAGCATGCCCTGAACCGTGCTGAACCGTTCAGGAGGGATTGCAGCATCATACCCTGAACCGTTCTGAACCGTTCGGAGACATTGGAGCTGCGTACCTAGGAACCATTCCGAAGATTGCAACAGCATGCTCAGGAATTGCTCTTGCTTCTGCTCACGCATGCTTAGGCTTACCAACCACGTGTTTAAGACTTAAGATGTTTGGCCTCCTAACATTCGCACGGCAGCTGGTAAGGATTTAACAAAGATCATTCAATCAACACCTTGGGCGCTTGTTATGGAGATGGGAGGGGCGCGTTGGAGCCTTACCTTCTTTGTGCCAATGTTTTGCCATTGGCTTGTCTGATTGTGCGCCTTTTATCTCTGTTCAGGCCTGTTACATGGCAAATGATGCAGCTTCCAGCTTCCAACACTGAGGCACACATTGTTTACATGATCTTTTACGTGTTTCTTTAAGGCCTGTTTTTGTTTACATGAATACTTACATGAAGAGTGACGTGGTTTGTTACATGACTATTGGCCGGTTTTAACCTCCACAGAGATAGAGGCTAAGTTTTGGTCTAAGGTTTAGTGGCTGAAATCCAAATCCACTTCACTGCTATTTTTTTTTAAAAAAAACATGTTGCTCCCCTGCCAACGTCGACCAAGTGCTTTTAGAGGGGGACACCCCCCCTAAAGGATGGGGTTATCAATCGTCGACATTAGGTCCCTAACTTGAGGGGGTGGCTCAAAGGCAAATCACCAAATTTATTGTGGACCGTGACTCATGTTCTTGTCCTTTTTGGGAAACCACTTGGTTGGTTTACCGGGACACCAAAAAGAAACCCAATGGCCCAACCATTGGCCCCAATTGTGAGACACACCATTTGCCCAGAGGTGGGGTGCATGATATTGTTCAATCACAACTGGGGATTCAGTATCTTACCCATCGTTTTTCTGGCAACCACGCGCCTTGACCGTTGACCATAGCTCATTTGGAGTGAAGTTCCTTGTGGGTTTTCCACATGCCTTGGGAGTCGTCGCATGGGGAGCCGAGCCGATGTCACGTCCGAGGCCGGGCAGAGTTCGGTCCGCCTGTCCTTATCAATGCAGGCGGGATCGAGCTGTCGGAGCAAAAAACGGGAGCCCGCACGGATCTGCTGGTGTTTGGGCTGAGACTATATTTCGGGTCTCGAATCTGTGTCAAGATGAGTTATATAAGGTCGCATATACACAAATTGAGAATGACGTTGTTTGAAACACCAAAGGTAGCCTTGTTGGGGTTGTTGCAAAGGAACCCCAAAGGAACCCACCTTCCTTCCCCCCACATGGCGCCAGGTTGATGGGGTGGACGAGCCCGGTCTGCCACTGGTCAGCCATGGGAAGATGTTGCAGCTCTCAAAAATGCGATTGAACCACCACTTGCCATTTGGGTGTGGCTCAAAAATGGGGGTCCAAAATGGAACGCTGGTCAATGGGCAGGTAGACTAAAAACCCGCTTAACCCAGCAGCTTAATTTTGAGCCACACCCATTTGGAGAAGGTCACTTGAACGAAGCCAGCCAAACTATACTGTGTTTTTATTGGATCCCGTTGTGGCATCGGGCTCGTTTGCTTGGGACCAACACTCAAATCAGGTGCGAACATTAAATTACAGGATGCGAACGATCAAGTGTAAAGGGTCTCTGGTCAAATCATGGGCATGTCCAAAGATGGCTAGGGTCTTCGGTTATTTTATATTTAGAATCATCCGATTCCCTGTTTTCAAACTCGGTTGAAATTGTTATGTCTTCGACCAGGTTATGGGATAGCTGGTTCCTCGTTTGCGCATGGATGTAAGATGGCACGTGCATAGGTGTCCTGTTTCGGTCAGATTGGTTTATCAAAAGATGGGGTTCCACTGGTTTAGATGGGTTGTATTCCATTTACCAGGGCCATGTATTTGCCCAAAAGGTCCGCTATTTGTGCAATGGTGATAGTGTTCCTTGGGTATGGATTGGCCCAACACGTCTGTGATTCCCCAGAGGAAGGCTCTGCAGCGGATCCCTTTGTTCGAGAAAGGCGTTGCTAGAGTGTTTCCAGCCTTGATCGACAAGCACACATTGTGGAGGTTTGAAAGACACACCCACGTTGGGTCTCGTCTCTGGACTCGGCATCCGCGAAAAACAGCACGCCGAGCCCGTTTGGCGTAGCTACCGCGCAATGAGCCGGATGGCATGTCAAGAGGACACTGGTAAACAGGGGTCTGAGAAAAACAGAGTGTCATTCTTGGCTTCCTTTTGGCAAAAAAGAAAAAAAATCAGCGCGGCCTAGGACCACCCATAGGAAACAAAGGGGACACCACAATTTTGCGGAGGCCGCTATTTTAAGACACGACAACATTCTGCACGTAGGTTGGTCTCGCAGGCTTTGCATTATGATTTTTAGCCATCTCTGCTCGCAGACTTGGCTGGCGAGCCCTCGTGTTGCACAGCCCCAAGGGTCCGCTGGCGAAAGCAAGAGGTCCAAGTGCACTTCGGATTGTGAAGGACCGGGATGAAAGGAGTATTCATCACAAGGTAAAACAGGGATAAATAGCACTAGGAATGACACGTGGTTGTTGTTGGGAAACAATTTACATTTTTGCTTATTGTGGTTTCGTGGTTGAAATCCCCACTTGACTGCCAAAATTTGAGATATATACGAATATATATATATATATTTCTCCCCTTCCAACATCAAGAACACATAACCTGGGAAGAGCGAACATTGTCATCCTAACCCAGACGTTCAAACGGCCAGGTTTTGAGACCCCCAACCACCTCCGGGGTGTCTGATGGAGGGTCTGGGTCTTCCATTGGAATCCCCAGGAGCGTCTGGGAACAGGGAAGAACCAATGAGCCACAATAAAAACCCGGTTAGATGAAGGTTAGAAAGGGGCAGTCCCTCCTTAATTCTTTACATGGTTCTGGGTAATGCTGACCCAGGATTAATAAACCTGTCCCATTATTAGGGGGGTGTTCCCTCCAAAAGTGGTCTGAATCCCACCCCCTATGAATCAACAGGGGTTCTGCTTCATCCGGGGTTAACATTAGACCATTTCCCAGAGCTTCCTCGGCCTGAGTCACATAGGCCTTTTGTCAACGGCCGCCAGACACCCCGTAACAAGGCCGTACAAAAACCCTCCGTGTTTAAACGGCCTCCGTGACGGCCTTTGGACTCCCTGGGTTTTAACACCGGGTTTGATTGCGACTCAAATCACCGGGCCAACTGTGGCGCCCAGGCCCCATCTGCCGCTCTCGGCGGTGTCGGCCTGCGTGCCTTCCGCGTGTGCGGAGCAGAAGTTCCGAGCGGAGGGGCGCCTTTGGCTGACCGGGGGGGGGGACCAGGGGCCCCGTGTAAAAAGGCTAGGTCCTTCTCACCCCTTTTTCGGTTGAGAGGGTTCCCCTACTAAAATAGACTACAGAAAAAAGGGACCTCTGTACTTGAGCACCTAGAAGGTCGCCCCCCCAATTACTAAACTGGGGTTGACTTGACGAGTATGGGTTCCTTACTCCCTGCGTTTCTGGTCTTAAAAGTCCCTTTTGGTAAGTGGCCAAGGAGTTCCGCCCCTAGTGCCAAGCTGATGGGAATCCCATGGTGTCACGAGGGGTGGGCTTTCTGAAAGGAGTGGCCGGCGAGCCTCAGCCTCGGCTTGGGAGTCTGGTGGAGTCAGGGGCTCAAAGGGTTTTTTCGAGGATCCTTCCGGTTTTTGTTTGAAGGGATGTTGCTTGCGACCGCTGCGAAAAAATCGCAGGGACGGAGAAATGGAATGACCTGAACATAAAGCATCCAAGTGGTGGTTTCCTTTCGGGGGACCTCTAGGGTCATTCCCACATTCCCAACTAAGCACCAGCAAGTTCCGTTTGACAGGTGCATGTGCATCGTAAGGATCCTCCAATTCCAAGGTCAAAACACCTGTTGGGGACCTGGGAAGCTCATATACAGGAGCGCTTTGCTGGAGGTATAGCCTCCCACAAATGGATGGCTTCCAAATTTTGTTATCTCCCTCCTTTTCCGCACGCATTTCGGGGCCTCACGTTTCTCTTTTGGTGATCGGCCCACCCATCATGTTGACGCTGGCTGCAAAGTAGGTCAGCGGTCATGTCACAGTGATGTGTCTTTGAAGCTGTCCAATGGCGGGTCTGGATCTTCCATTGGAAGCCCCAGGAGCGTCTGGGTTAGCACCTGGGTAATACCTTCTTACGGAAGGCGTCCATAAGAGGCTCGCCTCCTGCTGACAGCTTTTTTGGACCGGTCCTGCTCATTGGGCGAGGCAGAACAGAACCTTGTGCCGGTTTGAGGGTGTTTGTCGTTTTCTTGGTGGCTCCCAGCCATCCCATTAGCTTCTTAGCCTTTTAGTGTTTAGCGGCAGTGTTCATTCAACCCACTAAAAGTGAGTCACGTTTAGCGTTTAGCTGGGGATCTGAAAACGGGCAGCCCAGGTTTGTTGTAGTCTTTTGTTGCGGTTTGTTCAGGTTTGGGCAGCCCAGGTTTGGTGCCGGTTTGGAAGTTCTCGGGTCTGCGTTGGACCCATGGCTCAAGTTCAGACGGTGAGCGGAACATCGGATTTTAAAAAAGTCCCAGCCAGAAGGGCTACCAAGTGACCCAAATCCCACTCATGAACTTCCATTTGAAACATGTGGCTTCTTCCACCAAAATAAAAGTTGGACACCACCATTTACAGGGCAATGTTCAGGTGTATAATGCAAGGATCCCTGCAAACTTGCTGCTTTTTGGGAAGACCATGCTGGCGACAAGCTAAAAGTTTAGACCTGTTTTTTGTTGCAAATCCGCTCGTTCGCAAGTGAGCCAATCCTGAAAGGGCACCCAAAAGAAAGGCGCCACCAAAGGGACGCAGGCAAAACATGTTGAGCAGCAACCACCCGGGTGAACTCCATCCATCTCAGGTGCTCGAAGATCGCATCTACTCTGCTGCAGGAGCACTACTCTTAAGTCCCGGCTTCTTCGTTTGACGCCAGGTGCTTCCCTTGTGCACAACCTCGCTGTTTAGACTTCATTTGGTCTACACTTTGGCTAGGACACATGGGGGGGTTTTGTTGATTTCATGTGCAGATGCTGGTTTGCACGGTTTGGCTTGTGTTCTCTTTAACCATCTTTAACCAACAGTCAAAGAAGGGATCGTGAAACTGGATCAAACGGCGCTTTGAGTGTTTGATGGCCACCTGGCCAATGAGATTGCTTCAGTGCGCCAGGAGATCAGTAGTGTATTCAAGGATGCAAGGGGGTGTACTAAATGGGCCATGGATCAAAATCCCGCACCCAGTGAACATCCCAATCCCCACTAAAATGGGTGGTGAATTCACCTACCCCAAAAATGGGATCCCAAAACGGTTTTGACCACCACAGCCATGTATCTAACCGTGCAACTATGGACGCATGGGTTTGGTCGATTTGTTTCGGGTAAGAAGTCTTTCTTCCTGAGTTCCTGGGCTTAATGGTCACTTTTTGGGTAGACCATTCTGGTGGTAAACTCGGTGTTTCAGTAGTGCCCTTGTTAACCCCTTTGTTGCTTGGGAGGGTTCCCCTACTAAAACAGCTACAAAAAAGGGTACCCTTGTTCTAGCCTCTCAAATCTGGAGGACCTAGGTTACATAGTGCAGATCGACCCAACTTTTCGACTTGGAGACTTGGGTCGGAGTCTACCAAACCATTTCCAGGAAATCCTCCCAGAGTTTCCTGTGGTTTCATACCTACAGACGTTTTGTTTGAGCGGCTGTGGGGTGTCCCTTAATTACTTTTTCTGGCCAAGCCGTTCGGAAGTCATTGGGCCCGGACGCCAGGAGCTCCGCTCGACCATGGAGAGGTCCTCAGCAGCTCGGCGGCGTCGGCGCCGGTTCTGGCAAGCGCCGGGGTGGGATTTGCCTGGAAAACTCGCTTACTTGCGCAAAAAATGAATTGTTTTTTTGGACCTTTTTGCTTTGCTCCTTTTGGTCCATTTTGAGTCATGGTTCCAAAGTATTGCCTTTACTTTGATATTTTGACCTTTTTGTTCTTCTTTTTGGTCCATTTTGAGTCGTGAGTCGTGGCCAAAGGTCGGCCCTCTTTTTTGTTGTTTGTTTTTGAAAGTTCTTTGGGCAACTGAGCTCAACAACTTCTGACCTGGGAGTCCAAGCATCCCTGGGGGTGAAAAGGGGTCAAAGTGCCTGAGTGGTTACTTGGACCTTGAGGGGAATCTTCACTGTTCTTGGCATGTTTTTTGGTTTTTTAGTTGTTTGATTCTGTTCATTTTTACTGGGGGTCTGCAAAAGTCAAAGTTTTTAGCTACCATACCAAGAGTAGAGAATACTTTGCGGGAAACTAGGATGTTCGGGGATTTTGGTCCAGTTCCTAGGCAAACATCTTGCTCCATAGAGATTCTTGTGGGAACCAATGAAGGTTTCATCACAAGATCCCAGGGCCCCAAAGAAAGGGTGTGTGTAGGGTCCCTCTAGGGCCTCCGGTGGGGAATTCTTGGTCCCAACTTTCGCAGGATGCATGTTCTCTTGGAACTTCATCATGTGTGCGCACGTGCGGGTCACGCCATGCTTCCGTGCTTGCGTTGTCACTATTTGCACCAATATTCACGAGCTCTCCCATGACTGAGACATGCCTAGATTCAGAATTATTCATTCAGGTTGGTAAGGCATAGTACTTCTGGCATGTTTCCTTGCATTTCTTGAAGAAGATTCTTGACAGTTTGGGTCTTGCCAATTGACAACATGAGAGGACTTTTCTTCATGGGCAGGGTTGCAAACCAAAGACCTGCATGCCGCCGTGCGTTAGCTTGCGGCAAAATGGTCTGCAATGGTGCCTGTCGGGGCTTCGAGGGTTCCCCTTTAAACTCAACCACAAATCCAGGTACCTGGACCCTCAAACTACCCTTAAACATGAGAGTTCCCGTTTAAAGGGAGCCCCGAACATCAGGTTCTATGTGAAAAGGGTGGGTGGGTACCACCTAGAGTCTCCTTCTGACCCTTAAAAAATAATTGGTCATTACCCAAAAGAAAGAAAGGGGTCATGTACCTATTTTTAAAAAGGGTCAGAAGGAGACTCCAGGCACTTCTCGCCCAGGCGGAGGCTCTGCCCCCGCCATTCTGGCTGAGGGGCAGCGCGGAGGACGTGCCAGACATAGGCGCGCTGTACTCGCAGACGTGAATCCTGGGGGCTTCGGGTGCCTTCCTTTTTCTAGGGGACGCTTCCACTTCCATTCTTTCTCATTGATCCGAAAAAAAATCCAGAAAACCATCAGAAACGCTTTAGGGATCCGAATCTTTCCAGAAAAACAAAGCAGCAGGTTTTTGAAAAGAACCATGGTTGAAAAGGGTGGGGAATCAACCCCTAGATTTTGCCTTCGCTTGGAGGGCTTTTTGCGGTTTAAAATCAGCTTAAGAAAAGAAAGACCCAAGGGGGGTGATTTCATTTGTCCTTCTCTTGCAGGGCTTTCTGTTTGGAATCAGCTAACAAAAGAAAGGTGTGCCTTTGTCCTGAGTTTGGCAACATCATGCAACTTTCTTTGTTCTGAAATGACGGAGGTGCGAAAGATGCTAATTCCTGGATGCGGGGGTTGAACAACGGCCAGGTCGAATCCTCCCTCCTGTTATAGTGTTCTTCGTTCAAGTGGCAAAGCATCACTTTTGGATGCCCGCACTGTTTTCCACCCAACAAGTAGTTCTCAGCTTCACCTCTGGGTAACGTGTCAGAATGGCATGCACATGGAAGCACAATCCCACCTTGAACGGAAGTCGAGGCTCGACTTTCCCATCCCCCAAAAAGTGCGCCTTGATGAGAGACAGCATACATCCGAGGTTTTCCCCATCGAAGAACTTAGACCCTTGAGGGCAAATGTAGAGGAGGCCTGGTTTTGAGGGGTTGGTCTGGCGTCTTTCGGAGTTTGTACCAACTCATTTTGGGGTTGCTTCGACAGCCAAAGGGAGACCAAAGCATGTCTATTTTTGGGGGTTCCGTGCAGAAAAAACAAGGTGAGCCACAATCAAAACCCGGGTAGATGAAGGTTAGTAAGGGACAATCCCATAAATAGCTGCGGCCGCCTTCTTAACTCTTTACATTCTATCTGGGTAGACCATTTTACTTGCATTTGCTCAAGGATAGTTTTGTTTGTTTGTTTTCCCTTGTTGGTTTCAAAGGGAATCTATCACTACTGAACATGTTTTTTACTTTTTTCCCGGGGGGCTGAAGCAAATGGAAGGTTACTCCCGGGTTTTTGATCTTGACGCAGGTCTTCTTGGGGCCCAGGTGGGAACCTCGCCAGGCCCCGGCGCGGCGGATGCGGCGCTGGCCGCCGCGCTCGCGGCGAGCCCGAAGAATTCTGCGCGGGGCTCCGGTCGGAGCGGTGCCTTGGCGCGTGTCAGTTTTGAGTCTAGGGGACTTCCCCGCCCCCAAAAAATATACAAAGAAAACATCGATGAGTCCGTTTTTTTTTTGGGGGGGGGACACTCTATCTTAAGCAGAAGAGAGGAGCTCTTTGTTGAGGGCCATTTCAGGCGAGTCTGTCTTAGGGGACGACCCCAGAAACTGTTTTGTTTTACGATGAAGGCGAGTCTAGGGGACTTCCCCACAAAAAAACAAATTTGAGTCCGTCTTTGTTTAGGGAACGACCCCCCCTTTCTTTCGATGAGTCTGTCTCCTTTTCTTTTCTTTTTTCATAGAGGACCCCCCAAAAGGGATGGTTGGTTTCCGTTTGTTTGCTCTTCAAGACCTATACCTTTCAAGGAAACGCTAAAAAACGAGACATATTCTGGTCATGGTGAATTTCCGCTATTGCGGGGAAATAGAGGGAACTCCGCATGGCCCGAAAGGAAGCCGTAGAACTACCTAGTGGTCCTCAGGCCAAAGGAGGAAGCCTGGCCACAAGGGACACGCCCTCAAAACCTGGGTAGATGATGGTAAGGGATAGAGAACATGGGGTGCAGATAGCGTTTCAACGACATGGTTTTGATTATGACTCAACTCTCTCGACTTTTGGCAGCCAAGATTCTCAAAAAGCATTTTGTATGTGACTGCAAACAGGGCTTGCTGCGCTACACCTTGTTTGGGATCAGAACCAAATAGTCAATCCCCAAACCACCAATCCAAACCAGCAAGTTTAAGGTTGCCTGAACAACGACCGACACGATTTTCTTACAGTGACTTCAACCGGCTTGGTACTGGTACCTCACAGAGCCGTTCGAATGATCCAAGGGCCCTCACAGTCCGCGCAACGTGCCGGGGCGGTATTTTGTCAAGCAGCTTCTTGTCGGTTCGGGTCAAAGGGCCTTCCTGTCGATCAGATTGTGTAGAAGCACATCAATGAATGATGAGGCCGGATGCGGTCCAGAAAGCGACCCAGGTGGGTGTCAAATGGAGGACCCTTCCAAATCACGGATCCTGTTGATTTTGATCCACCCCAAGGGCATTCCCAACATTTGGCCAATTGCACCCTAAAACTACCCATAAAAATGGGATGGTCACTCATAATTTTGGGGTAACACAACTTAAGGACATTTTGAGGGATCGGGTATACTCCATTGGCCACACAAATCCCCACCGGCCCATCTTTGGCACTCCAGGCGACCGACTTCGGGTGGCGGTGGTGGGGACCCACGGGCCTTTGGCCTCCCTCGGTGCGAACTACCTGGAAGCATTGCAGCCCTTTGGCCTCAGACACCCCTATTTTGCGATTTGGGTGGCGCCTCTTTCTTAAGGAGTTGGTACTCCTTTTTGGTTGTTGTTAAAAGGAAACCAAGAGGAACACCGCCTATTTTGGGGGGCCAGGTGCTTCCATTGCGCCTGAGCTAATTTCTGCTTGGGTTGGTAGCGGGAGACCCTTTGAAGTGAACTGGCGCACGACAAAGGGTGATTTTTTTGGCTGCAAAGAAGCCATGGACGGTGCGGTGTTCCTCCTGCAGCAGGCCCATTGGGCGGGTTCTAATGCACAGGTTCTGATCGCTTGCACGGGACAAACACGTGTGGCATTTGACAGGAACCAGTTTATTTCGAATCCATTTAGCGTCACACAACTAATGGCCAAAATATGGATAATTATCAAGGCTTACCAAGGTCTCTTTCGATCAGAGAGGGTTATTGAGGATGTTCTAAAATACGGGGCCCCGATTCTGGATGGTGTGTGAAGACAACCCTTCAAGAAACCAACCATGTAATGGGCCAAAGTCCAGCGAGTCACAAAAATCACGAGTTTTCTACACTTGACAGCACCGGAAGAGGTCCCCATGTGTCCCCATTAGACTTCACACACTCTTTGGGTTGGGTAGCGATAAGTGGGCCTTGCATTTTATTCTCCCTTTTGCAGGGGGTCGTCAATGCCCATGAATAGGGTCACAACAGGGTTCAACAGCAGGGCCCCTTTCCTTCACAGCAGTGACAGGTGGACCATTCCCCACCCATGATTCGTGTTGATGAGAGCATTGCCAGACCAGAGTTGCGAGGTTCGCAGTTTGCTGGGCAAACCTTAGGGCACCCTTGTGTCCTGAGTAGTATTTTGAGCATTTGGGCGTGAAAGGGTCCAGAATTGAAGGCAAGCCCCCGAACTTCGCGAAACGAACTTCTCTCCGGTGTAACCAGGCGCCGTGCCTTTTTATAGGGGAAACCGTAGTTTGACCATGACCTTGTTTAAAAAACAAAAAAAGGAAAAAAACGGGTATGGGACAAACAACCGTTGAACGAAACATCTTTTGTTTTTTAGGGGAACCCGTTGTTGAGGGTCTGTGTAGATTGGCACATACCGAGGCATCCAAGCCTGGAGCTCATCTTCTTTGGGCAGTGCTACCTCTGCGAAGCCTTTGCGCCGCTCGACAAGTTCCGCGCGGTTGAGCGGATTCCGGAAGCTTCAAGTCCTCAAATGCATTGGAGGTGAAGATCAATTTCTGAGTTCCGGGACTGTATACTTTTGTTGGACGTGGTAAGTAAGAAGTTCAGACCTTCTTTTGGGGCCCATCCACGGTGCGGTTTGGTTTCCCCGTAGAATGCCAACCGCAAGCTTCAATAAGGGGGCGACTCGATGGCCACGTGGCACGCGGGCGGCATGCCCCAGGCCCTGCCGCCGCTTCTTCCGGCCCAGCGGCGCGGACCAAGGCTGCCGCTGGTTCCTTCAGGAGGCCGAGGCGCGAAGGGACCGGGGTGACGGCTCTGGGTCCAGCGAGTCGTGCCCTTTTTATGGTTGTTGTAGGGAAACATGTTTTTGTTTTCCCCATTTTTGCTTGTTGTGGTTTAGTGGGAAATCCCAACTTAACTGCTAAAATGTCATTGTTTACTCCCCTTCCAACGTCAACCAAGTTTTTTTTGTTTGGGAGGGTTCCCCTGCTGATATAGACTAAAAAAAAAGGGTACCCTTAGTCTAAGATCTCTACTGGTATTTACTATGGGCGGTCAGATAAAGCTATAGGCTATACTTATCAACCCTATGCTTACGGGCAAAAATCCACTTCAAGTTTTTCGAGTGTTCGTAGGGCTGCATCCATCCCATTTGGTGCTGGATTTTGTCCCTGGTGGTCAAACCTGCTAGTGCTGTTTGTTGGGTGTATGACCCCTTGGCTAATCAAATGGAGGCGGCCGGACGGAAGGGTTGTTTGGCGCCAACCTACACCCTAGACTTCCAAAGGACATTAAATAAATGGCCGAGGTGGCAAAGTACATTTTCTGGGAAAAGGCAATTTTTTGCTTAAATTTGGTTGGATCATGATTTTCACGAAAATCGCACTTAAAAGTAGCTGGAGGGGGCTGCACAGTCCCATTTTGCCGAGCTTGAGAGTGCTTCGTGCGCTTCGCACTGCCTTCTGCAGAAACTTGCCAACGTCAGCCACGGGGCACGGCTCGGGAACTGTTTATTTGATTTCTGCATATACTGGTCCAGCATACATCCATCGATCCATGCATGCATATTGGCAATTGCCAAGCCAGAAAGAGCTACAAAGTCCTGTGAAGTCACGTGCCGCGAATTAACGCCAAAATGGTGCAACAACCGGATGTGCAGAAAATGTATTTTCTACGGCAATGAATGGCCGTTCTACGGCAGAAAAAGTACTTTCTACGGCATAAAAATTACTTTCTATGGGTTGTCTACGGTTTGTCTACGGTCCCTTTCGGTCACAAGCAACGAGCAACGAGCTCAACAAATCTCGGCTTTACGACTCGACCTGATGTGAATATCCTGATTTTGCAATGTGTTTCCCCTTCTGCGGAATCAAGTACCCCTGACTTGCATCGTACTATTCGTAGCGGTTATTTGCTTGCCTATGGTTTTCCCGAATGGTTTGCCTGTGCTATGTCTATGATATGTCTACGGTATGTCTATCGTCAATTTGCCCTGATCAGAGCACTCGAAGAAATTGAGCCCCCATAGTGGATGCAAAAAATGTCCCTTCACGAGCAAAACATGTCCGTTGTCCCAAGGACATTTATTTAATGGCCGAGGAAGTTCTGGGTACACTGCTTTCCCTCAACAGGCACGCCCATAATGTTCCTTGGGGCCCTGACACAGAGTTACACAGAGCCGTGCCTGGTTTTCCTTTGGGTCGAAGTAGAGAAGCAGCCAAATGTCTGCATGTTCAGGGTCGTGGAATGATAAAGATGTACTTTGTGGATCTTCCAAATGAGACAAACTGGCGCGTGCAGTTTTCGGCGGCTGCTACTCACTCTTCTGAAGGTTCCAGTGGACAAAAACTGGACGAATCACAGACCTCCAGTGTTTGTTGCAGAAACAAAACAGGGTTGCCTGACCCCTGTGGAATGAAATCAGCCACCCACACAAAAGCTGCCCTTTTTGTCAATGGACACGACCCTTGGTGTGTATAATGAGCTCACCAAACGAAGGTAAACAAGAGCCGCGGCTTGTGATTTGGGACGGGCTTGCGAACTGATTCGTACTTTGCCCACACCCAAACCCCAGCATCCACCCATTGCAATGGGATGAGTAGTTCGAAGCAGAAGCTTTTCCGAAGGCAGAAGATCCAGTTTCCCAAGTAGGAGCACCTTTGGCAGGCGGTCATGTTAGCCACTACGAAAGGTTCCCTGGTCTTGACACAGTGCGTAACGTGGGGCGGATCCGCCGCAAGCCTCGACTGGTGAATACACCAGCAGGGGTCTTCAGACCGCACCAAATCTCTAGCCGGGGGTTCAGGGCCAACCCAGAGCAAGCAGCGTGCAAACCAAGATTCCCAACCCCGCTTTGCAAAGTTCCCAGCCATCCCCTTACCTTTTTAGCTTTTTAGTGTTTGGCGGGGATTTCCAATTAATCTGCTAAAAGTTAAACTTTTTAGCGGGTGATCTGAGGGCAGCCCAGGTCAAACAAAGCCCCCGTTTGACTCCTCCGGGGGGGTGGGGCCTTTCTCACAGGAGGCCGAGCTGCGGCAAGCCGCGCAGGCTCCGGCCATCGCGTTGGGCACCTTTCAATGGGCACCCTTGGGAAGTTCTTCTGGGGGGGTGTCTGTTGGTATTTTGCCCTTTTCCTTGGCTAGCTATTGTGTGTGTGTCTGTGTCTGTGTGTCTGTGTGTCTGTGTGTCTGTGTGTCTGTGTGTCTGTGTGTCTGTGTGTCTGTGTCTGTGTGTCTGTGTGTCTGTGTGTCTGTGTGTCTGTGTGTCTGTTTGTGTGTTTGTGTGTCTGTTTGTGTTTGTGTGTGTGTGTCTGTGTGTCTGTGTGTGTGTGTCTGTGTGTCTGTGTGTCTGTGTGTCCGTGTGTGTTTGTGTGTTTGTGTGTTTGTGTTTGTGTTTGTGTTTGCGCTTTTCTTGTTTTGTAGTTGTGTTCATGTTTCTCTGTGTTCAGGGTATTGATGGGGGGGGTGTTTGTCTGATTGTAGCTGTTCTTGTTGTTTCGGGAATGCATGTTGTGCGATGAGGTTGGGTGTTCATTTCTTATGGCTTTTTGGTGGATCTCTGGACTTACCTTGTTGGTTGAAAGAGGTTGGATTTTGAATTGGACCCACAAAAAAGAAACTGGGGTCAACAGCAAACAAGATTGGAAGCCCGCTCAAACTGATCATTTGTGGAATGGAGAAATCCAGTGACCCCGGTCAATCGAACAGGCATCACCTTTGGCATGACCTTTGGTGGACGGGGCGGATGAGAAAATGTGATTGGGAGGCCTTCCAGAGAAAACACCAGAACCAGAACCAGAGTCAGAGGATCCTCTCTGACTCTGAAGATGTTTTGTTGACATGTTTCGGTCTTTGTTGCCTTTCACGGTGTGGCTTCAGTTCTATTTCTTCTAGCGCTGCAGTTTGGTTCCAAGCAAGTGAATCCCATTGTTCTTTCAAAGGAAAACAAGCTGGGCGACTCCAAACAAAGCTCAAGCTCCCCCTCACGGAGTTGTTCAACATTATGTGGCAGCCTCATGTGGCAGCAGCCCATTTCTACATGAGGATCCAGGTGCAGCTGGCAGTTTGAGGATCCCATTTCTACATGTGCACCTGGATCCCATTTCTACTGGACATTTTGAGGATCCAGGTGCCTCGTTTCATTTCGTGTCGTTGCGTGCGAAGGCCATAGCTGCCAGCGAGCCCTCTGCGGTGGTGTGCTTTACGCCGCCCGGCAAAGTTGCGGGGATCAAGGTCCGGTTCGAGTCTCAACATGGTGGACCGAGCCGCTTTTGTGTGGTATGTAAACGGAAACCAAAGCAAACCAACCATTGAGGGACCCCTATTTTGAGACCCCCCCCAGATATTTCCAGCTGAAACATCACCTTTCAGGCCACTGTTAGATGCTTCTCCCCTTGGTGGGGTGATCTGTTGTTGCCTTTGTGTTTGGTGACCAAAATTGGTCAACCACAAATAAGGTTGCAATCATTTTGTGCACCAGGGTCACCAGGCATCTGCTCGATTTGCTTTGAACGTTCGGGCAAGTGAGACCTCCAATGTGGGGGGTTGATCAAAAAGGTCCTTTACATGGGAAGACCATGAGGGAAACTGCCAACAACGATGATGTCTCCCAAGCGGGCAAAGTTTCCCATGACCATTTGGGGGCCGAACGGAACATGGAGTATTCGTCAACACCCTGGTCTCGCATGATTGCTGATATTGAAAGACTCCAAATTTGGGACATGACATGCCCTTCACTTGTTGAATTTATAGCGAGTCCCACAAAGGGTTCAAGAGGCATCTCTTTTTGGCCGGCCCTTAAATGTATGTCTAAATTTGGCAAATGCAAGAACTATGACAGGAAACTTGGTTATGGGAGGGTTGCGGTACGCGCCAGAATCTTTGCGGCAATTGATTTGCCCCTTCGTTTTGGGTAACCAGACACTCCTGGGGCTTCCAATGGAAGACCCAGACCCTCCGTTGAATACCCCAGAGGGGTTTTGCGGTCTCAACACCTGGCCGTTTGAAGGCCCCAAATCAATCGGGAGCGTTTGGGTAGTTGGCTTTAACATCCCAGGCTCCTCCTTTGCCACTTCCTCTTCGAGGTTCTCCCCACACAGGTGGCGCGTGTGCAGGCGCGGGCCGGGGTGAGCACAGTTGGTCAGGTAACCCCTCATTGGTGGGTTGGATGGGTGGTTTGGGGATTTGAGCCCCTGGTTCATGCAGAGGATAAATGGGAAACCACCCCGGAAGCAGCAACTCAGGGGAAGCTGAGTTGGAGGTAAATCGAGCGAAAGAGCCGCGCCTCAGATCCGAACGCAGGGGCTCCCTTGCTGGTTCTCGACTGAGAGTAGTTTTGGGAATGAACCGGGGTCCCCTTAAAGGGAACCAAGAGATGGATGGTGTTTCGAGATCATTCCATTTTTCATTCACTGCCTATCGAACCAGCAAGGTACGTCAGGTTTCGGAACTCTGAATCGTTTGGATGCGCCTTGGTGGGCAAAGTACACTTGGGAAGGTACAAAACAGTGCTTCAAAAAAGAGAGCTTCCTCGTGTCGCAGGGAAAGAGAAGCCAAACATGACACCGTGGAAAAGGGCTGAACATTTCTGATGAAACCACCGGTTTCCCCCCAAGTTGGACAATGACCTTCTGCAGGTTGAAACGGAGTGGGGTCCGAGTGGTCCGTTCAGTGGCCTGTTTCGAAAAGGACCGACCCCAAATATGGCCCAAATGGGAGCATGAACCTTTAGTAAGGGACATGCGGGGTTGTTCTCAGAGGTCCCCTTGAGCCGTTCTGTTCCACGTCCCCGGAGGGGCTCGGAAAACATGCGAGATTTGCACGACTTGTGAAACGCAATCTGGAGGTTTTCTTTGTTTTTGTTTCCTCCCTACATTTTTGCCCGCGGCCATGTTGAGATGTTTAGATAGAAACCCACACCAGGCTTGTGAAAGAAGGAGCACGTTGCTCAAATAAGTTAGCTTTTGGCCGCTTAAGTCCGCCCAAAACTAGCACTAAATCAACCATATTCTCAATTTGTGTTCCAAACGGAAAGTGGCGCGGCGCAACCACTTAGACATTGATGCCTAATAAACCAGCCAGGTGATGCTAAGCTAAAGGGTTGACCCGTCAGGATCCTGACACAAGTTGGTTGCCAATATTGGGACACTCATCCTAGACAAATGATTTGCTTGTAATATGTCGCAATGGAGCAACCAGGGGATCAATGATTGTTTGATCTTTGCAAACCAGCAACAAAGAATGCGGACACCCTCTGGGAGTTTCTCCACGGCATCTACAGACCCCGCCTCGGTGGGCCCAAATTGCCACCTGCCACGCGTCGCGTCGCGCGAGGTGCTGTGCATGAACCCGCTGCAGGGCACCCCGCCAGCCCTGGCGGAGCCCATCTTGCAGTCCCTAAGCCTCAGGCGCGAGCGATCCAGGGATCGGATCGAGCGGATCGAGTGACGCTGGGGTTGGGTCAGGGAATGTGGGGGTTTTTGTGGGTTCCATTTTTGGGACCCTGGATTGGGGGGGGGGTTTGGCCAGAGGGTTGTGGGGTTTCACTTTTTGACGCTTGTAAAGATGGACTTAGACCGGGGTTTGACCAGGGGTCCCTTGTCAGGGTTCCATTTTTGGACTACAGCATAGACTTACACCCCGGAATTCTGCTCCTTTTGGGTGTAATGAACCACTGGGTTTCTGCGTCTAAATCTGGGGTAGTCACAAAGTGGAACCCTGGTCTATATTTCCAGCTGTTTGGTGGGCTTTAAACATCACCTTTTTGGGCCACTAGAGCTGAGTGTTTTCTTGGTGGGTGATGAATTTCAAAGTGACAGAGCTTGGGAGCCCTGTTGGTTTTTTCTGGTTTGAAGGGGAGAGTTCAAAGGCAATCCGCAAGATTTCTTGGTCCATCGGGATTGGCTGAGACTCCGTTTTGAACAGCCCAAATTGGCCCAGCAAGTCAGACTGTGGCGAGTTGAGTGTCATGTCCTTGGAGTTCACAGGTGCCAAATATATTTTTTAAGGATTCTAGGTCCTCTAGTAGAGAGGTGAGAATAAGGGTACCAACTTTTGTCTGTAGTCCATTTTAGTCGGGGAACCCTCCCAACCAAAAAAGGGTTAAAGGATGTTAAAGGGCGTGTGTGTGCGTGTATTTTGAGGGGCACCCTTGTAAAGACGACTAGGTCCCCCAGTAGCGCCCATTTACCTCTTTTTTTTAGGGGGGGGTCCCCTACTAAAATAGACTACACAAAAAGGGTACCCTTATTCTAACCTCTCTACTGGAGGACCTAGACAACCATTTTGGAGGGTCCAAATCCCTTTGATACACAAGACATCGTGTTGACGGGAGGCTGCGACGAGGGGATGCCATCTTCACCACCAACCCCGTGACGTCAGCGCTGCTGGCATATCACCTGAACTTGCCGGAGGTGGGAGGGGAGGGAACGGGCCTCAGCCGGTGGAAAAGCCGGAGGGGGGGTTAAAAAGGTTGCCAGTTGGATTTGGATTTGTTGAGTCTCGGTAACCCTTTCGGGCATAGGTTGAAAGGAAAACCAAGTGAAACCATTTGACACTTTCTGTGATACCGAGGGAACTCTGTAACGCGATGATAAAGTTAGTCCGGAATAGTTTCTTTTCGGCAACCGTGGAAGGCGGTGAAGTTGCCCAGTTGGTTCCATTCCCCTCTTTTCTCCCCTGTTGTGTTGGGGACGGGGTTCAGAATTGAGAGCCGGGGGCTGGTCCCAATCGGACAAATCGAAATCGGTGCAAGCCCCTGTGATTCTTTGGGTTTTGGGTAGATCCCTTTGCGGTGACTCATTTTTGACTTCTCATTTCGCATGAGAAAAGGCGAAATCTATACAGCTACACATCTGAAGAGGTTCTGATACAGCTACACATCTGACCTATCTGGAACAGCTCTTTGGGACATTTCGGGCGGGGGGGGGGGCGGGAAACAAGGGGATTCAGCACATTTGATCAAATGTTCCGGAGCACGGGGTAAATGAGTGAAACGAGCCCAAGATCCCTTGGTCATGGTTGTTGTTGGGAAACAATTTGACATTTTTGCTTATTGTGGTTTAGTGCTTGAAATCCAAATCCACTTAACTGCTAAAATTTAAATGTTTGCTCCCCTTCCAACGTCAACCAAGTGGTTGGGACTTCTTGTTTTTGGAGATCAAAAGGTTTGCTTCAGCTCTTTGTCTCAGCTGCGAGCTTGCGATTGGTCAAATTTGAGCAGGGGTTCAGACCATCTCTGTGACTGGAATCGCTCGTCCCTTCGTGGCGACGTGGACAGGCAGACCCTGAGCCATTTACCTTTGAACCTCCAAACCTAGCACCCCCAGTAGTGCCCTTTTTAACCCCTTTTTTGGTTGGGAGGGTTCCCCTACTAAAATAGACCACTGAAAAGAATTGGTACCCTCATTCTAACCTCTCTCTGGAGGACCTCCAAACGTAGCGATCGTTTCAAGGGAAACCAGTAAATTGAGCAACTGATCAGGGGAAATCCGGAGACTCCTGTTTCCTCTTGTGAAAAAATGGGCAACTGGAGCACTGGGGCGGTTTCCCTTGAGTTTCCCGTGGGTTGTTCTAAAGTACCCGGCGCGGAGGCAAACTTGGGGCTTTGGGCTCGAACTCAATCCTGAAGTCGACTGCAGATGGTAGCTGTTTCTCTCGTATCGGTGCCCTTGGGGTTTTGTGGAAATTCGGATCCGTCATTTCCCCATCTTGATCCGAACCCGGAAAGTGGTCGTGGATTAAAACCAGCCATTTGTCCATTTTGATCCGAACAGAGAAAGGGACTCGGAACTCGGCTCGCCATGACCAAACCATTCGCAACTTGTTATTGGTCCTCTCCAAGCAAAGTTTGACGGAAGCGCTTCTTTCCAGAGCCCTCCTTCCAACAATCATGAAGTTGATAGGGGCTGCCATCAGGAAAGCAGTCTTTGAAAACCATCCGATCGTCGGCTTCCATTTCCTTCTTAATCTTAAGAATATTATTGATTGTCCCTTTCGTTGTAAAGAACATCTATCACTACTAGGCTGGAAATAGGTGTTCATTCTTTTCCAGGGGGCTCAACCAGAAGTGTTTGGTCAGCTTCCATGAGGTTGGAGGGAGCGTAACTCTGCAGCAATCACACCGGTGAATTCTGCTCTCAAGACGCACTCCACTTTCTTGCGGCACTCCGAATCGGTCTACGGATTTCAGGAAGGGCCAAGAGCCAGGGCCCACTAAACCACTAAACCACTAAACCACTGGGAGCAGATTTCGCCCCCGAGAAATTCAGAACTCGGAGCCGAAGCCATCGGAGAGGTCTCAGCGCCCAGGGCGTTGACCTTCCTGCGGGAAGCCCAAAACGACTTCGCTCGGGTCGTCTCGCTCGGCTCGGCGGTCCTCTCCGCTGCTGGCGATCTTTGGTGAAAGCTGATGCGGGTCTTTCTCGGTGTTTGTTTCTCCTTTTTTTAGGGGTTACCCCCTCCGTGATTTGATTGATTGATTGATTGATTGATTGATTGATTGATTGATTGATTGATTGATTGATTGATTGATTGATTGATTGATTGAGTGATTGAGTGATTGAGTGATTGAGTGATTGAGTGATTGAGTGATTGAGTGATTGAGTGATTGATTGATTGATTGATTGATTGATTGATTGATTTGATTGATTTGATTGATTGATTGATTGACTGATTGATTGATTGATTGATTGATTGATTGATTGATTGATTGATTGATTGATTGATTGATTGATTGATTCAGTCATTCATTCATTCATTTATTCATTCATTCATTCATTTATTCATTCATTCATTCAGTCATTCATTAATTCATTCATTCATTGGGACCATGTTGGGGGGTCCCCTAGAAAAAAGCACACCCACATGACCCCCTAATGAACCGAGGGATCCCCCCCTAGCTGGATGGTTGGTAGGGGGGATTCCCTCATTTTCTGAAAACAAGCAAGAATGAGGGGGGTTGGTTCCCACTTCTGTTTGTGATACCAATCAAACTTCCAAACAGGGAAAGAGTCAAGAGGGCCTTGATTCCCACAACCCAGGCTGAGGTGGGTGTGTCTTCCGAGCCACGAGAAATGAGTGGTGGCTCAAAATTAATAAGGAGGGGCAAACCGCAGGCTTTGGGAACCATGTTTCCACTTACGGATCGGGCAACCCATTTTGGAATTCCGGTTTTTTGAGCCACAGCAAAATGAGTGGTTGCTCACATTCCCATCATGGAAACCCCAGATTGCGAGAGCCCTGGTGAATTTTTGGGTGATCGCATCGATCCTTTGGGAGCCCATCAGCAAAAATAAATGTCCCACCGAAAGGCCGCTTTGATATCGGCCGCCCATCTTAATCTGCAGCAGGACATATTTGGAGCAGGATCTGAAAGTTATATTCATGCACAGAGTTGGGCCAAAGATAGGAGGGGGGGGCGTCTCTTTGTTGCCAGCACTTTGCTTGGCTGATCACGGCGTGATTTGATGCTCAACTCGGCCAAGGCCCCATTCAGATTTGTTTTTTTTCCCCTTGCCTAAGTTGGACCCCACAGAGGTAGTTGGAAACACCGGAAGCCAGGGGCTCAGAGCCACAGCGGAAGTCCCACGGATTTTTTCGGAGAATCTTTACATGTGTGAGGCAGTCAGCCAAGCGGTCAATCATGTCTGAAGCGTGGGAATGGCAGACCCCGGGTGGAGTCCTTTCAGGACCCATCAAAAAACCCTGAACACGTAGGAGAAGCGTTGCGGGGTACTGTTTTCAACAGCGTCACTTAGAGGAAATACACTTCTGGGCCAGTCCAAAAACATGAGCCTAGCAGCTGATTTACTTGGCGGTTCCCAGCCGTTTGGTTCCTCATGTTTTTTGTGAACTTTTTCTTGCTTTGGGTGGTTGCATTTCCATTTGACCCACAAGTTACCCTCCCACCAACGATTCCATGGAAGTGCACAGACCCCTGTATGAAGAGACCACTTTCCTCCTGGTAAGGGGCCAAATGTGCACTTGTCCATGTGAGTCAGTGGGATAGTATGCTGTATCCTCTATGGACCAGTTCTTCTAGTTCCCCGCGGACGTCTTTTTGTTTTGAGCAAGCCAAAGGGTCCTTAGACCTGGGCCATTGGGGTCGCTCGAATCAGCCAAAGAAGAAGGGACGGTCCTTTCCAGACCTGGGCCATAGTTGGGGTCGCTCGAATCAGCCAAAGAATAGTTGGGACCACAGGCTCAATACCACTTTCAGCCGTGGACCGCCCCAGTTTCCCGACAAAACCGAGGCCTCTGCCGTTGCACGCGCCGCGCGAAGTCCCGCCAGCCGGAGGTGCCGAATGGAGGGCGTTTCTTTCCCTTTTTTGGGAGGCGGGGGGTTTGGCAGCGTAATTCGTTCCAAAGTTGCACATGTTCCTTTTGGGGAAATGTGTTTGTGTTTGTCCTTTTGGGAAGACCGGAAACATGGAATGGGGAACCACTTCTTCGCCCCCCTTTTTGTAGGGATCTTAGTGCAGATGAACGGAAGGAACCTCCTTTTGCGAAGGGGTTGCTCCGAAAGGAAATTCCTCTATCAAGTGGTGGTTGTTTGAAACTGCTTTGGCTGAAGGAGAATACCTCTATAATCTATACTAGAGCATTTGTTTGTTCTTGTGATCATGTTCGCAAATGTTTATTTGCAGACAACCCACGATTCCATGCTAGCAATTTGGGCCCTTAGTCCTTTTGGGACCCAAATGGCCCTTGAAGCTTCCAGAAAGACACATGTTTCCTGTTGGCTTATGCCTTCCTCATACCAATATTACCAGGTATGCTTTAGGAGAGCGGAAGAGAAGAACAAGCATCATTTTGGTTCAACCGCTCCCCTGAACAAACGAAACACTCCAAGCATTATTTGCAACGAAAGTGCGAATTGTCTTCCCAAAGTGCTGCGCCTGTCACGAATTATCATTCCCATGAGAACAAAATGCTGCCCCTGCCACGGAATCTGCACCTCAGGTTGCCAAATCATTAGGCAACTTTCCGAGACCGTGGCGAACCCGTGCGCAAAACAGAGCTGCCCTTCGCGTGTTTCGCATGTGGGTAACTCCACTTTTCGTATCGCGTAAGTATTCTCACTAATTCCTTTGACAATATTGCTGTGTTTTTCGGGGGCAAGCCCGCTGTGCTCGTCAGAGATACCCTGAGAAAATTCTGGGAACGCTCTGAGGAATATGTGGAAAACTTTGAGATTGCTGGGGCAAGACTTTGAAAAATAATAACCTCCTGAAAGTTGAGAACAAACCTTGGGCAAAAGCTGGAAATTGAGACACCCTGGAAATCGTGCAAAACTGACAGGAAAATCTGGGAATCACCCTGGCATCGCTGGGGAAAATCTGGGAAACGCTTGGAGAAAATCTGGAAATACCCTTTGGAAAACCATGAGATACTCTGGGAAAATCCTTGGGAAAACCTGGGGTGGAACACCTTATGAGGAAAAACTGTGGGGTCCCTGAAGCACATCTGGGAAAACGCTTGGGGAAGTCCGAGATATCCTGGGACAGATCTGGGTGGAAACCTGGGATACACTGGTGAAAATCTAGGAAAGCCCTGCAGAAACCGTGTGAGATGTAGAAAAAAGCCCAATGGAAAATCTGGGAATGCAACTCTGGGGAAGTCTTGGAAACAGACCTTCACCCTTGCGTCGTGTCTTGTTGGGGGGATTGCAATTTTCGCATAAATAGAAACCTGCTTAGGAGGCCACATATGACTTGTTTGTAGGGTGCCCCTTCTGTAGCGGGTTTCGAAGTCCGCCGAAAATGTGCGAGCAGCGCACTTGGACGGTTTGTTGTTTCCTTTTGGGCCCCAAACCGGTAACCCTTGAATCTACAGAAGCGCCAAAACGTCAGGTTTGAAACCCCTTGCATGTCTGCAGGCAGCAGCCCGTCGTGGGACTTCCACATTCCGCGGACGAATTACAACCCGCACGAGTGGGTTGTCCGGCCAGTGCCTTGCTCCGCGCACCAGTGAATCTGACAACCCGGTGATGAACCTGCTGCGGTGGGAGCCCCCAATATGCGGTGGTCTAGCGCCAGTAGCGGTAATTAAAACATGTTTGAGGTGGGAAGCTCCACTGTTGTTGCTCATTGCTCATGCGTTTTAGGCTTCTCTGGCTGAGTTCTTCCCCTTGTGCTAAAAGGCCAAGCAAAAACAAACAAGAGGCCTTTGCTGACCTGCAAATGCTCGTGCGTGGACACATCTGCGATCTCCGAGCCCTCTTCCGACACATCCAGGAGTTTGGACAAGGGTCGCTTTGAATGCTGGATCGACTTGGGCCAGCGAAACTTCGACTGCACCTACTCGACAGCCGACGGGTGGGGCGACGACCTCACCCTCGCTGCGTTTTGCGACACGGGCTTTGGGCTTGACATGAACTCCTTTCGGGAGACCACCTGAAGAAAGACTTCGTGGATCCGCGTGGTGTTGCTTGGCTGCAAGCAAGGGCATGCCTTCACTTTATTTTGAAAGACCCAAACACATTCCGACGACGTCTCGAAAGAACCTAGAGGTTAATTTTCTTGAGCGACCTACGCGTCACTTGAGTCTTTCGATTGCTTTTTGCAAAGACCCTGCTTGAGTTGGAAGCTGACTGCCGCCTGCTCTTGCTCTTCTGGCCGGAGCGCCACTACGACCCGCTACTCCCGTTGAAGCGCGGAACAAAAGGAGCGAACGTTTTGAGTTTATACGCCCACAAAAAGTAATATCGCAATGTTGCGTTTGGGGCCTCAAAAAAAGCAATACTGTAACTATTCTTGCGCCCATTAAGAAGCAATATTGGAGACTTGGGGGATGCGACGGCATTGTGCGTACGGGAGCTGCTGTGACGACAACAGGCGCGCGCGCGGGGTGAAAAAACACGTTTTTTTTTGTGGGGAGGGTATAGACTGGGAAACCTCAGGGAATCGACTTGCGAGGGCCGCGATTCGTATGGAAAACGCACGCCCCCCGAGCGGGGGCGCTGCCGAGTTTTTCCTTTGGAGACACGAACGCCGGCGGCGGCCGCATGATTTTTCAGGCTGGCATGCGTGTCCGGCTCACCCGAAACCTTGACAAAGACCGTGGGTTTGTCAACGGAGCTGTCGGTGTTGTGGAGGGTTGCGCTACATTGAATGCGTACCTTTTCGGGGGCTTCGCCCCGCCCAGATGCCCCAGTTGCAGATCAAGATCCACGCGACATTCGCCGACCTCGCGGCGGCAGGCACGAGTCGACGAGCTGGCCGCTGGCGACTGTTTCACTCGAAGTGCTTATCTGGCGGCAGCTGAAATCACAGCGCCTCACACATCGGCGCCCTGACCAAAACGGTGTACGCCTTGGCGCAGGCGTTCATCGTGCCTGGTCCGTGATTCCCTGGTTTGTATGGACACGATTGGTGGCACACAAAGGTTTTGCGCTTCAGCAACTAAAGATGGGAACATCAAGGCTGGGTTGCAGAGATGGGGTTCTTTGCCCTGCAGCACCTTCAAGGAGAAGCTAGCCAAGCAAGAAGAGCAGAAGCTGGCCATGAAGGGCGGGCGCAGGATGTGGTCACGAAGAAACTCCAGTTGCACATTGCTCAGAAGAAGACGACTCGTTTTTGCGCCCTTTCTTGACTGATTGACTGGTCAATAAGGACTGGGGATTGGTTAGGTTCTTTCAGGCAAAGCCCCTTGCCTGAACTTGGCGCATGTTTCCCCCAAGCGTTTCCCAGATTTTCCCCAGCGACGCCAAGGTTTTCCTAAGGTATCCCCAGAATCTGTCAAGGTTTTTCCAAGACTTTCCCAACAGAATCTTGGCTTTCTCCAGATTTCCTCAAGTAATCCCCAAGTTTCCCTCTCAGCAGTTTGTATTTGTCTGGTTGCCAGAGTTGGATTCCCATATTTTCCCAAGCAAGGCGTGTCACATTTTTCCGGATTTTCTCCAGCGTTTTCCGGCTGTTTTTTCTGGTTTTTCAGGGCTTCCTCCAGGAATGCGCAACTTTTTCCAAGGGTTTTCCAGCATTGCGCGTTCCAGGCCATGTCCACAAGAGAAAGCAGCACCACATCAAGTTTTGCGTTTGAGCAAAAGCTGCGAACATTCCAAGATTTTGCCAGATTTTCCAATTCTCAGATTTTCCGAAGAATTTTCAAGGTTGCCTAAAATGGTCTGTATAAGCGTATCCAACCTTGACTTGCGCAGCTTCACCTTTGATAGCTTCCTGTGTTTTAGACGGAAAAACGGACACTTTTTGTTCCAATCATGGAGCTTTCTCCTGAAGGGACATGTGTAGAATAGGTCTCTCTCTTCCAACCTTCTTTGCTTAGACACTCACGTCTGTAGGGATACCCGGTTTGGGCGCGCTCGCGCAAGTACGAATTGGGGGGGGAGGCGGTCCTAGCTGCCCTCAGCCTAGCAGATCTTAGGAAACCCCAAAGGCGAATTTGGGTCTGTAGCAATTTCATTGGGGAAACCTGGCCTGCAGAAACGCCAGGAAACTGGCAAAATTGTGTAAGGGAAATCTAGGAATGAGGATTGGGAATTTGGGAATCCCTTGCAAAAAACCAACCCTAATAAAAACCGCACAAAACTGTGTGAAATGGTGGTTTGAGGCGACCTCTTGAGTATGGCTCCATGTTCCAAAGCGAAACCCACCGCTAAGTGGAAAAAGGTTTGTTTCATGGGGTCGCGGGGGATGGGGGAGGGAGGGTGGAGAGCCCAAATATGTTCTTGTTGAGCCATTAGCACGGCCTTATTTTTGGGCTCTCCCCCCCATAGGCCCCGTGATTTGCACAAACCTCAAACACAAAAGACACCCAACAGACACAAACCAAACAAATGCTCAGAATCGGAGTTCCCAGAGCCCAAGGGGCCTAGGGGGCCTAGGAAGCCCAGACCGCGAGAGTGCGGCAACGAGAGAAGTCGCAGGCGGAGCTTTGCTCTTCGCCATGGGCTTGCCGGTGACCTACTCCCGGGAGGTGGCCATGTTGGAGGCGACGGGCTCGGCGGTTGGTGGCCCATGGGCAAGGAATTCACTCCTGCCCCCCAAAATGGCCATCTCGGCCACTTTCACTGTTGTCAGCAGGTCTTCCCCAATGGTCATCCCATGTAGCAGAACCAGCCGAACAGCTGAACGATGGAAAAGGAGTCAACCCCTGGAACCGTGGAAGCCGGTGAAACCGCCTCGCAGGAGCTGGTGAGCCAGGTGTGGCCCAAAGGGGCGCGGGCGCCCGGCACCTTTCTTCGCTTCCCTCAGGGGGTGGGGATGGAGCCCGGTGGCGTTTGGTGCTTGGCCCAGGGATTTCCATTTGGCTGGTCTTTTCCTTCTCCTTTTTTTCAGGGCCTGTTTTGGTGGTTTTACAGGCCTCCCATTTGGGTGGCTCGTTTCTTCAGTTTTTTTTTTGGTAAGGGTGCCTTGGATCGAGTTGGTACCCCTGGTTTGGTTGTTTTGGAGGAAAGCTGAAGGGGAAAAACCAACCACTTGTTAGGCCCCTTAGAAAACACACACACACACACACACTGATTTACGCTCTATGTACAAGAGCCACGGGCTCCAGTCCCCACCAATCCAACTAGGGGTTACCTGAATGTTTGGCATGTATACTTCTCTTTGCCAGTGTCTTTAATTTTGTTTGTTTGGACGGAGGATCCAGCTTCATGATGTGAAATCGTAGTCTGATGGTTGGTTTCGGTTTAGGTCCTGCTGGTCCTGATTATCCATCCGCCCGTGTCGTGCCACATTTTGTCATGCATTCCCCGAGGTGTTTTCATGGGGAGTGCCGCAGCAGTGACGTGTGTGCGTGTTTGCGTTTGCGTGTTTGGCAAATGCCTCGGATCCAACGGAACATGTCAGAGAAGCAAAGAACCAGTCACTCGCGGCCGGTTGGGATGGAATGTTTCGGCCCCTACTTGTGGATGACTAGAAATAGGCCATCTAGATCCACTTCCCGGTGCCGGTCTCTTTTAGCCATGTTGTCTCGGAGGCATGGTTGTAGTTGGGAAGCATTTTACATTTTGTGGTTCAGTGGTTGAAATCCAAATCCACTTAACTGCTGAAATTAATTTTGTTGCTCTCCTTCCAACGTCAACCAAGGAGGGCGACTTGCTCCAATTCCAAGAGTGCAGGCGTTGAAGGGGGATTTGGTGGAACCAGCTTAAGGGTCCAACTTGTTCGTGTTGTTTTTCGACATACCCCGCCCTTTTCACGTGGAACCTGATGGGGGTCTTCTGGCGCTCACGAAGGTCCTTCCTCATGCTCCGGGCCAAGTTTTGAGGGCACTTTATTCGGATTATGGCCAATTCTTCAGGGTTCTTGAAGGAGAAAAGTGTGTTTTCATATGCATTTGGCCACTTTTATTCACCACCTGCTTACTTCCGGAGTGGATTGGTCCATCTCAAAGTACACACGCCCAATCGAATCATGTGAGCCCTTCTAAGACAGCAGGAAATTCTGCAGGACATTTCCCTTTTGGTGGGTGTTTGGCGAGTTCTACAGGAAGCCCTTTGGAATCATTGGAGTCCTTCTAAGACACAAGCCTTTGGCGGGTGTTTGGCCAGTTTTATAGAACTTCCACGGGTTTCTGGTGACTTATGTCACTCCCAGGTGGAGGACATGCCCTTGCACTTCGACCTTGAGGATCGACAGCAGGCGGGATGCAGCCGAGTTGCTTTAGGAACCCCAAGACAGATGGCTAGGTTTCTGTTGACGCTATTTTCCGCTGTCGTCTTGGTTTTCTTTTCGTCGGGTGCCTTCCGGAGCCCTGTTTTAGAAGCCGTGTTTTTGCCGGAGGCTCGAGAGAACTTCGGGGTTGGGTTGGCCAGCGTTTTGCTTCAGTTGGAGCCCCGGAAGCCCCGCCCCCGCCCGAAGCAATCCATGAACATCTCGATTTGGGACGTAGGTGGAGACTCTGAATCAGTTTGCTCCTGTGATGACTCATTTTTGTCGGGTTTCAAGTACCCCACAACCTGATTCTCCTTTTGTCTAGCCTTAAAGCCTTAAAGTGTTGGTTCTCACGTGCTGTGTCCCTCATGTTGCGTGGTCCAGTTGTGCGAATTGCTTACCTTTCCGAATATTTATTGACTTTCCCTTTAAGTTGTCGTAGGCCCGCCAGGTTTTTTTCCCCGAAGGTGTGGATGTAAGAAACCGACCATTTCGATGGGCATTGAGCAATGCCCAGCTGCCCACCTCCGAGGTGGCTTGGATGGTGAACCACGCAGCGGTGGTCTATGTGCCTGAGCATCCCTACAAGAACGCCAGGGCCCCGATCCGGCCTCGATCCTGCCGTTTTTTGTTAGCGTTTGCTCACGGATCGATCGGGGGGGGATTGAACGAGCGATCCCGTGGCAACATGTACGGATTGATTGACAGCTTAGCACCCTACCCATCCGCCATTTTGTTTTGGGAGCCCTGTTTGGGGCAAATCCCCGCGTTTGGTTCGGTCTCAGTCGAGCGAGCGCTAACACTTGCCCTCTGTCACAAACCAAGGTTGCTGAGGGCAGTCCTTGTTTTCAGCCTGTGATTGGAGAACAACCAAACACACAAACTTTCAAATAAGTGGTTGTGGCTCAAAACTCAATGCCTGGAGTCTCCATGACCCTGTAAGAATAGGTACATGACCCTTTATTTTGGGTACTGACCCCATTTTCAAGGGTCATGGAGACTCTAGGTAGCCGTGGTTTTGAAGCTTTTATAGCCTTTGTTCCCACACACCAAGGTGCCATGTGGGGAATTCTGTTTTGTGAGCCGCTCTTCCCTCGCCGACTCAGAGCCAAAACGCCCAAAAACCTGTCCACGGCCAGCTCAAGCCCCTTTGCAGGTCCTGGGAACCATAGTCGCCGATCAACCGACAGAGCCGAGCTGTTGAACAAGGCCCAAGGTGTCATTTCGGGTGAGTGAAGACAGGAGAAGAGAAGCACCGAAGACAGGTGAGGTCCATGTCTTTGCGCAGCTCGGCGGCCCATGTCTTTTTCCCTTGAAGTTTGTTGCTCCTTCAAATTTGCCGCAGAGCTTGTCCCTTCCTTTTTCCCCAGAAAAAAAAAGAAAGAAAAAACATACCCCAGAGTGGCTAGAGTTGTTCAATGCATGTCTTCTTCCTTTTTCCGGGGGGTTTTCTGAAGGCAAACAAAAATGCCCCCAGAGCGGATCTAAGAAAACTTCTGTCCATGCCTCAACCTCCGACGCACCGGGAGCCGAGATCTTCCTGGACTTCTACGCCATGGGCTTGCCCATCTGCCTGCCCAGCCTCGCGCTCTTGGCGCGCGGCGCCCCGGGGGTCCAGAGGTCCGGGGCGCTGAGCGAGGAGATGGGGCCCGGGTTTTCCTCACGTCCCAAGTTGGCGGGCTTCGGTCGCTGGTTGGGGGTGGAGCATTTTGGTGGCAAGTACTTGTTTTTTCTCCTTTCTTTTTTCGGGGGGGGGGGGGTTTGCACCATTTTGGCAAATACTTCTTCTTTTTTTTGGGGGGGGGACTATTTTGGTGGTAAATGCAAAGTGTGGATGTGTTTTTGGCCATTTAGTGTGTCGGATCTAAACAGAGGCCGACTTGCTCTGGTTCCCGTTCCATTTGGTGTCTTCAATCACGGGTGCAGTGATCAGTGGCATGTCACTTTTGACAATGATGTGTGACCCCTATGCATCCCATCTCTTCGGCAGAGGCCTTTTGAGGACTTACAGAGACTGAAGCAAAGCAGTTGGAATTCTCAGGGCTTTCTTTGAGCCCGGTGAGGGGAAGCGGGTGTTTGAATTTAGCTTTTTAGACTATTAGTGTTTAGTGGTTGGATTTCCATTTAACCCACTCAAAGTTAAACTTTTAGCGGGGAAGCAGAAAATAACTGAGTTTGGATTGGGGCTGTTGACACCATTAGGATGGAGCCCAGGCGGCTAATTCTTGGTATTGTGCAGCAATAGTGCCGCGGTCGCTTGACACGAGCTCGGAATTCAGCACGGTCAATCGTTCTCATCCCGGAGACCCAGTTCCAGTTGGTGAATACACTAGGTCCCCCAGTAGTGCCTTCTTACCCTTTTGTGGGGGAGGGTTCCCTACCAAAATAGACTACAGAAAGAAATAGCCTCTCTACTGGAGGACCACCCCGGTGATCAGAAGGGATGGTGTTCAATTTAAGAGGGGATCGAAGTCGCTTTTGGGGGAACCTCTCGCCCAACAATCTCACAAGTTTGACTTCTGCGGAGTTGACATTGTGTCAAGTCTCTCAGGGCTGCTGAATGACTGAACACCTGAGAATTCCAGGCTCATGGAAAAAGGCCCTCGCAAAACTCATGAGTCCACCTTGCCGCCGCTTCGCCGCTGCTGTTTGGTTCAGCCGCGACTTTGTGAGCTGAGTTCGATGGCTGTCGGACATGTTTGTTCCAGCATGCCGTTCTGATTGGCGCCATGGCGTGTACAGGGCTCCTGAAAAGATACATGTTGCCCATTTGAAACATGGCTTTTTCCACCAGAATAAAGGGAAACCACGCAATGTTCAGGTGTATAATGTAAGGATCCCTGCGTGTAGCCTTTGAAGCCACTGATCGGACAGCTCGATGACTTCTATTCTCTTCTATTACTTCTTTCCACCGCGAGGGTATGTCTTTGGCAAGCGGCGGCAGCAGGCAGCATGTTGTTATTTTTGATTAAGGAAAAGGGATGTGCGGGAACTACGACTAAGCTAAAGTACGTCGTGATCATGGGACAAAGTGTACCGCAAACTGGGCCTGTGTGCTGCAAACTGTTCCCATGAAGAAAAAAATAGACCTCCCATCATGTACTGCGAAAGCTGGACAAAGTGATCTGGTCATGAGCAAAACGGTTTAGCCCTGCGGCAAACGGGCGGCCCAGCCGGCGAAAATGACGTGGCTCAAGAAGTTGACGGAGCTTGAGGAGCGGGGCGGGGCACTTTAGGGCGAGGTTTGAGGTTCCTCAGTGGCTCCAGTTCTTGTTCCAGTTCACAGGGAACCACAACGCCTGGTTCAAGAGGACTTTCCTTCTGGGGTGGCCTTTTTTTTGGGGGGTTTTATTGGAAACTCAGTGGCTCAGTGGCTCCGAGTCTCTTTTTCCGGCTTCTTTTTGGTGGCTGCTCCACTAAAATTGGTCCAAGCCCAAAAAAGGGTTCCAATTCTTTGTTGTCCAGGGTCACTGAACAACTGAGTTTCGGTTTCATTTTGCCCAGGTCTTCCAGCTGCCTTTTCTCACCCTTTTTCAGTAGTGCCCGACCTCTCACCCGTTTCTTTTTTGCGGAAATAGAGTACAGAAAACAGAAGCTGTACCCTTAGTCTAACCTCTCAAATCTGGAGGACCTGGTTTGATTGCTATTGGGTGTTGATGTTTGGTCTTGCCTGGGATTCAGAAGTCAGCATCTCATTTGGTAATCAAGTAGGGGCTGTATGTAGTTTTTGGGGATGCCTCATCTTTGGTTGAATTCAAGTTGGTTTTCCATGGAACCCACAAAAGTTAAACTTTTTGCAGAGGGGCCGACAGCAACCAAGGTTGTTGTTTGACATTGCAGCACTGTCCCCGAGTAGGAAAAGCAACATGGCGTGTGTTATTTTGGTACCTAAGACCTCCAGTGCTGTTTCCTGTAGTCGACGGAGGGGAACGCCCCCGCTGGACATCCACTGGAAGTTTGAGCCAGAAGTTGAGCCAAGGGAGCCCTTGGATTCGTCGGACTCCTGTCAAGTCGCGAGAAGCAAACTCGGGCCACTTCTGCTATCAGCAAGGTTTGCACAATCTTTGATCAGATTCATGTCGAAGAAGGCCCCATCCATTTTTGTTCCTCGCCTCTGGTGGGGTGGCTTGGGGGCCCTTCTCCTGGTTTGAGGCTTCCATTCAATTCGGATCCGTTCGATGTTTGGCCGCCTTCGACTCAAGAAATGGTGCTAGAGAAATAGTATCGAATTGGTCACGATTCTGAAACATTGTGCAGGCAACCTATGAAAGGAGGGAAGGAAGCGCAACCAACAACCTGACAACGCCGAAGCAGTCCTCTTCTACAATTTTCAACTGCAAGCGTCAAACCACAGAAACTCAATCTGGGTATGGGTCAAAATGCAACCACCAGGGGACAGCAGGGTTTAGTCCATGTTTCCACTTACCAGGGTTCCGTTTTGGGTACCTATGTTTGACACACACCCCAGTGATTTCCAGATCACTGATTGTTGGGCTTGAGATGCTTGAGCAATGTAATGACTCATCGTATCAAAGGAACTGAACTTCTTGGCCGTGTGTCTAGCGAGTGACACACACAGAGTTTGGCTGGTTTTTGGGACGAATTGCCCTAGCGGGCCTTGGTATTTGTATTTGTTGCGATGCTCGACCCTTCCGATCGAGTCCGGACAGGTTTGGACTGCTTGCGGTTATCTTGAATGGGGGTAAGGAATTCAACCCGTGCCCTGGGCTTGTTGTCCAGTAGTGACAGATTGCCTTTAACCACAGCGAACATATGAGCCACAATCAATACCTGCTAATAGAATGCTCTACGCAAAAATCCATGTTAGGAAACTAAAAAGCGGCCGAAACTAATTCCGGTCGGGAATGCCCCTAACCTTCATCTTCCCGGGTTTTGAGCAAGTGGCTCATATATTCTTCAGCAAATGGAAGTCAAGTTGAGGCAAACTCCGGGAAACTATCTTGAACGCAGGGTCGGGGGCCCTCCTGAAGGTGATTGAGGGCACTCCAAACAGGTGGTATCCCTAACAAGGCCCGGAGCCCCCTGGAACTGAATCCCTTTCTGGTTGCTGCCAAATTGAGGAAGGCCATTTGGTTCGAGGGGACTTAAGCAAGTAGAAATTGGGTGTGGCGCCCTGCCTGTACCATGGATCCAGGGAGTGTGTTTGCAAGGGCTCCGCTTCTGTGGAATCAGATGTGGTTTGAAGCAACGGGATCACCTTTATTCCTATGACGGGTCCTTAAACTAAAATCAACACGGTGGCGATCTCCCTTTTTGTTTTCCTGGAAATCCACCTGGAGGTCTGGGAGTTGTAAGTGTCCATTTGAGCGGAGTTGCATTTGTTTGAAATGTATTTGCTTCGTATTCGGGGGAGAACGCTCTGTACATCACTGAGGCACTGCGTAGGCAATGCGTTAGGCTGTTCAAGGAAGTCCTGTGCCAGGCAGGCTGCGACACCCGAGCCAGTTTGCGTTCCGCGAGGGCGCTTGTTGCGGCATAGGGACTCGGAGGCTTCGCATGGGCATGGTGGCCAGTGTATAGGGTCAGTTGTCCAAAGCGAATCGACCTTTTGACCTTTTGGGTTTCCCATGTTTTTTTTTTATTTTATTTGTTTAGTAGAGGTACCAAACGGTTAACCTTTTAGTTCTGGGTCCTTTGGGCTTAGGGTCAATGCACCCCTCCTGAAAAACTTTACTAGGTGGCCTGAAGCTTCGGAACGGGGTTTCCTTCCTGGCTATCGCCATGGGCCAACAGGAGTTGGACATACAGGCGGCTGACTTTTTTTAAAGGGAACCTCCCAAAATCTCGTCTAGTGTCCTTTTGGTCTTCCTTTAAAACCACCGAAAAAAAAGGGGTACCCTCAAAGCAACGACGCGCCCATATAACCTTGACTGCTATTAGGTTAGATCTTTAGACCTCAACTTTTTGTTTGAATTCCAGTTGTTTTCCATTGCACGCAAAAGTTGAGAGCTTGTTGTAGAGGGGTCAACCGCAGCAACCAAGTAACCATCATAACTTGGGCTCGTCTCGTCTTTTTTTGGGCATCCCTTGAAAAGAACGGGGGTCAAAACAAGCCGCGGCGCCACCTCATAGCTCACGTGGGCAACTCCCAGCTCGCCGCGTGGCAAAGACGCGGCGCCAGGACGACGGCCTCACGGGGGTCCGGGTGCAGGCGCTGCGCCGCTTCGCGGCGGAGCCCGCCTCCGGCAAAGAGGGGCCCCTTGGCGCGGGGGCGGGGGGGGGGGGGTGGGGCGGCCGGCCTTCGCTGGGCGGTTTTCGAGGTCGCCGTTGTTGGGGCGCGTTTTTTTGGGGGGACCGTTTGGGTGGTAAGTAACGAGGTTGGACTCTTGGTGGCCCATCTAGGCAGGAAATGAGAGAAGGGTGTAACAAACACAAGGCTAGGTCTTGGTTGACCCGAATTGCGTCAAAGAGTTTCCCAATAGACCAGCCTGCATCATCCTTCTATCAACTATGCACTTCTTGAGTCGCTTTTTTTTTTGTTCACTAAAATGGTCTTCAACAAGTATGGAGTCCAAGAACTCAAGAAGTGAGACAGGTTCTCCATCTTCCTTCTGGCACCAAGCGACGTTCAGGCCACCGAAGGCGAACACCAAGAAGAACCGGCCACGGCATAGCAATGCTACGGCGGTTGATCTGATCTTGGACCCCCTGCTGAACTCTTGATTTGGTCATGGAGAAGTAGTCGTCTTCTGAAAGTTACAAATGTTAGCTTGATCACGCCAGAGGGCAACCAAGCTGAAAGCCATTTGACAGGACTCGGCATGTACTATCACCTTCAACAGGCAATCGAGTTTCGCTTTCAGGTTTCAAGCAAGGATGTCTTACAAGGCATGCTTACGCGAGTTGTCTAAACTCCCTGTACCGGGCTCCATGACCGTTGGTGCCTACCCAAGCAATGCCCATCGATAGCTATTACTCAGAGATTTGTTCTCGAACAAAGATTGACCCCCTCAATGGGACTCATCAATCCGTGTGTATTCATCCTGCGTCAAACAAAGCACCTGCTCAGCACATTTGGAAAATGCCGGACGGGCCAACTCAAAGGTTACATTTCTCAATACTGCTTTTGTCTGTTGAAAAAACGCGAAACAATTCGAAAATAAGAAGCAAACCCAATCTGGGCTGCTGAAAATATCGAGTTGATCAGTCTAAATCCAGAATCCCCACCCGGAAACCACTGGCCGCTCCCGTCCAACTTCCTGGTTGAACTCGGGGAAATCGCCGGCACGGACGAGAAGGAGCATAGGAGAGGATGTTTGAAACTGCCGAAAGGGGACAACTAGAACTGGAACCCCTGACCCACGTGGTTGGGGACGTGGATGTATTTTATTTTGCCCTGTTCAGGTTTGTTGGAGGGACACCAACAGAAGAGCAAAAGCACGATTTCCGAGGTCTTAATTTCTACTTTGAGACATGGCCACATGTCTGCTGGTTTGGATAGTTATATCCTTATGTGCTTACTTTGAGTACGAGTTGTTTGGGTTTCGGGTCGGTTGTTCTCTTTTCGCTTGTGGTTTTGGGGGGAGTCTCCCGTTTGCTCAAGAATATTCTTTATTTTGCCCTGTTGGTTTTAAAGGGAATCTATCACTATTGCCCTGGGAGCTTAAGCAAATGGAAGTAGTGGAACTACTCGGCAGCTGGCCACTCGAGGCCGGTGCATTGGCAGCAGAGCATGGGGCGCGATGCTCAGATCTTTTGTTCGCGGTCTCAACCCAAACCTGCAGACGCCATTGCTGCGTTTCTCTAAAAAGGCCCGTAAAACAGGCTGGTGCCTCTTGGTTTCCACTTAACATCCAGAAGTGCCTGGACATGTTGATGTTCCCTGGGTTGACTGAATATGAACCAGAAACACATGACATGTTTTGTTGACGTCCCCGGGGAGGGGCCAAGATTCTACCGTCCACAAATGCCTTGCGTTTTGCCACAATATGTTTTCAGACCTTCATGACCAAACCCCCAGAGTCGGCAAATCAGCTGATCCCGGAAACCGGATCCATCCGCACCGACTTGGCAGTTTCTCCCACCAAAATTGTGGTCAATTTTCCTTGGGTTGCCCCTTTAAACCCCACCCCAGAAAGAGAATATCTAGCAGCAACCCAACAGCCCCCCCCAAGTTGAGGAAGCCCCCGGGGAAGCCCCCCAGGCCCACCCTTCCACAAAAGACGAGGAAGTTGAGCAAGGTGATCGACCTTTTTGGGTCTGGACCCCAAAGAAGGATTTAAGTCCCAATTCTTTCTGAGCCACTTTGACCTCCCTGAACCACCCAAAAGGCCATGCTCAGGGGTACCACCCTTATAGGCCAAAGTGCCTTTTTTGGAGAGGTCCTTCTAGCCCTAGTTGCTCGCTCGCATCGCAGTAACTCTGCCAGTGCCCCACATTGGAAAAGACACATGTGGCCCCCCTGAGACTTCCATTTGTTCCTTTTGGTCTCCAACTTGTAGCGGTCCCCAACTCGGAGCTTTGTAAAGCCATGGCCGGCCCCATGGGATCAACCGAAGAAACGAAGACGCCTGTTGACCCTTTGTATTTTGATGTGGGGGGTGCTTCTGCCTGGGTTTAGTGGGGAATCGGACCACTTTTGGAGGGGAACACCCCCACCCTTGTTTCAATAATACTTTACTAGGAACGGCTGTTTGAACTAAGAAGCCAGCGAATCTAAAAAGTCAGCTTTCAGCTAGCGAGTGGTTGGGCTGGTTGGCAAGCTCCCTGAATTTCCCGTGGCTTGGTTTTGGTCCAATCTGGCCAGGGCAAATATGTCGCTGAGGCGCATCACCTTGACCTGTCCACTGGTGCAGGGCAATCTGAAAGAGGCACGGGTTTTTGGAGGAGTTTCTGACTGCATCAGTGGTAGCCCACGATTCATAGGTGTCCTTGTTGGTTGTTTTGGTCTAAAAATAGATGGCACTGGTTTACCTGGTGGTTTAATCATCTACCAGGGCCATCTATTTCCCCTAAAAGGACACCTATGCCACTATTGATTCGGGGGAGGACTTGCGGGAACCGCCCAACTTCCCGACAACATCCAAACAAAAACGCCTAGTTGCCCGATGGCAGGGTCGCCATTTTGCCCTCGCCAAATTATCCTCGGAGGAACATGCAAGCCGAGCAGTATCTTTCCCAACATGCACTCCAAAACTCGCTCTTTTCACGGGTATTACTGGCAGAACCTTTTTGTTTTATCCACGTGGTATTTGAATGCCTTTTTTTAGTCAGCATGCCCCAAAGAAAAGAGTGTATCAGGAGATTTAGGGTGATGTGTTTGAACCCTCAGGCGATCTCCAAGGAGCAGCCTCTAAGACTGAGGGGTCTTGTTGTTTTTCCTTTTCAAAATGATCCAAAAGAGTTTGACGGTCACCAGCCGCTTTACAAGAACCTATCCCATGAGACCCTCAACGTGTGTATTTGGGTTTCATCCCAAAAAAGAAACCCAGGGAAAACGGATCCGGTTTTTGGAAGAAGGATGGTTGAGAAGCATGGACAAGGCATCAACCCCTACAGTCAGAGCCACAGGACTCGGGAGTCAGCTGTTCTTTGGTGCATTTTGCCAAGGGCTGTTAGGACGGACCAACTTGTTTTTTCCAACGAATTTGGGTTTTTCGAACTAAACCATATAAGAGTTATTCACTTTAGCAGGGGAGCAGAAAGCAACCGAGTTTTCTTTGCCCTTCCGCCGCGTTCCGCCGCGTTCCGCTTCAGGAAGACCTCGTCGTGCAGGCCTCCACCTGCCAGCTGCAGGCGGACGTTTGGAGTCGCCGTCCTTGTGGCGAGCTCCGGGGATAGAACGAGCGAAAGCCGTGACTTTGGGATTCTTCATTTCAGGCTTTTGACATATTGCCCAATTTGCAGATAGATGCGACTTTGCGTTTCATGAGGTTCACTAAATATGGACCAGAATCCGAACAATTAGGTATGGTTCTTGGTAGGGGGCATACATCCTTTTAAAGGTTCACTGCATATTGACCAGATTCCGAACAATTCGGTATGGTTCTTGGTTGGCAACAGTTGAGATGGGATGGTGGAGGGGGAACCTCATGGGGACACAAAATGAGATGGAGCTTCCCAAATCCAAGCCGTGGTTTTCACATCAGCATCTCCTTCAGGTGGTGGGCCAACCGTCACAACATCTCATGAAGCTTTGTTCAACGCATCAGTTCCAGCTCCTTTTTGGCAGCTTCCAGTTTCACCTTATTTCCAAGGTTAAATTGATATATCTTGATTCCCTGGGTTTCCGGATATCATGTTTGGGGGGTTGTGCCCAATTTGAATTGGGGTTCTCTCCCTTGGCAGGGGCATGTTTGAATCAGCCCTCACTGTCCGTTGAGAGAACATAGGGCCAGGGCGACCACGGCACGGGAGAGTTGAGGCATGCAGGAGCCCGCATACATGGTTGTGGTTGGGAAGCATTTTGCATTTGTTGTGCTTATTGTTGTTTAGTGGGTGAAGTCCAAATCCACTTCACGGCTAAAATTTGCGATTTGTTGCTCCCCTTCCAACGTCAACCAAGTATATGTACCCCTTGATTCATCTGTTCAAACTAAGACTCGAACAAACTTGGCTGGTTCATTGGCAGGCACACAAGGGAGCTCAGACTACCTTCCACCTAAAAAACAGCCGGTCAACTGAATTAAGTCCCCATCTTTGTGGTTCCCACCCATCCCCTTAGCTTTTTAGACTTTTAGTGTTAGTGGGGATGTCCATTTGACCCATTAGCGGGGTATCTGAGGACAGCCTAGCCATGGCTTGGGTTCTTCGTCGTGTTTGTTGCCAAATGCCTCATTGACACCGTTGGTCAGGTGCTGGTGCAGAACAAGCCGGTGGCCGCCGTCTCAGATCCATTTGCTGAAATGGAGACGTTGGTGATTTTCCCCTGGTTTTAGAGGTGAAATCTGTCAACCTATTTTCTCCTGTTTGTTATTTTTCCCTATTGGTATTGTTGTTTTTTTGTTTTCCCCAGGGGACTGAAGCAACTGGAGGAGATGAATCGCTTTTTCGACTTGGCTTCCGGGGGGTTCTCTCCCAATCGAGCAAGGGGGCCAATTGAAAACCGGATGCTGGGTTTTGGTTGGGTTTCCAAGAGGTAGGATTTCCAAGAAGGGAGTCTTTTGTTCCAACAGAGAAGGCCAATTTGTTTCCAGAAATCCAGGCTGCTTTACTTCCCAGGATACCAGGTGATGTAGACATTTGAAGGTTACGATCGGTTTGGCTGGGTGTGTAACGGGGGCTTGTAGGGAACCCTGAAACTCAGCAACCAAAGCTGGCGGTGTCCCTTTCGCCCCCAGATCCAAAAATAGGCTGGGTGGAAGATTAGGTGAACATGCCAAGGAGATAGGTGCCGTAAAAGCCGTTTCGATGTTTTTTTTTCCCCCACGCTGCGTTGGGCATCCTGGGCATCTTTCATTCGTACCATGTTGGTTTGACTATGACTCGGTTGAAGATGTGGCTGTTGATGATTCAGAGGGGCATGTTTCTTCGTCCAACATCCGTCAAAGTGAAGGTGACACAGGATGTTTGCGGCCTGATGCAAGGAATTGAAACTGCGAATTGTTTGAACAACGTGTCTGAATATAATGATATGGTTTAAGGCCGCAATCTCTATTCAGACTTTGCCTAGCTGTCTATACTATACTTGTTAGTCTTTTTGGTTTCCTTGCATTTTCCCTTGAACCAAGAAGCAGGTAGCTTTTTGCAGGGGGTATGTCCGGCCCCCCTTCTTTGTGATGAGAACATTCGTCCGAGAACTTAGTACTCGATCAGGTTGCTATTGGGCGCTATCTGCAGTGGGACATGCTGCCTCAAGGGACTCTTTGATGGTTTCAAGTTCGTTGGGGCAGGGTAAACCTTGCGTTGCCAGGTTTCATTACTGGCTTCATTTGAGTGATCCAGTTGTTTTTACTGGCCCTTTGTGCGTACCTTTCGCGCTTTGGGTTATTTTTTCGGATCCCCCTTGTTGGATTTACCGTGTTGGAGTTCTTGACTTGTCACCGTCCTTAGTCCTTTCTGGGAGATTCCTGCATTTCCCTCTTCCTTTCGTGGACGCTACCCCGCAAACTTCGCACATGTCCACGTCGCCACCGCACCCGGGGCGATGTCTGCCCACGGATCGCAGGAGGGCCTGAACGGCACGCTCTGTGGCAGCCTGCTGCCCAAGCTCTGCTACTTCAGGCCGGCGGGCCCCGGGCGGCCTCGGTGGGTCGCTGGGTGTCACGACTGACTCGGTGACCTGGAGTCGAAGCTTCTGACCCTCAAGAAATTGCTCATGACCCAAAGTGATGGGGTCATGGACCCGTTTTTGAGGGTCATGGAGAGTCTAGGTAGGTATGTTGTTTGTTTGAGTCTCCCACAACCCCGCATGGATGTCTTGGAGTGGTTATTGAGCAGCCAACAGGAAGAAGAGCACACAATTTGTGCTTGGGGTACCTTTAAACAAGGTGCAACAAATAGACACCCATCATGACCTCCACAGGCTGCGTCCGGCAGACTCGGCCGGCCCTCGGCCCTCGGCAGCTCTCCGTTGCTTTTGTCCGACGCTAGCGCCAGGCTGCAGCGGGTGGCGAGTCGCCGCATGACCCGCGGGGTGGACGAGGCTTTTCAGAGGCGCTCGCCGGGCGTGGAAAGGGCGGCTGGGTGCCTCTGGGTGTGGGAACGGCACCCCCTGCCCACCCCGTTTGAAGGTGGGGATTTTTTTGGGGGGCTGACCGATCGTTTTTGTTCTTTTTTCTTCGGGTTTGTTGAGTGGTTTGGGGTCTTAGCATTATTTTGCTTGGTTGAGTCTTGTATTTTGTTGGTGATGTAGCGTGTGGTTTTGTTTTTCAGGGTGTGGCCACCTGAAGGGTAGCTTTGTTCTTGGTCTGAGTCTGCAATCGGCTGAACGGGAAACCCACGACATACTTGCAACCGAAACGCATCGACCGGATCGAATCTGATTATCCCTCTTTTGCGCGTGTCTCTCTAGTAAGGTAACCAGCTATTTCCTGGCCCCAACATCAAACAATCACGAAGGGTTTTGTGGGTTGCCTATACAGGTATGTGGGTTTGAGCGGAAACCATGGGCACTTTTAGAGGTTTTAAGAAAGGGACATGGAGGAATCCCTGTCAGAATCGGTGGATCCCAGGCAAGTCCTGAGAATAGGCAACCCTTGGCTATGTTCCTTTTGGCTTTTTAATGTGTGGTTGTTTGGGTTGCCTTATGCAGGACAAATGGATCCTATTGGGAAAACCTAGTAACCTCAGGGTTTGAACAGTTCGAGCCCCCAATACTGGGGCCCCCCAGCCACAGGAAGAACTACGCGAGACTTTTGAGCCCCGGGTGTCTTGTTTCCCTGTAAACCAACCTGAAAAGGGGTAGCCTCAAAGACAGTCACCCACGTATTCATTTGCACCACAAGCCAGACACGCGGCAAAGCGGGAAACCCAAATACCTGTATATAGGCAACCCACAAAACTCTTCGTGATTGTTTGATGTTTGGAGCCAGGAAAATGGCTGGTTTATGTTAAACGGAACCTCACCTCCTGGTTGATCGACTTACAGGATGGATCCCGTGTTTTTTTTGTTTGATTCAAGAGAGTCTGGCAGTTTAAAGGGAACCCCACCTCAAGAGTTTGATCAACTTAAGCAAACCTCCAGTGATTTGTTCTTTGATTTTGACGCCAATCCCTGGTTCCCTTACCAAAGTGCACCTGAAAATTCCACGCGGATCCACGGGGTGTTTGACACTCGGACGCCCTTTGCCCACCGGCGCGGCGCCGCCGGTGGCCAGGGCGACGCTGGTGCTGGAGCTGGCGAAAGGCGCCCACAAGAGCTGGCCGCAGCTGCGGCGCGGCGGATTTGGAAGCGTCGAAGCGTCGAAGCGTGGATCGTTCGCCGTGTTGGGATCCCGGTGGAGTGAGGGGAAAAGGAGGAAAAGGACGGGGTGGTGGAGGATTTTGGAGCGATTTAAGTTGAAAGGACGGGTTATGAGGATTTTTGAGCGATTTAAGTTGAAAAGGACGGGGTTTTGAGGATGTTCGAGTGATTGCAGTTGAAAAGGACGGGTGAAGAGGAAAGTCATGGTGTGGATGTTGGATGAGACCTTGTTGAGTGATTTAAGGTGAAAAGGACGGGTTTTGAGGAAAGTCCTGGTGTGGATTTTGAATGAAACCTTTTTGAGTGATTTAAGTTGAAAAGCACGGGTTTGAGGAAAGTCATGATGTGGATTTCGAATGAAACCTTTTGAGTGATGTAAGTTGAAAAAGACGAGTTCTGACGAAAATGACGCTGTGGATTTTGAATGAAACCTTTTGAGCGATGTAAGTTGAAAAGGACAAGTTCTGAGGATAATGACGGTGTGGATTTTGAATGACACCTTTTTGAGTGATGTAAATTGAAATGGACGGGTGAGGAGAATGACGGTGTGGATTTTGAATGAAACCTTTGAGTGATGTAAGTTGAAAAGGACGGAGGAGAATGACGGTGTGGATGTTGAATGACACTTTGTTGAGTGATGTAAGTTGAAAAGGACGGGTTCTGAGGAGAATGACGGTGTGGATTTTGAATGAAACCATTGTTGATCGATTTAAGTCGAAACGGGCGGGTTTGAGGAAGTCATGTTGTAAATGTTGAATGGATCCTTTTCGAAACATTTAAGTTGAAATAAAGCTTGCCGTCTTGATCCTTGAGTGAGTTAAGTTGAAAACTGATTTTGAAGAAATCATGATGGTGTGGATTTTGAATGGATCTTTTTTGAGCGGCTTCAGTTGAAAAGGATTGCTTTGAGATGATGGTGTAAAGTTCCATATACGTCCTCCTTGGCATTGGGGAGATTTGACGCATCACCTTTTGGGCCAATTTCAACTGCGTTTCTTGCAACCAGCCACATCCAAGTAAACCCAAAACAAAAATGTAAGCGCTTCCGTTTCTGGGTCGCTCTAATGCCACTGTGGATTTGCCCGTTTCAACCGGGGGCGGCTTCCTTCAGATGGAATCGCTGTGACATGGGACACCTTCCTCATGAACTCAGGGCTTGCAGGATCGGCACCAGAGACATGCCCCCCGACATATCACAGGCGTACCGGTCATTCCGTTTCAAGGAAGTCTCTTTGGAAACTGCGGATTGTATGCAGCCGTGAGCAATTAGAAGAATCACTCCAAGGACCTCATTTGAAAAGGCCCGAATGGTTGTTTAAAGAACAGAAGCGCAAACCTAGTGGCGGGGCTCCGAATGGATGTGACGGGGAGGCTCCTGGCCACCTGTGGTTGCGAGATCCGTTTCGCAACCACACGCCTAAAGTGGATCAATTTTCTGGCGGTTTCCGTTGAAAAGTTCGCCACTTTTGGAGGTAGCCCAAAAAGGGAATGGAGGAACCCCTGTTTTATGGTTTTTGATGTGGATGCTTGCGAGATCAATTTCGCACCATCGTTCAGAAACCCTGGATTATGATCCGATTCCGCCTGTAAATACCCACCAAGGATGGTTTCAACCATGGTTTCTTAGGTGGTGCAGGATTTCGTCCATCCACAGTACAACCTACATAGCGCAAGCTCAAAGCTAGTCTTGCCTTTGCGAACTTCCAATCCATTTCATTTGCAGACGCAGCTTCGCCAGGCTTTGGCTTGACATCCTTTCGTTTTGCAGAAATCGGTGGTGTGGGTTTTGGTTGGAGGGGCTGACTATTTGGACATTTGTTTGATTCAGTAAACTGATTTACTGATGCGTGATTTTGCTATTGACGCTCAAGCAAAACAAATGCCGATTTGCGAGTCCGGTTCGGCCTTGGCGTAGATGGGGTTGGGAAACCGGGGCCCGGACTGTGGCAAGTGCGATAAATACCACGAGAAGGAATCCCAATCTCATGTTGGAACATGAGGCATCCAAGCCAGAGGTGGCTGGGGTTTCCCAAACTAGCTTACTTTAGGCTGCCTCTTAGGTATGAAAGAGAACTATACACATATTATGTTCTGCGTACCTCACATGGCCAAGGTATGTAACTACAAAACTGGTTATATGTTCGGCTTGACTGAATATGAAAGAGAACCACTACATATGTTCTGCGTACCTCAAACGTATGCCAAGTTCAAGGTATGTAGAAAATAGGTCTATAGTCATGCACTGTACACAGTATGTTCTGCGTAGCTCACATGGCCAAGGTATGTATACGGTCAAAGACTGCGGGTGCCTTTCGTTTCGGCCCAAGCCAAGAGCCTCCCCTGTCCCGGGTTCAGCCGCCTCTGAAGCGCTTCCGAAGCTTCCCGATGAGTGGGCTGCTTCGCTGGGGCATCTGCGGCGCTGGGAAGATCTCCAGGGACTTCGCCCTGGGACTTCTGCAAAACGGCGGCTTGGAGAAAGGCGCTGGAAGCAACGAACGAAACGGTGCCAGACGGTTTGCACATGCCAAATCGCCAAGAGTTGTTGCTTGTTGTTGTTTTTTTGAAACAGAATATCGAAGAGGTAAGTTGCTTCTGCATTTCTTTTCCGAACCCTCTATGTAGCGCCCAGTCTTTGCAGCTCAAGCTTGATGTCGTCTGAGGCTCTCGCGTCCGAAACAGAATAAGAGGGTTAGCAGCGAACGAAACAGTGCTAAGAGTTGTTGTTTGTTTTGTTTCTTTTTGACAGAAATGCGCGATAAACATAATAGCGATGAGGGAAGTTGTTTCTCGTTCTCTTTTTCCCCCCCCCCAACCTCCTATGTAGAGTCCAGTCTTTGCAGATCAAGATTGATGACGTCTTGAGGTTCTCGGGTCCATGGCGTGGCTTCTCGGGGTGGACACGGGGCGCGGGAGTTCGTGGCAAAGTTTGCGAACTGCGGTCATCAGATTGGCCGCAGCTGCTCGAGTGAATCACGTGTGGGCTACCGCTAGATGGGGACATTTCTTGTTAAGATATGTGTGTGTGTTTTTAGGGGACCCCCCAAAATGGTGGTTGTCCTTTTGGTTTCGCTTGAAAGCACAGCAGCTGAAAACACAGCCAAAAGGGTCACCGTCACAAACAGTACATACCCATGTAGGTTGTTGTTCAAAGTAGTGGTCCCCCAGGTGATTTCCTTGCGGTTTCCCTTTCTCAACTACTGCAACGAAGCGACAGAGAGGTCCGCCAGTCTAGAGAAACTCCCGTGCCCTCTTATTCACGGACACAAGAAACTTCAAGCAGCTTTTTCACCCCAATGTATGGAGTTCTTTTGACCCAAGCAGCATCCCTTGAGAGGCATTCTTATTCGACCCGTATGGGTATGGGTAAAAAAACATATACCACCAGGAATTGGAAAGATTTAGTCCTAGTTTCCATTTACCAGGGCGGGCACCCCATTTGGGGGTAACCAACTATGGTTGACCACCACGGTTGACCACCACGGCCATATCAAGCAGCCTCCAGGCTTCAACTCCTACGAAGAGATGTTTGCAGATCCCGAGTTGGACGTGGTCTATGTGGGAACCGTTCACCCCACACACTACCAGGTGGCCTTAGCCGGCATCCGGGCTGGAAAACATGTGCTGGTGGAGAAACCTCTGTGCACCACCCTGGCTGAAACCCGAGATCTGGTCGCTGAAGCTCGGAAGGCCGGAGTTTTTCTGATGGAGGGTTTGTGGACGCGCTGCTTTCCGGCCACCCTGCGCGTCAAAGAACTCCTGGAGTCCAATCGCTTCGGCCCCGTACGAGCGGTTTCTGCGGACTTTGGCTTCTATCTGCCCTTTGACGCCTCCCACCGGTTACATGCGAAGGAGACGGGCGGAGGTGCCATGCTGAACTTGGGCTTCTATCCGGTGCAGTGGGCGGTTTTTGCTTTTGGCGGCCGGATTCCGGACCGCATCGTTGCAGCTGGGCGCCTATCGCCGGCGGGCGTCGACTTGCAAGGTGGCGCCACGCTCGTGTGGAACGGCAAGGATGGCAGCGGTTCCGAGCCTGGGACTTCGGCTGGTGTGGCCAGCTTGACCTTCGGCTTCTGCTGCAACACTGGGGAAACTGCCGAGATCATCTGCGAGAGGGGCAGTCTCTTGACTGCTGTTGGTTTCGATCTTTATACTTTATCGTTTTGGGGAATCAAGTTGGGTTTTCCACTATACCTTCCATTTGCTGTAGAATATGTTTTTACTTTCCCTTGTTGGTTTTTCATTTTTTTTCTACTGGATTGTTTTCGTTTTTCCCAGGGGTCTTAACCAAATGGAAGATACCCACAAAAAGTTAAACACTTTTCGCAGAGGGGTCTTGCCAGCAACCAAGGTCTGCGCGTCGAAACGCCGGCCCACGCCCCGATCAAGCTCCGAATCGTGGATCGGTCTGCGGATCCTTTGGCGCGTCCGGGCGCCGGTTCGTATCTTTGGTGCATTTCGCTTGGATGTTACGACTTTTACTTTTTGTCAACTAATGGGTTTTCCGAATTAAACCACTAAAAGTTATTCACTTTTAGCGGGGGAGCAGAAAGCAACCGAGGTATGAAGAGGAAGTGGTGGAATTTCCATTGGAGGAACTTCCCTACCACAGCTGGGCCGAGCCGCAGCCCGGTTTCAGCTATCCTCATGGGGAAGGGATGATGTATGAGGCAAGACATGTGGAGGAGTGTTTGGCAAGAGGTCTGCTGGAATCGCCGCTGTATCCTTTGGATGAGACCCTGGTTGTTGCGCAGATCATGGACGAGTGTGTGCGACAACTCACTCAGCGCCCTGCGTGAGGTGAGTTCTGCCAATTTGGTGCCACTCAAGAGATGGCAGGTTCACAAAAAGATGCCTTGAGGCGGCTGACCAGCTTCCTTTGCTTCCATTTGCTTAAGATATGTTTTATTTTGCCCTGGTGATTTTAAAGGGAATCTATCACTATGGGAAATCTGTTTATTACTTCCAGGGGGCTTAAGCAAATGGCAGTTTTCACGAGCCAACCACTTACTGTAGCATTCAGGTTATCCGTAACTTTTGCATTCTTGACCCAGTGCTGAGGTGGTATGACAAGGAGATGAAGCACCCGGCAGCGAGGCAGCAAGCGGGAGTCGTTGTAACGCCAGCCGCTCCAGATGTGTTTCCTTCTGTCCCTTTCGCCACCCCCCTCCTCCCGAATGGAGCACGTTCATGCTCTGCCACGGCTGAGAAATTGTGTTGAAAGAGTCAAAGCAAGCTGGGCCCCATGGTTGGGGTGGGGGATTTCTCCGCCAGCCATCGCAGAAGACTAGCTCATCTTCATGTTTCTGGACTTCATACTTTTGAAAGGCCCATGTTGCACGGCCTTCCGGGAAAACGCACTTGCCCACCCACCATTGTTGTTGTTGGGAAACATCACTCTGGGGGTCACCGTATTACATGGTCGTTGTTGGGAAACCTGTTTAGTTTGTTTTTGCTGATTGTGGTTGAGTGGTTGAAATCCAAATCCCCACTGAACTCCTAAAAGTTCATATATATATATATATATTTGCTCCCCTAAACCACCGTCCACCAAGCCACCAGAGCGCGCGCGATGGCCTCCCAGGGGCGGCTATGCCTGGACGCCTGCCATGGAGGCGGCGCAGGACCGGAAGCCCCCGGAGCGAGCGAGCTGGGGTTCACTGCGTTGGGTTCGCCCAAAGGTATGGCCGTGGCTCGAAACAGGGCTCCTTAAATTACATTCATGTTGCCACCATTTGAAACATGTGGCTTTTTTCAACACCAAAATAAAAGGGAAACCGCCATTTACAAGTTGCAATGTTCAGGTGTATAATGTTTGTTGGTCGCCCCAAAGATATATGGCTGTGGTTGTCAAAACCGTTTTGGGATCCCATTTTGGTTGGTAGGGTGAACTCACCACCCATGTTAGAACCTATTTTAGTGGTTGGATTGGGATGTTCACTGGGGGTACGATTTAGATTTTGACCCACAGCCATATAAGTCTCAAAAAGTAAAGACCCTGGGTCACGCAGGTTTTAGTCTACTTGTCCATTCCACCAGGGCAAGCCATTTTGGGCCCCTCTTTTCTGACCTACAGCGCCATATTTCGACCCACACCCAGTGGATCCCAGCGAGTTTTATAGCAGCGAAAACCCTTCACAATGTTCCTTTTGAAGGATATATCGGCCCAGTGGGTTCCAGTGATATTTGTAGCAGGAAAACCTTCGCATGTTTTAGACATTTTGTTTCAAATGTCGGGTGGTTCCCCCTTGGATATCTACTGGACAGGTAAATGGATACACCGGGGAGGGGCTACCTCTGGGTGTGATCGAACAACGAAATCCTGATGGCATGATCGTCAGCTAGTTCAGTTTAACACCCAACAACCAGATTTTATTCATTTAGGCCTATACTTCCGTTGTGTTCTCCTAGGTTATTCAGAGTTAATTCTCATCCTCATGCAATACGGCAAGTGGAAGTCGAGACCGACTACGGATAGCGGATGCGGATCAGGCTGTTTTTGGGGGGCTTGCCTTGTTTGGGCGGGATCCATGCATGGGAGGTTTGGCAAAAATTGATGTTTTCTTGGGATGCGAATGTTGAACCAGAGCTGTGGCAGTTTCCATGCCAAGTATAGGCGCTGATCTCCGAGTGTTGGATGTATACTTCCCATCAACTACAAAGATAGCGTGCCCCTTCCCTTTGAAAGTGCGCTGGAGTCACTCTCGTGGCTACTGGAGGACCTTTTAGGCATATAAATCAAAAGTCTAGACTCTTTTTGGCCGATCCACTCAGGAAGTGAGTCGAGGTCTGGGAAAGCGATTTGTGACCCGGCGCTTGTTGTAATAGTAATCATAAGAATGCTAAGAGTAATAATAATTGTAGTATTAGTAATAATAATATTAATGAAAGTCATATTAATAACACTTCTCGCAAAAAACCCGTTTGTGACCTCTTGGCGCTTCTCGGCCTCGAAATTTCCCCGCGCATCCCCGCGACTCCGCGACTTTGCGCGAATCGGAGAAAGGACACAGCGGAGCGCACCCAGCTGGTGCCGCTGCACGCGGGGCAGCCCCAGCGCAGCCGCGACGGCTCCGGCGCCTCCCCCGGAGGCCGGCACCCCACTGCGCGATTCGAAGTCGACCCGTGTGCGAGGCAGAGGTCCGGTGGGTTTCCTTGGATCTTCTCTTAAAGCTATTTACATGGTTCATATCTTTGCATTTTGCTTGGATGCCAGTGCTTTAAGCTTTTGCCAACTAATGGGTTTTCCGAATTAAACCACGGAAAGTTCAACTTTTAGCGGGGGAGCAGAAAGCATCCTTGGATCTCCTTTTAACATAATTTACATGGCTCATATGTTGTAGATATGCATTAGAAACAATTGGTTTTTCCGGGCGGGGGGGGGGGGTCTGAGGTGGTGCTGGACAGGTGGAGATGAGCCCGTCCATGTTTGAACTGAGGATCAAAAATGAGTAGAATAATAGTTGTGATTCTGGGCCCACTTGGATTGTTGAGGGAACCTTGTTTTCACCCAGGAGTGATGTGTTGCGACAAGCCATGATGAAGGTACTGTAGTGCGGACATGTAGGACCACACGGTGTTTGCAGGTGATGTCTGGCAATTCTAGGATTTTGCAGAAATGTGTGGGATTTTCTTCGATATTACTATATGATTGATATACAGTTGACCCAAACATGAATCAATTTCCGAACATATCGTTTTGGTGGGGTTGGGCCAAGACGTGTTGTGAATGTCGGAAGTTTCAATGGCGTGTGATGGGTGCTCACTGCACTGCGCGATCCGAAGTCGACTTGGTTTCCTGGGGTTCCTTCTACATGGCTCAGTACCAGGGTTGTGGTTGATCACTCGGGGTTTTTCCAACCACTTCTGTGATACTTTTGGGAATCTCCCCCTTTATATGGGGGGGTAGTCTTTGGGGTTAGGCCCTTTTTGTTGTATCAGAGAAGTGGATTCCATTTCCCACAGCCCTGTTCAGTACACATGGACCAAAATCAGCATGTGGTCTCCTTCGATTTTTTTTGATGACATGGGTATGGGTCAAACTGAAAGCAGGAGCTGGACGGCAGACTTGAGTCCTTGAACCCCTTTTACCAAGGCTCCAGTTTGGTCCCATTTTTTGACCCGCACCCGCGTGCCAAGGTAAGTTAAGCTTCAGCGAATATGGACCAGACACAACATGTTTCGGGTAAAAGGCAAAAGCTGAGGTAGTGCTGGACAGAACTGGACCATGTTGAACGGAGGATCTCAGGGTGAATGGAAGTATGGCTGTTTTTGGACGCACCTGGCTTCTTGAGTGCACCTCGGCTTCCACGCGTTCACCTTCCGACAAGCCATGATGCAGGTGCTGTAGTACGGAGGTCCAGGACGATGCCGTGTTTCCAGGTGATGTCTAGCAACGTGCAGGCATATCTGGATACTATGTATATTAACAGGTTGACTAAACATGCCACAACTTCTGATCGTACTGTTTTGGTGCTCCGGGGTTTGGCCAGTATGTGTTATGAATATCGGGCGGTTCAATGGCGTGTGATGGGTGTTTCTGCTCACTGCACCATGTGTCAGTGCCAGGCTTCCTCTTTGCCGGGGGCCTGAGAGAGAGAGAGAGAGAGTGAGCGGTGGAGCTGGGGGGGTGATGTCCGTGAATGTACTTGCGTAGCTTCCTGATGCAAGCATGGCCATGGTGCACAAGCAGCACGAGTTGGAGCCCAGATGTTGATGGCATTCTGTTGTGTTGTGGCTGCAATGGTGAGAAACCGTCCCTGTGCAGCCAGGGCACTCAGGGTGCCAAGCACCTGGAGGTGATCTGTTGGCTTCCTGCCAGGGCAGCTGCGTGTTGTGGCGCGCCTCAGTCTGATGGTTTGTGGCCAAGGCGCCGGATGATCTGTGTATTGCCGTCGACACGCTGCAGGACTGCCAAGTCGTGACGGAGCCAGCCATCATATTGCATCATTCGTTTTCCAGGTCCTAAAAATATATAAAAAAGGCAAATCTTCGGCTGATCCTCCAAACTGAAGCCCAAAAGGAGCCTTGTTTCAGGGTGGCCGCAAAAGGAAGCGGAAACCACCGTGCATCGAACTCCGATGGGAAGAGCAGAGACTTGCCAAGGCTCCTGGCGCATAGCTGTAGCCCCCATCTTATTCTCGGGAGTCTGTTGCTGATTGGGACATAGTTGGCCAACCTCATGTCCATACAAATGCCCAACTGCCATGGGCGAGAAACACCAGTAACTGTAGCTTACATAAGCATGGGTATGCGTTCCACTTTAAGACCCTTTGATGGATATGTTCATGGGGATTTGCGTTCCCCAACTATTGTTTCAAACATGTTCCCTGTTTTGCTTCAGAGCCGCGGAACTTGTTTCTGCTTCCCTGCGAGGATAGCAAGACGATGACAGTGCGGGTTCACTTCGAAGCGGAGGCCGGATTTAGTTTGGCGTGGACACGCTGACAGCGACCAGATGTTTGTCCGTGGCCGATTTGGGCATATGGGGGTTGATCAAAATTATGCCCCGCAAATGACCATGGGTGGCAAATATCATTTTTCTAGTGGTTTTCACAAAGGGTCATCCCATGTAAAGGACCTTTTGATCAGCCACCATATCAGCTTCTTTTGCTGCTGTACCGCCTGGTGGAACAAGAAGGATAGATATCTAGCTCACGCCCTTTGTTGATATCCAGTGGTTGCAACATCCTGCAACCTGTTGTTGCTGAGCAGATATGGGACACTGGGAAGTGGATACTACCTCCCACCTACCAAGATGGAGGCTAAGGAAAGGGTACTGTTACTGGTTCTCTTGTTTGTCCATGAACTTAATGTGAGCAGGGGGACTGATGGTTGCTCCACTACTGGACGATAGAGACTGAAGCTTCCTGGCCAGAAACTGACGCCGTCCCTTCTTATCAAGCGCTCCAGGGACAGCGAATGCCAAAGCCGCTGGCTGTCAAAGCACACTGCTGACAATGAGCTTTGCAGTTTGCAAGGCTCTTCGCTCGCGAGCTGCAGCTGTTTGTTCGCCTCGTTGCTTCAGCGGTGTCACTTCCATTGCGAAGCTGCAACGCCGCTGGGATCGCCTGGAGGGTCTGCTGCAGCGAGTTGAGAGGCCTCGACTGGAGAGCATCGAGTTTGAGGGGGCACGATATCAGCTGCCCGTGCCAGCCATGCCAACGCCTGCCGAGAGACCCAGCGAGGCGGAGCTTGCGTATTGGGGCGGCCTTTTCGATGGCGACGGCTGTGTGACAATGACTCGCAAAACAGGTCGAATTAGGCTGACGCTTGGCCAATCTGTCCGTGGTGTTGATTTGTTGATGCGCCTGCGGCTTGCTTTTGGCGGCGGTGTCTACCGATCAATGGATGGGACTGGCTATCAATACCCAAGTGTGTGTTGGCAGATTTGTGGGACTGGCATGAAGCAAGCAGCGGCCTGGCTGGCAACGTCCTCTGTGATGAAGCGGGACCAACTTCACATTGCTTCTGAGGGTAATGTAGAACAGCAACAAAGACAGCAGGTGGCCGATTTGCTGAGCCGAATGAAGCAGAAGGACTTTGTGCCACAACATGTAGATATGTCTTGGCCATATTTTGCTGGGTTTTTCGACGCTGAGGGCTGCATCCAGGTGCCTTCATCGTGGGTATCGGTGTCACTGTCGATAGGCCAGTCAAACCCGCATGTGTTGCATTCGTTGAAGGATTTTTTGCTGGCCCAGTCCATGTCAAAGTGGCACATTCACACAAGCAGAGGTTCATCCCGCCTTGGCTGCACCGACTTCAAGGATAGCAAGCTCGCGTTGGAACAGTTGATTGCAAATGGCCTTCAGCGCAAACTTCCTCAAGCCCAATTGGCCCTTGGCCTCTCGCCAGAGAGTCACAGCGCCGTGCGCAAAGAATTGTTCCAGCTTACAGGTCAACAATCGAGATATCGGCGCGTTGGGAGTGAAGTAGCTGATTTGGCGAAACAAATTCACTGTTTAAGAAATCAACTGAGACGCTGTACTTTTGATGACAAGGCAGAGGCTTTGATGCGGGAGCTTGCGGGGCGCACTTCTGAGCGTGAAACTCGGCAGCTTGCGTACAAATGTCGGATGGTGAGCGCTGATCTCCGCCGACTGTTGTTTGAGGGAGCGCGGTTGCGGCCCTTGTAAGGGTTACCTCAGCCTCGCGAGACACAATATATCCCCAGATGTGAACTCTGATTCTGCGCTGGTGGCGATGCGTTGGTGCGACTTGAGCACATGCAATACAAGTGCAGTGCGCTTGTGCGAAACTGCGAGGGAACACGGCCTTGCACGCTGCTCAACTAGTTCACCAAGAGAAAGTAAGGGTGCCCTCAGAACGAAGCCTTCATTGGGTGAGGCCGTAATACAAACACCTTTGTGAGGTCGCTGACAGAAACATAACAGAAGAAGACGAGAAAAGCAGGCGGACAGCACAAAGTAATGAGAAGGCGGATAACGATGATATCTAATGGCAGTTCAAGTGGAGAAAAGAGCAGCTGGCAAAGAATGAGCTCGAATCAGCGAAGCTGTGAGCGCATTCCTTGAATAACATATCCCTTGCCTGAAGCGTCTCTGAAGACATTGCATCGGATCCCATAGCTTAGAATGCTGCCATGATGGGTCAGCTCGCATGTCGATCTGCCGAAAACATGAAGAAACTTATGAGGGACAGCACGTCAATGCCTCATGATACCCCAGCACCTTCCAAACGACTGCAGTGCAATCCAAGCAGCAGTGAGGGCCCAAGTCTGCTTTTTGACTCCTTAACTTGGTCTCTTCACTCGCTTTTCTATCTCCTAGGTCAAGGGTTTGTTTGTTTGGGCCATTCCTGCTTGGATTTAACGGTTAGCAATCAACTCGCTTTACTCTTCTTGGTGTTTTCCCTCCCTTCATGATCTTGAGTAGATCACTTTACCAGGTTTTGATTCTCAGGTCCGTTGCTTGATGGCCGTTCGGGCTTTTGTTTCAACCCCTCCCTGAGTCATACTAAGAACGTTGCTGTCGTTGTCCTTCTCTTGTACATGTGGTTTGATAGTTTGTTTGTTGCCCCCCTCCCAGGCCTTGCAGGTCGCCCAGCGCATCATGCCGCCAGCCCGGCGCACGCTTTCTCCGGCTCGGCTCGCCTGGGTGAGACGGAAACGTCGAGCCGGAGAAACGAATTCGATGGGTTGGCGTGTTGTTGTTTTCGAAATGTGCTCGAAATGTATTTACACACACACCCTCCATGAGGAGCGGTTTGATGAGAAGCAAATCTTGCGATGATAGGAACTTTGCTTGAAGCAAGGTTGGCAGAAGTTAAACCTGTCTTAGCTATCCTGATGCCTGGGGAAGAAATGTTCATTCACATGTGGGATTGGAAGTGGCAGTTGACCTAGTTGCCCCAGTGGACACCCTGGTCTCATTTGTTTGGGGAAGGGGTTTTCCTGAATTTCTACCCACCAAAAATTGAGCATCCACTGGGCTTCTGAGTTGGCTAAAGTCGTTTGCGGTGTTCCGGTTTTGCCAGGCTAGAGGAGCTGCTGGCTGCCGACATTCTGGAGGCCTGGCTCGTGTTTGTTGACGGCTTCCTTTTTCGGCTTGTTTGGGGTTCCCTTATGTTGACACACATACCCATATTGTTGGCACTTGCCATTTATACAATGGACCATCACAGGAAGCACTGGTCAGGGGAAAAGGCCTGCACAGTCCGGGGTGTGCCTTTATCCTGTGTTTCTCGCCCAAAAGGGATTCAACTGATCGGTTCTTCTTTTGGTTCATGTGTATTCCTATGTGTGCCTGAGCGTGTTTTTGTGTTCTTGTCATAAATTGTTTTAAACACAAGCGAATGTGGGGCGGGGTGTCCCAAAATGGGGGAACCCCAAGGTGGGTGTTCTACATGGCTTTCTTTTGTACAACAGGGTGCCCCTAAAGAAAGACACACCCATGTAACAAGAGTCAACTCGTTTTGACATATCTCGCTTGCCAGCTGCGAGGATCGCATCAACATCCACCTCCAGTGCGACAACCAGAATCCCATTCTGTGGGCCTCGCTGAGCGGCAGATGTTTGCCCAAACAGCCGGGGGCCCAAGGGATGTTGTCGGGCCAAAAGGCCTGGTGAGACCAATGTTGCACATAGATGAACAGACACATTCAAGGATAACAGCAGCAACATGGGTGGTTGCAATTTGAATGATGCCGGCTGAAACTGGCACGAGCAAGTACTTCATAGGTTTAGACACTGCGTCATTGCTTCAGGGTGGTAGACTAAGGACAACCTGACCACGACCTATATTAATAGCTTTGGCCATGGCGAATATGAGTTACAGATCGCATTGCCGAGTTTTGCCATGTCAGTCAAAACATGCCAAAGCGGCGTTTGCACTGTTGCCAGGGGTAGAGAAGTAGCAATGCCACAACACTAGCCAAAGTATCATAGTATATAGGGACCGGGGTTGGGATGATCGGTGATGATGTTCCTTTCCTTGGCGCCCCGTAAAAGGCTGCTGATTCACCCGGCTCAAGCAAGCGCCTTCCATGATTTTGTGTAGATTCCGTTGAGTCACCGGGTTGTGGCAGCTCGGTACTTGAGGCTAATGTTTGCCTTCCCTCTTCCCTATGGATCTGCGCATCAGAATCAGTCTGTACTCATAGCGAAGCTCACCCAGGGGAAAACGAGCGATGTGCAGCTTGTTGGATCCAGATTCTCGGAGCCTAAGTAAGACTAAGCCATGCATGGCCACGTTGGATCGGTTCTGCACTTGCCAGGGCGCAACCGAACACGTGGGAGGTGTCCAAGCCCAGGTGATGGAAATATTTGCCTTGCCGAAAGCGAATGCCGCAACATGTTATCATTGGAATCACCACGGAATCATCAGCCATGACTTGTTACTCCAAGTTCTCCAAACTTGCTTTATACCATCAAACATCAGATGTTCCCTCCATCAAAATGGATATATACATATATATATATATATATTGCCCCCCAAAAGCCCCAATTTTCATGGGGTGCTTCCCCCCCTCCCCTCCCCCACCCATCCTTCCCCCCACCCATCCTTCCCCCCACCCATCCTTCCCCCCACCCACCCTTCCCCCCTCCCCCCCCACCTCTCCCCCCTGCCCCTCGTTGTTCGCCTCGTCTGCTGGAGGGTCCCCTCCCTCCCGTCCTCCGTCCCCTCCCTCCCGTCCCCTCCCTCCCGTCCCCTCCCATGCCTCTCCTCGCCCGCGGCCGCTTCCGAGGAGCGCGTGGAGGCTCACCACCTGCGACCGCTTCCGGGACCGGCAGCGCAACCCCGGGGCGCCAGGCCGAGCCATCGACGGGCGCGCTGCCGACGGGGCGCTCGCTTCCCTTGGTACAGGGGCTCGCTGGGGGGATTCGCTGGGGGAATCGAGGGGGGATCGAAGCAACGGTGGGGGGGGGGGGGAAGTTGTCTTTTTTGGGGGGAGCTCCCAACATGGGCTTCGGAGGTTCTGTGAATTTCAATTAAAAACCGGAAAAAAGGGGGTATCCTCGGGAAATTCTCGCCCATATTATGTTTATGGTGTATCCCGGAAGGTGGGCCAAAATCATGGCAAGTTCCTGTGGTGGGGTGAAAGTAGATGGCACATTTCCCTCACTTTGGTTTAGTCATCCCCCTCAGTCGCGTAAATAGGAGTTTGCCATTTCACCCTGCTGTACGTTTGGAACCCAAATACCGTCAGACAAAGAGGACCCCCTACAGAAAGTCCCGTTTTTCCCAGAGGGCCTTGCAGTACTCTGAAGCAGTCTAGGTCACGTTTGCTCAAACCCGTTTGCGGGCCTGTTTCGAAGTCTCCGCCCCGCACTGGATACATGCGTGAACAGGGGTCCAGCCACCTTCTTGATTGGGGGCTATTGCCGTTGGACAACGCTGACTGTTGTGACCCCTTCCAACCGTTTTGAGAGTTGTCCAATGGAAACAAAATAGTACCTCGCATCTCGGCTCTGAAGTTGTCGCTGGCAAGGCATTTTCAATGAGCTTTGGCAAACTAGCAAATGACAAATTCAATTTGCATTGCAACGCAGCTGCGCGCGAACAAGGTTGCGCAACTGCACGCCTGCAACGGGGGTTTGCGGGGGTTCAGGCAAAGACGACTCTTTGCTCGAGTCCTTGATTTCTGGCCAGTTATGATTGATTGATGGATTGGATCGGATTGGATGGATTGGATTGATTTGATTTGATTTGATTGTTTGTTTGTTTGGTTTGATTTGGTTTGATTTTGTTTGGTTTGGTTTGTTTATTTGTTTGTTTGTTTGTTCTGTTTGTGGTTCCTACTGGTAGAGAATGCCCAACAGAACTTCGCGCATTTCGCACCGCGCCACTTTTTGAAGGGGACTCCAAGAAGGACCCAACATATGTTTCGCGTGCTGCCCTTTGTTCGGGTAGAAAACCTGCTTCCCTATCCAAGTGCACCTCGCCAGGCCATGCTCTCTCCATTGTGCTGATGAAGGACAAGGAGTGCAGCGTTTATTGCGCTGGCAACTCGCTGCGATCACCATGTTGAGTCTCTAAGATGGATTTGTGTGCTGTTGTGTTTTGTTTTGTTTATTTGTTTTGGTTTGTTTTGGTTTGTTTTGGTTTGTTTTGGTTTGTTTTGGTTTGTTTTGGTTTGTTTTGGTTTGTTTTGGTTTGTTTTGGTTTGTTTTGGTTTGTTTGTTTGTTTTTGTTTGTTTGTTTGTTTTGTCGTTGACTGCTTGTTTGCTTGCTTGCTTGCTTGCTTGCTTGCTTGCTTGCCTGCCTGCCTGCCTGCCTGCCTGCCTGCCTGCCTGCCTGCCTGCCTGCCTGCTTCATTGCCTGCTTGATTGCCTGCTTGCTTGCTCGATCGGTCGGTTGGTCGATTGTTTGTTGGTGCTGCTTGATTTTCTTTATGTTGTCCTTTTCTTTCCTTTCCTTGATTTGCTGTTCTTTTCGCTTTGCTTGCTTGCTTGATTGCTGGTTGGAGAAATTGGAACAGGCTAGTATGTGTAACTAGACATCACTACATGGCCAATCTAGCTCAGAATCCAATAACAATGCGGTTGGATGGGTAATGACGACCATGACTCGTCTTCATACCGATTCATTGTATCTATGTTTGGTTGATACAATCTTACAAGCGTTATTCAGAATGGTCCGAATCTACCGTCACAAATCCGATTTGCCTCGCCTTTATTTTGGGTCACTCTCCCCTTTTGTTTTTTTTCCTCGGGGGTGCTTCAATTGTTTATCTGTTGTTCAAGGCATTTTCGAGGCTTTAGGTTGCCAATGACCACAGGTATTCCTCGGGGTGGTTCAAGGGTTTTTCTTTTTTGTTTAAAGGCGGTTCGATGGTTTAGGTTGCCAAGGTTTAGAGCAATGAACACCACCAGTGGTTTTGTTCGATCTCCAGGAGCACCTGGGTGAGTGGGAGACGCCCTTTCAGCTGCTTGGCATCCGCGCATTCGGCGAATGGATTGGGGGTTGGATCAAATAGACCAAGCAAATGGACTGTTACCCCCAAAAAAGGGGGGATCAAAATTCCGTTGGGACGAACCACACATGACCAATATTTGTTGTTCACCATGTGGTTGTCAGATCTTTTTGGTGGTTTCCATGATTGTCTCCTATATCGGACCGTGTGATCAACCCTAGGTGTACCCATTGGTCGGGTATGCCAACCGATTGTTGCTAGTTTGTGATCAATCTGGGTGGGACCTCTACTACCCTCGGATCACCACCTCTAGGGGAAGACGTGGTATTGCAGTGGGAGGTATGCAGGATGTTTTCTCAACAGGGTGAGGGTGTATGTTATGTGTGCTCAAACTAGGATGACTTTCACGAGCAGTGGAGCGGAGGTAGGTGCGTGTTTCCTGCCTTCTGTGCAGGGTCATGATTTTTGCAGAGCATGCGGAGCATTGATGAGCTAAGCAGCTCTGACATCCGGGGCATGGTGCTCGCCCTTTCAGGAACTGCGTCGTGTTAAAGCCCTTAAAACCAATTCTTCCATCAGCCCCAATTCTTAGCTTTGCCATCGCCTCTCAATCCAGTCGCTAGATGTTTGCAATAAAATGCTACCCAGCAGCTGTAGCCTTGACAATTCGCAACCGATTCGTGGCACTCGGCCCCCCTACCCCCCCCCCCCTTTTGAAGACCTCTCTCAAACGCAGCACGCCGACCGTCACCAGAGCTGAGGCTTGCCCTGCAGCATCCGCTGATGCTGAAGAACTACGACGAGCTGGAGGATGTCATGGAGGCCAGTGCTCGGGAACCAGTTCTTCCAAGCGAATTCGCCTGAGACAAACCTGGTTGGCTCCCAACCATCCTCTAAGGGCTTTAGCTTTTTGGTGTTTAGTGGGGTTTTCCATTGAACCTTTTGAAAGTTGAACTTTTAGCAGGGGATTTGCTACATTCCCAGCCTGTCAACTAAAGCGTGGCACTGCACACATTTTCTCCAACAAATATGGAAGTGGAGCAGGGGCTTATTTGAAGAGGATGGTCGTTTTCCAACCCCCCCTTCTCATCATGTTCGTATTGGTTGGAAACTCGGGTAGCTCCTTGTTCTGCCCGAATGGTGTAGACCTTTTTTAGGTGAATGACAAAGTGTTCACACCAACTGCCTTCCAACTGTATAGATAGATAGATCGATAGGTAGATAGATAGATAGATAGATAGATAGATAGATAGATGTTAGAATAGCTTACACAATCAGCTTTACTTGGTTTCCACGAGCTTATAGTCCAGGGGGCAAACACCATATTAGTCCGGCTCCGAGCACCTGAGAGCTGGGGGGTTGAGGATGGTTGAGGCGTGAGCTCCTTCAGACAGGCACCGGCCCCCTCTTCAAAGGGCGCCCAGGTTTTTGCCCGTGGCTACCGGAGGTCTGGGGACCATATACTCCGAACTCCCAGTCTAGCGGGCTGGGCGGGTTGTCAGCTGGAAAAAACTGCCGGTCCGGGAGGAGGGATGATGACTGTTTGGTTGTTGTTTGTAGGGCAGTTTGTGTGTGTTTTTTGCAAGGGGCGCCACCTATTGTTTGGGGGGAAGCCTCAAATGGAAGCCATCTCTTTGCTAGGGTTTCCTATTTGAAGACAACCCATTGTTCGGGGTAACCTTAATCCGATTCCTTTTGAGACAAACCCCAGCTCGCCATTTGACGATAGGCAGGGAGTGAGAAATGGAATGGCCCTCAAAACAACCATCCAACTGGTGGTTATCATTCCATGTCTCATTCCCTGCTTATCGCACCAGCAAGTTTAGGTTGGAAGACGGGAGATGAGGAGCTGTTTTGACAAAGACGTGTATGCGCTTGTTGGCAGGATACATCCACCAAACCGGAAACGCAACCCATACTGCTGGGGTCATTATTTTGACCGTTTCTAGGGGTTGTCAAAGTCAGATATTGGGGTTGCTTCCTTTACTCTACCACTTGGGTTGTTTTGGCAGGTGGAGATCCATCCACCCATACTGGGCAACTGCTGGGGCTGGGTGCGGCTCAGATTTATCTTCTAGGTCCCCAGCTAGGTGCCCTTTCTCACCCCTTTTTCGGTTAGGAGGGAAACCCCCTACTAAAATAGACGTCTTAAGAAAAAGTGGGTACCCTTATTCTAACGTGTCTACTGGAGGACCTAGTCCCGTACCCCCAACGAACATCCCAATCCCCACTAGACTAGACTAAAATGGGTGGTGCACCCACCCCAAAATGGGATCCCAAAACGGTTTTGCCCCACAGCCATGTGTCTCAGCGCTGTTTCAGGCGCTGCGGGAGGACGAGGAGGACCGGAAGCGCCTGGCACCGGAGGAGCGGCGGGAGCTGCAGCGCCGGCTCCAGGACTGGCAGGAGGAGACCGGGGCGAGCGAAGCGACTGAAGGGGGCCGGCGGGGCGACGAGGTCTGTTGGCTGCGGGTTTCATCTGGGGAAACCAAATGGCAAGCGGTATATTTTTTTCACAAGACACGCGCATGTTGACTGTATTTGGCGGCGAGTTCGTTTGGGTTTTGAGTTGGGTGAGTTGTTTTTTCTGGATTTGGAGGGAAACTAAGAGGAAGCCCAAAAACATGGGTGTTCCAAAATAACCCCCATTTCTGGCGTGGTGTGTAGCCCAGCTTTTCAGAGCCCAGCTTTTCAAAGCATTTTGACTGTGGGGATTCACTATCAAAGTCAGAAACTATTGGTTGTTTCCCTTTAGTCAGCCTACCAATAATGGCGGGATAATGGGTCCAGTCCCTGCCCTTCATCCAACCAAGGAACTCGACAGAGAAGTTCCTCGAAAGGAAAGTAGTCTTGCAGAACCCTCCTGTCAGCTGCCATGATGGTTGAAGGGACGGTATTTCGGCGTGGCTTGTTTCTGTGGTTTTGTACCCTTTGTGGTGCGGCTTCAAAGGGAAACCCATCGGAACACCGAAGCCTTTGCTGGGGATTCCCCTAATTTAACCTAAGGGATGTCCCCTGAAAGGGTGGGAATCTATTACTACTGGAAGTATTGCTTTTTTTGCAGGAGGCTTAAGCAAATGGAAGGGTTAGGGTGATTTGAAACATCGCCTTTGGCGCCACTTGAAGTGAGCGTCCCTTTTGTGGAGACCTGGCTCGGCTTGAAGGGACGGGGAGGGGATGAGGTCGCCTCACATCTTTGGACTCCGGTGCCGCCTTGGGCTAGACACCAACCCAGTTCATTGATTTTGGTAGGTTTAGTTGTTGTTGTTTTCCTGAAAACGAGGGTGCCAACCATCTAAGAATAAAACCTGAAAAAGAGGGTGACAACCATCTGAGAATAAAAGACTCTCGAATAAGTGGGCCTAGGCTTGTTGACCTGTCTTCCTCTGAGTGCAACTAAAGAACCTCGCAATCTAGCTGTCTCAGTCAGGATCTGCCTGAGCATCGGTCTCACGAGCCGAGAAGGATCCCCTTGCTGGGAACTTCATGAGATTACCGCCCCAGACGGTGGCTATTTCCTCACTGGTAGCTCTAAGGAGGCGCTTCTCCCTCCCTCAAACCTCTCTGAAGCGATCAAGTAAACAGGCAAGAACGCTTTGGGGTTAACTCACACCGTGAACAGGTTTTCTGAAACAGGTTCCAGCTTGCACCTGTCTACTAGGTAACCAAGGGCACCACCCTTCGAAAGCCAAAAAGAAAAGAGCTGGTCACCTAATGTCACCTACTATGGTTTGCCTGGAATCCACTGGGCCAGGCATCAGCTTCCCGACTTCCTTCCAATTGGTGGTTTGGATTGGTGTGGTGGAGGGGGTTCCCAGCTACCCTCTAGGTTCAAATCCCCAAACCAATCCAAACAACCAAGGGGGGGTTGGATGATGGATGGAAATGGATGGATGGAAATTGCCTGGGATCTACTGGGCTGGGCGGTGTTGGGGGCGAGCTCCCAACGGCATCTCGCGAGCCGAAGCGAGGAGCGCTTCGAGCTGATGCCGGGGGCGCGGCTGCTGCCCAACAGCCCCGAGCTGGGCTTCGCGCTCCGGGAGGCGAAGACAGAGAGGGGCGCCCGCGTCGGTTTTGCGGGGGCGTGAGTTAGTGTTTTCGGAAGGGACGCAAGGGGAGAGATTTCTGGGCGTGTGGTTTTTGTTTGGAAGGCAACTCGTTGTTTTGGCGGTGAGCAAAACGCCTTTTGGCAGTTGCTGTTTGGAAGGCAGCCACTGTTGGCAAGCGAGATGTTTATTTGCAGCTCTAACTACTCAGGATTGAGTAGCAAAGAGTTATCCTTACGGTCTGGGTCTGGCCCAGATGGGGCGTGGCTTCTTGGGTTGCCCCTTTTGAGCTATCGAATGACGCTTCCGTTTGCTAATAGCCAAACTGCGTGCAATGATCTAGCGACTCGTTCGACACCCAGGTGCCTTTATTTTGGGAGCCCCGTTTTGGTCGGGGCAAGCCCTGATCTTGTCCTTGGCCAAGAAGTGCCTAATGTCCACGCATACTGAATGCAAGTTGCTGCGCCAACTTGTTTAGCTGCCTTAAAACAAAAGTTAAAAGTATAAACATAAAAGACCAGCATTTGGGAAACACGATACCCCAACTGCGCCAAACCTTTGGCGGATTGGGTAGGGGCTAGCAGCTACCCTTCTGTTGGGACGGTATTTCAGAGAAATGTCATCATAGGATCCACCCCTCCCCTAGCCCTGCCCTCCCCCTATCCAACCACTTCTCTGATACTTTTGGGAATCTCCCCCTTTTTTCCTGGGGGTTAGCCTTTTTGTTGTATTACAGAAGTGCCCCAGATGGCCAAGAATTGGGGAGAGGTGAGGGGCGGGCTGTCCTCTTGCGGACTTCCCGGCAGGCCAGCTGAGACTTGTGCTTTCCAGGCGCGGGAGAGCACGGTCTTTCAAGGCTTTGTTAACCACCGAATAGACATCTGGACGTAGTTCCCACTATACATGGTCAGACTCACCACATATGTTGGGGCTGAGGTAGGACTCATCAATTGCTAGACCCAAAAACCATTGCGAAAGGTACATTCCCCTTCGACCCCCTCAAAAGGAATTGTCAAAAAGCAAGTCCCAAAGCGCATCTGGCCACCTTTTGCGCTACTGGTTCAAATGGCACACTTGCGTAGGGGAGTGTTTCAACAAAGCTCGAACCCTCGAGCAGGTAAGTCCAAAATTGTTGCTAAACCAGGGGGCTCCACAGAAGTTACCAGTCATCCCACTGTTTCAACACTTGAGTTGCCATTTTGATTCCAGCAACTACTAAACACAGCAGGCCAAAATGCCGGCTTTGGACAACTGAGTGTAAGCACGGGACTGTGACAAGACATCGGCCGAGTTTCAAACAGTTCAACCTTTCAAACCATACACTGTAAGAAGGAAAATGCAAACATCTCACGCCTGCGTGCACAGCAGAGCATGTTCCACTTGCCGTAGCTACGCCTAGCCGAACCCCAGCCGCGCAATGTGCATTGCTCAGGCGAGCTGCGAGAGAGTTGAGCGGAGGACAAAAAGCTGAGGTGCCGGGGTGGGCCAATGTGAGCTGGCAAGTTTGTGCAAAGCCACGCGAGTTCAACCTACACATGGGTGTGGGTCAAAAATCGGTACCCAAAATGGAACCCTGGTAAATGGACAAGTTGCCTAAAACCTGCGGTCCCCCGGTGTTTTAATTTTGATCAACACCTACATTGGCACCCACAAGCTCATCATGTGTGGGATCGGAATCTCCTCCTCAGGTGCCACTTTGGGGTTCACGACCCGGATGCGTTTGTCTCGGTGATGTCAAGGGGACCCCGTTTCAAGGGACTGCGTTTGAGAAAGACCATCGCTTTTTGGGCGATTTGTCCGAGCATGAAGGGCAGGAAGGCCAAGCGCCCCTTTCCTTCTAATGTCCCCCATGCGGGTGTGGGTCACAACCAATTCGATCCCATTTTGGGGTTTGGGTGCACCACCCATCTTAGAACCGATTTTAGTGGTTGGATTGGGATGCTCACTGCACAGGTACGATTTGGATTTTGACCCATGGCCATATCAATCAGCCCCAGTTTAGGTGCTTCTCCCCGAGTTTGGGACCTTTTGGAGGGGCCAAAGCTCAACACAAATTGAGTCATCCGGGTGCCAGGCGAACTGTGGGGGCAGAGCTTGGGGAAGCTTCGGCCTCTCCGGCACTGAGGTGGCTGTGGCCCAGGCTTCGGCAACCGGAGGAGCTCGGGGAGGGCGGGTTCTTTTTGTTCAGCCCGGTGACGCGTCGGTTTTCAGCTGGCGGCTTTCGGAAATGCGCGACCCCCCCAGAATTTTTAGGGAAAATATTTACAGACTACTCAAGACTCAGCACTCGGGATGGGACATGTCCACTTTCGTTCATACTCTGCCGCCTTTCCTTCAATCTCTCCAGTGCCATGTCTTCTCGCCCCCGAGAAATTTATGATGGGAACCCTGGAGTGACAAGTCTGCTTCATTAATAGTCCCGTTTGGCAAGCCACAGTCACTTTTGCGGAAACGTCTCCTTTTCCATGCTGATAGTCAATCCGGGTTGACTCATAGCCCTTCCATCATCGAGCTTTCTCCCAGCCTCAAAACACACCACCCCCGCAACCACGCCTCCAAAAATGGTCTACTCTATTTCAGTCTTTCCCAAGGGAGCGTGTGTGTGTGTGTTTTTTGGGGGGGCCGGGGCGTTTTTGTTTGTTGTTGTTTCCTCTTTTTTTGTTGTTTTCTTCTTTTTTTAACAGGGGTCTCATTGATTCCAGGGTCGACGCGAGGAGGACTCCACCTATCACGGCTGGTTCCACCGGAGCATTCCGCGGTATCGGCTGCCGTCGAAAACCAGGCGGGCGGAGAGGTTCGGGGACTGGGCCGGAGTCACTTGAGCCACTCGCTCAAAACCCGGGGATTGATGAAGGTGAGTAAGGGACAATCCCCTTGCCATAAATAGCTGCGGAATTCCGCCTTCTTAATTCTTGAAGCATGGTTCTGGGATTACGGCCATTTTAGTACAAAGGGTTTTGATTATGACTCACTTGGTTCTGTTGGTTGATGTGGCCATGGGGCATAACCGATGGCGATCCCATTTTGGAGTGGCTGAACAACCATCTGCAACCTATTTTTGATGTTCACCAGGGGTACAGGGTTTTGACCCACAGCCATGTGGGTCTTCCAGTTTGGGGGTCTTCCCACCCCAAAATGGGTCGGGTGTTCCTGGTGGCTTTCCTGCAAACCCGCTAAAAAGGTCAGGGGTATCAAACCGAAGTCCAGCCACCCGTGTTTTATGTTGCTTTCTGGGATCCTTTGTGGTCCCGTTGACTGTTTCTCTGACTACCCCGCTTCGAGCGGTCCAAGATTTGCCCTTCCAGCTAGGAGTCATGCAATACTGTGGATGGACAAAATCCTGCACCACTTGGAAGCCATGGGAAGCCGTTATTTGTTGGGTATTTACAAGAGAACCATCATTCCAGTGCGTTTTTGAGGTGGTGCCGAGGATTTCGCAACCGTCCAGTCTGCCCCGAATTGCACCAGAAGACCTCGTGGCCACAAGCTGCGCTCGGCTTCGATTTGAGCTTTGGAAGGCATGGGCCTGGATGTGTCGGTGAAGTGGCCACATCCACTTCGCCCCGGGTCCCCAGAGAGCCTTCCTGTGGTTATTATATTTCAATTATGTAGGTCTTGCTTCTTTCTTAAAAATAAGAAAGAAGGAACAAACACATGTATCTACAACTTTGGTGTGAAAAGAAGGTGCCAATCAGATTATGTTCTTCATTTGCATGGCATATCCACCGTGCTTCTTAGCTTGGGATCAAATCGCAAGGGCACATGGTTGATCTCTAAGTACACAGATGGTACTTCACTGCTCTTGGCAAGCTTGTCATCGTTTTGCTTACCTGTTGATTGATTTATTTACTTACTTATTTATTTGTTTTGGGGGGGGTACTGTTCAGTTTTAGGTTTTTTGGGCCTGCAAACAACATTCAGTTTTTTGCAACCACACCCAAGGGTTTTGAAGTATGGCTGATGTCTAAATACCCCGAATCAGGATGTTTCAGGGGTTGCGAGGATCTGTTTTCGCAACCATATCTTCACAACACATATATGCTTCCATTTGCTTAAGAATATCAACTTTTCTTTATTCAGGGGACAAACAAAGCAAATGGATGTATGATGATGTATGTTTTTTTTGATCATCCCCAAAAAGGCGAGTTCGAGGGAGCCCCAAGTGGGCCACACCCCCAAATCGTTCAGCGCCATCCTTCGCCATTCGGCATCCTTCGGCATCCTTGCGCGTTTTCTCCCGGAGCCAGGGGCGGCGATCGCGAGGTGTCCGGCACTCGGAGAGTGGAGAAGCCAAAGCACAGGCACTGAGACCCGCAAACGAAGAACACGAGGGGCTTTGCATTTACTTGTTTACTAGGTCCCCAGAATTGTGCCCTTTTTAACACCTTTTTTGGGGGGAGGGTTCCGGACCCTAGCAGAATAGACTATCGGAAAAAAATGGTTCCCTTGTTCTAACCTCTCTACTGGAGGACCTAGTTTAGCTTTGCTTGGGAGGGGGAGGAGGAACCTCACTCTTGTTGGTTTTGTTGGGGGGGCTCAAAGAACAACACCAGAAGCAACAGGAAGAAGAGACACACGCCAGGGGGGGGTTGCCTCGAATTCACCTTGAGCCTTGGGGAGTTCTCATCGCTTCCACGCAAAATCAAAGCAAGACAACAGACACACGCTGAAAAAAAACAAACGCATGCAATAGCTGCAACATGGTGTGAAATGTGTTGAAAGGAGCCAACAGCGAAGGTAGACGAAACTGCATTTTGTGAATTTCAAAATCGATGAATGCCTTGATCAAACCCGGAGCCCAGACTGTGGCCCAGTCAGGTTCAGGGTTCAAAGGGAAGCCTGATCGCCCACATATGGGTCAACATAGGGAACGCACCCCCCCCAAAAAAAAGCAATTCGTGACCAGCACCCTCCAAGGGTGGTCCATTTGTACCTGAAGTGCCCTTGTGTGAGCCTTTTGGGACACAAATGGACCACTTGTCGGGCGATGTTCTCGCCCCGGAACAACTTCCCCCCCCAAAAAAAAATAAGCAACTAAACAAGTAGGTTCCTCCCCCCAAAAAAAACAACTAAATACACAGTAACCAAACAAAAATAGAAAATACAAAAAGTAAACCAGTAAAATGCAAGGTCCAAATCAATGTGAGATTCCGATAAATTTCCGCTATGGAGCATGCGACTGAGTCGACTGAGGCCAGAGCCCTTCGACCTGGGTGACCAGGGAGAGCGCAAGGCGGGCGAGCGAAGGGAAGGAAGAGTTTTCATTGTTTCTCATTTTGCGGCACAGGTTGACCTTCCAAAAAGGACAGGCCAAACTTTGATCATTTCTTGCTTCACCAAATCCCGCAGTGGGGTATGAATTACTTTGTTGGGCCTCAGCTCATTAGGCCTTCACAGGGGCCATGGCGCAATGGTAGCGCGCTCGTGTTTCTCGAAACCTCGGGAGGTTGCAGGTTCAAGTCCTGCTGGTCCTATTTTTCCTTGACATGTTTGTTTCTGGAGCCAGCCAAAGTTCACCCGAAGTGAAGATCCCTCATCTGTATGTGTTTCTTTTTCGTTGTTCTGCTGATTCAAATCATCTCCATCGGAGGTGAGGCACTGGCTTCGACTGGCGGACTTCTTCCAGCTGCCCGGTGTTCAGGCTGGAGTGGCTGGGAGTAGAACGAGAGAACCACGACAGTAAAGAAACTCGGTAAAGAATGAATTAGCTCCTTACAGTTGAATTACTTATGAATTACAGTTGAATTAATTAGCTCCTTATGAATTTACTTATTACTAGCTCCTTACAGACCATTGCAGTGGACCTTTGCTGTAGCAGGCGTTTAGTCCATGTATCGGTTTCTTGGGGCTCGGTTCTCGTGACCCTGAGGTCAAAGCTCGAGGTAAGAAAGGAAGCCGAAGGTCTTGAAAAAGCCGACGATGTTTGGGACTTGAGTCCCTCAAATCAGCTTTTGGACATGCTATTCGTGAGCAACTTAGTAAATGGGCCGAGGGCTTGGGGTTCCCCAGCAAGGCCCCTCAGTTGACAGGGCGAGGCAGCCATTCGTAAGAACTTCCCTTTGCATAGTGTTACATCAAAGGTCGGAAGGTCGATTTATGTCGATTTGTGTTTGGTGAAAGCTGTGTTGGGCTACTCACCTGCCCAACAGTTCTGCGGAAACCAACGGCGGGCTCACGACAGAAGAAGGTCCAAAGATCCATTCGCTTTGGTCTGCGTAAAGAAGATCCTCTCAAGGTCCTCCCCCAAAAGCCAGGCGATCGCCACCGGCAGCCTTCTCGGTGTTTCTGTGTTAGCGAACAATATTTGGGCTCAAAGGCAAATCTTTAGAAAGCTAAACAGTTGTCTTGGGGGGGTGTTTAGTATTGGCTTAGTATTGGTTTAGTATTCCTTAGCGCTGGCCCTCCGTGCAGCCAATTATTCTCTATTCCCTATACCACCCCCTTGAAAGTTTGGGTGGGGCATTTTTTGGTAAAGAGTGTCACAAAGACTTTGGCAGTTTGAGGCCTCAGTCAGGTCAGCTCTTGGTTGCTTTGGAGCAGCTTAGGGAGGCTCAAGCTGCTGGGACTGGGGTGTAGGGCAGGTTGGATGCAACAAGCTCCGACATTGCCAGCCCCAACGACTGGTCAACTTGTCCACCTGGCAGAACTTCCGGATGGGTTGGGTCCATGTTGTTGGTGTCTTTCCTACCCTTATTGCTTTTGCTGGTGAGGCACGAATTGTCGGATGCGTTGTTATATATATATAAACAAATATATATAAATATATATATATATATAAGCTCCCCTTAGATTATTCGCTACTCGACATTACCTTGTTTGGGTCCATTTGCAGTCACGGTCCAAAGATCTGAGATCGCAACTTCTGGTTTCCGCAACTTGGCAGGTGAGTAGCCCGGGGCGAGTGACTGGATGTCCCGTAGCTGGTTGGCCACATGTTGCGCCACTTTTGGAGACAGCATAGACAGCCCTTGTCAAGGTCCTTTGAGGGGAGTTTTTCTAATTTCGGATTTGGGAGGTTGGGTAATTTGCCCAGAAGGACCATTTCAATGGGTGGAAGGTATGTCACTACTAGGTACCCCACTAGTGCCCTTTTACCCTTTTTTGTGGGGAGGGTTCCCCTACTAAAATAGACTGCAGAAAAAAAGGGTACCCTTACTCTAACCTCTCTACTGTAGCACCTCTACTATAATGTTTGTGTCCAGTTTTCCGGAGCCCTCAAAAAATGTGGTTTTCCTCTTGGTTTCTCTTTACAAAACCAAAAACAACTACCTGGCCCCCCCGAAAGCCGGTAATTGGCGTCCCGAATGAAGTGCCGGCAAATGACCAGCACTTGCTTAAAAATGGTTTTGTAGTCACATGGATGTTTTGCCATCATCAAAGTGCAGTGAAAGCTCACTTTTGTTGCAACGTCACTTCCAGTTGAGGGGTTGGGCTACCATGTATGATCATTGCACATGCCACGCGCGAAGGAGGGGGGGGGGGGCGACACGCTGGTGACACGCTCATATCCCAAAAAAGTGACCGTTCAACGTACATGTGCCGGCAATTGGCCACCCCCCAACACGCCGTGACACGCTCCTTAAGAACCCCTCCCAACCTCAAAATTGCCCTCCAAACCTGAAATTTGCCAGCCTCCCCTTTCCCCTGTAACCCCCCCCTCAAAGGAGCCTGGAAGGTCACTTGCATCATTGCACAAACTGCACTAAGTACACATGAGTGATACTTCATAGCAAATTGCTTTTGCAGTCACTTAGACATAAAGTGACATCGTTTTGCCCAAAATCGATGTGCCGGCAATTGGCCAGCCATTGGGGGGTGCTGGTAAACATGGGTACCCTCAACATGAACTTCATGTCAAACTCGTCCCCCTTCCCAGCGACTCCTTACTTTGAATTTCCCCCACCAAACCTGAACTCCTTTTGAGGGCATCTGAGGCTAGCCCAGACCACTGAAATCGCTTCTTTTTTTTTGTCTCCCGGGGCTTCATCGTAGTTTGCCCCAGTCTCCCAGCTCCAGTCTCCCAGCCCCAGTCTCTTAGTCTCCCAGTCTCCCAGTCCCAGCCCGCGTGCCACGGCTTTTTTTGGGTTGCCCCTCGGAGTCGCCGAAGCTCCGATCGGAGCGCAGGTGTTCCATGGCCTGGGCTCGCTGCTGTCGCACTTGGCGCCCGGAGCTCGGCGGTTGGCTTTCGGCTTTCGGCTCGGATGCGACTGGAAGAGTCTCACGCAGCCAGAGCTCAGTTTTAGTTGCGGTGTTGTTTGTTTTGTTTCTCACGTCTGTTTGTTTCTTTTCATGCGTTTTGTTTGGTTCTTCCTTCTATTTGCTCTGTTTTTGTTTCGCATTGTGTTTTTCGCCTGCTGGTTTGAAAAGAGTCTATCACGACTGAAAAGAAACATTTGTTTGTGGCGATTGGCAAACCACTTCCAGATTTTGCGGAGGTTGTTTCCAAGGGAACTGAAGGATTGTTCACTCTTCGGTTGTCCGCTGATGGCTTTTGTCCCCTTGGTGAACCAAGCAGACAGTCCATGACATAACATCATGTCAAGGGTGGGCATTTGCTTCTCGAGTTCATGGAAGACCTAAGTCTCTATCAGCCTCAAACATGATGACTAGGTTTTCCAGTAGTGCCCTTTTACCTTTTTTGGGGGGAGGGTTCCCCTACTAAAATAGACTACAGAAAAAGGGGTACCCTTACTCTAACCTCTCTACTGGGGGATCTAGATGAGGAATCCTTTCATAGGATTTCTGGGGTATGCTCAAACTGCTACAATGCTCTTGGATGTCTTGGACACGTCCGACATGTTTGGATGCCTCTTTTTGCGGTTCCATTTTACAGGAGACAGAGAGGGGGTGTCGGGAACACAGCACTGGGATTCCCTAAAACTTGGTGGTTTCCTTTTGGTTTCTTGTCTAAATTAAAGAACCCAGTCCCCGAGTTCCTGAACTTTCTAAGCTTTTTGGGATGTCCATTTTCGTGGCAAGTAAAAAGCAGCCCCCGTCCTTATTTGTTGGCCCATCCACTGGATCGGAAGTGAGAGAAAACGAGGAACCCTCCAGAAAGGTCACAGGCTGCTGAAGAAACCTGGAGGCGCCAGCCGTGTCTTTCGTGTTCTCCCCTGGCTTTTCTGCAATTGGTCGTCTCTGGCTCATGCTTGGCAGCCTGGCAGCAAACAGCCAGAAAGTACCGTTTCCTCCTAGCTTCGCTGGCTGTTTCCGGAGCCTGTTGGCTGTTGCCGGAGCAGCTTTCTTGCTCTTTCCGGAGCAATTTTGGGTTTCCTCTCTCGGTTTTCCTCCCAAGGGACGCGCGCGGCTCCGCGTTGTTTCAGGCCGGAGAACTTGGAGCAAGCGCGCAGCGACATGGAGCAGCACTTTAAGGTACCGAGCGCAAGACCTTGCGCGCGAGACGGGGGGAGGGGGGGGGAAGGGGGGTTTTTGGCTCCCAGAGCAAGGACCCCTTCCCCCAAGTAGCATGGAACCTGACCGCGGGGTCCTTGAAACGCCTTTTTGTTTCGTCTCTTTTTGAAGGGCCCGGGCCCCTGTCAGGTTCCATGTTATTTGGTGGGAGGGTACCCTTTTGGGCTGATTGAAAGTGCTTGGGGCACGTTGCCCTCCAGGTTTCATTCACGTTGTGTTGTGCGTTTGACTTTGTGACGGGTGTCCTTGAACGATGAATGCCCAGTTGCACCCCGTGTTTCACTTGCCGGGCTTCAAACAATAAGCGTGGACACCATATTCGTATGGGTGCTACAATTAAACCACCAGGGGACCGCATGTTTTAGTCCTTGTTTCCATTTGCCAAGGTTCCATTGTGGGTACCCTGCCACCAGCTAACATGGAAGTGCACAGACCCCTTTCCTCTTGGAAAGGGCCTTTTTGCACTTCCATGTTAGTTGGTGGGAGGGTACCTATTCCATGTTAGTTGGGAGGGTACCTATTTTTGGACCCACACCCATATAGGGCTTCTTCGAGCGATGAACAACTTGGAGGCTGTGCTTCAATCAAACTTGGTGCCAGCTTTGCTGGAGCGATACAATGCTCAGCGAAACTTTGTTTCCCCACATGTGTGCGTTTGTGCCATCTTCCCATTTGTAGCTCCGTTCTCCATTTTAACGAGCCTAAATGAGCAACATGCTTCCTCCCGTTTATAGTGCATGGGTCACTCCCAAAATGTTGGACCGCCCAATGAGTTCTTCGGGGTGCCGAGCCTCAGAAAAAGGAAAGCCAGCAGGAGTTTTGGGTTCCCAGGAGTCCCTCAGAGCTGACGATCAAGCCTTACTGTGGATGGGCAAAATCTGTTCGCACGGAATGAAACCATGGTTGAAACCATAACGCTTGTTGGTGTTTTGCAGGGGAATCGAATCATTTCAGGGTTTCATGCGGTGGTGCAGAATTTCGTGCATCCACAGTAGGTGGTCGAATTGCTGAGGCCGGTTCACATCCACTCAGGAAGTTCGTGTTATCCAATTCCTATAGGTGTCCCAATGGAGGTTTTCCAAAGTGGCCCCGGTTGCAAAAAATATTGTCGTGGGTGCCTGTTGTAGAGCGCCGGTCCCAGCCAGCATCAAGCACGCCAGCCCCTGCCGTCTTGGCATCAGCTGCAATGCCAGTTGCTGCTGCTTGTTTGCGTCATGGCATCATCTTCGCCTCTTTCCAGACGGATGCTTCTGACCTTGCAGGCACCGACCATGTTGGCGACTGCCAGATAACGGGCGGGAAAATGCCAGACAAATCTTGAGGGATCCCTACACTCCCGACTCCCATGGCCGGCAACGCAATCAACCCGAAGACCATTTCAAGCCTCTGTCCGAGGCCTTACCATCCTTCGCCTTGATGCCTTGATGTGCCAACCACTCCTAGGCAAGCACAGCATTGCGTGCTGCAATATCACTGCTGTGCCTTTCTCGCTGGTCGTCCGGGATCGGTGCCTGCAGCTTGGTTTGCGGGATCCAGCGGGCTTAGCTCGGAGCGCCCATGTTGATGTTGGCTTCCTTCCAGCTGGCATGCAGCAAGGCCCCGGGGGCAAAAAAGTGTTTGAACCATCAGACCCTCAACCCCACGCCGGCAGTGTTCTGGAAGAGTGGGCCGTTGCAACATCTGTTTGAACAACAAGACCCTTTCGGCCTCCTTTTGAGGATGTACCCTTGTTTTGGTTTGAAAGGGAAACCCAAAAGAACCTACCTATTGTCCAACCTTAACAAAAGACCAGCTCCCCATGGGCATGGGGGTTGATCAAAATGCCTGGCAAGTGGTCATAAGTAACTTTGACCCATGTGGTGAAAGTCGTATCTTTTTTTGGTGAATGGTCACCCCATATATATATATATATATGGGACCTTTTGATCAACCCATTGACCCTTTGAGGGGCCTAAGAGGTGCTAAGAGCCAAAACCTTTAGACCTTTGGACTTTCAGAGCAGAGAGGTTTGTTTTCTGGTCTATCCCACTGGAAGTTTTTCACGGGTCCCACGAGCCACCAAGAAAAAGCAGGCGTTGAACCCTGTTCAATCAGGCCCAACCCCGAGTTCGGGCATGGCAAAACGCGTTCCACCAAGCGGATTCAGCTTCCCACGCCAGGGTCAGCGTCTGATGGCTCCAGCAAGCCTCGCAGGAAGCCTCGCAGACACGCAACGCCGGCAAGAAGTCTATCAGGAACCTCTTGACCCGGATGTGACTTAGGCTCCACTCGCTTCCTGAGTTTATGGACTTAATACTTTTTGGAAAGACCATTTTTCGTGGTAACAAAAACAGTGCATATTTTGCTTGCCCTGTCAAGTCAGGAAGTGAGTCCGGCGTTTTTTGTCAGAGCGGGCAAGTTTACTGCCAAAGAGCATGACTCACATCCTTCAATGGCAACGGTGTCTTTTGAGAACTGACTCCAGCCTTCTGAACCCCAAATTTCCGACAGAGTGGTGTAGAGCCGCTCTCGTCGCGCCGTAGCTGTAGCCTGTGCAGGGCTCAGTGGGAGCGGTGTGGACAAGCTGGTGAATCGCTAGACTCTAGACTTCGGTTCCGCCCGTTGGATCCCTGGTATTGAACGTCCAGGGCGAAGGCTTGAGGTCCGTAATCTGTGAGGACCCAGCTACGGATTGATCCAATTCTCTCATTGCAGTTTCCGACAGAGTGGTGTAGAGCCGCTCTCGTCGTGCCGTAGCTGTAGCCTGTGCAGGGCTCAGTGGGAGCGGTGTGGGACAAGCTGGTGAATCGCTAGACTTCGGTTCCGCCCGTTGGATCCCTGGTATTGACCGTCCAGGGCGAAGGCTTGAGGTCTCGTAATCTGTGAGGACCCAGCTACGGATTGATCCAATTCTCTCATTGCAGTTTCCGACAGAGTGGTGTAGAGCCGCTCTCGTCGCGCCGTAGCTGTAGCCTGTGCAGGGCTCAGTGGGAGCGGTGTGGGACAAGCTGGTGAATCGCTAGACTTCGGTTCCGCCCGTTGGATCCCTGGTATTGACCGTCCAGGGCGAAGGCTTGAGGTCTCGTAATCTGTGAGGACCCAGCTACGGATTGATCCAATTCTCTCATTGCAGTTTCCGACAGAGTGGTGTAGAGCCGCTCTCGTCGCGCCGTAGCTGTAGCCTGTGCAGGGCTCAGTGGGAGCGGTGTGGGACAAGCTGGTGAATCGCTAGACTTCGGTTCCGCCCGTTGGATCCCTGGTATTGAACGTCCAGGGCGAAGGCTTGAGGTCCGTAATCTGTCAGGACCCAAGCTACGGATTGATCCAATTCTCTCATTGCAGATTCCGACAGAGTGGTGTAGAGCCGCTCTAGTCGCGCCGTAGCTGTAGCCTGTGCAGGGCTCAGTGGGAGCGGTGTGGGACAAGCTGGCGAATCGCTAGACTTCGGTACCGCCTGCTAGACATTTGGTATTGCACGTCCAGGGCGAAGGTTTGAGGTCCGCTGGGACGACCCCCGAAAAGGACGATGTGTTTTTGAAGGCTTTTGCGGGGGGTGCCATAACAGACCTTTCTCAAAGTTGATCGAGAATTTCCCGCGGGGGCACCGAGATCTGAGATAGGGTTAGTGTTTGACTTACATGGTTTTCAAGCAGTGGAAGTAGAACCAATAAGAAGAATCTGAATTTCGACCCAGTGGGCCACTCAAGAGCGCATCGGCCTGCCAAGAGCTTTGAAGCTTCGTGCTTCACGATGTTCAGGTTCGACTTTACGACTCGCGGCGCGAAAGAGAACCCGTGCTTCCCGATGTTCAAACCGACTTCTCGACTCGCGGCGCTCAAAAACCCGCTGGGGCTGGGGCCCGTAACGGTTGAGGCGATGGCAACGCGGTTGGTCACCTTTTGGGTTCTTTTCCTTGGCAGCGCTGACACATCGAAGTGCTGAGGCCTCGAGGCCTCAGAAGGAGACATGGGACTTGAAATATGTTGACCCCCGGATGAAAATTTTGACACCGGTTAGACAATTTTGGGGGGTGGGGGTGGGGAGGGGGTGGGGAGCCCCTCCAAAAATGGTCTGATTCCCCACTTTCCAGAAAGAAACACCCCCCCCCTGTGAAGAACCCGAGGTTGATTAATATGGGGCCGGCCAAAGGTCAAAGGGTCACTTCCTATGACAAGTCTTGGGATCCCAGTGCAGTGGATTCCCTTGAACTTGTTCTGTCGCTCGAGCCCACGGATAAAACAAAATGGAATCGACCTTCGGCAGCCCGAAGTGAATGGTCAACCCCTAAACGAAATCGCAACCCTTTCGCAAAAAAAAGAAAAGAAGAAAGCAGACCGCTGGTTGTGGATGAAAAGTTCCAGGGCTCAACGAGCGGCTCGCGTCGCGCTCGTTGCGCCGCGCAGGTCCGCAGCAGCGTCACCATGTCGGTCTTCCGGGCGATGATGGACGCGGTGGAAAGGCCACCGAAAGGCGCGACTCGCAGCCGGAGCGAGCGCCGATGTGTCAGCGGAGTGTCGCCATGCCGTGCTTTGGGTAAGTCAACGTCAGTTCGCTGCTGAACCTGGACCCGCAAACGCTTCAAGATGGGATAGCACCCACAAAACTTGGTAGTCTCCAGCCATCCAGTTCCTTAGCTTTTTAGACTTTCAGTGTTTAGTGGGGATTTCCATTTAGACTAAAAGCTAAACTCTTAGCGGGGGATGGACAGCCCAGAAGAATGAGGGGACACTTCTCCTTTCGTCGGACTGGTCACTTCTCCAGGTCGCTTTTGAGGCGACCTTTCAACCCACCGGTTGATCCGCGATTTTTGATATGGCATGAGAACCCACGGGGGCCAGGTGACCCATCTTCGGGGTTGACCACCATGTAGCAGATACCCACGAGGGACCAAAAGATGTTCCTGAGGAACAGGTGTCCAATCCCTCTTGAGGAGGAAGAAGAGGGACCATTTGAAGTGCGGGTGCGGCTCTTGGATCTTGGGATTGTAGTCTCACAAGGGGTTACGCCAAGTCACTGAACTCCAGGAAGCCTTGCCACATTCTTCTGAAGCACGTTTCGGGAGCCCCTCTCTGAGCGCGCAGGCCTTCACATTGAGGGGGTCCCTCAGACTTCCCGGTGGATCCCAGCTGCAACTATGCCCAGACGAAACAATTCGATTGATTTCGGGTCAAACAACCAGGTTTTGAGACGTCCCAAGCACCTCTTTCCGGGGTGTCTAAATGGAGGGGTCGGGTCTTCCATTGAATGCCTCTGGGTGATAGACAACTCGCCGTTTTCCCCTTGGTCTTTAAAGGGTGGCAGGCCCTTGGGTTACCCACTATACAGGTAAATGGATCCACTGGGTTGGACAAATCGCCTCATTTGCTGTTCCCCACTTCTCCGGAAAAGCAAAGAGGGGCCCCTTGAAATTTCAATCCCTCCTTTTGAAGGAGGCACTTGGTCAAAAAACAGGCGAGTCAAAGGCGATTAGCAAGATGAGCACTTGCAAGCTGGCCCCTCATGCGCACATTTGCAGCGCGCAGAGCCTCTGAAGTTGCGGAAGGACCCCCAAATACACTCTTATTTGATCTCCCTGAAACCCGCAGACGTGCGTTCTTGTTCCAGCCCATCTATTCTTTGGTGTATTTTGCTTGGATGTTAGGACTTTAACTTGTTGCCATTAAACCACTCGAGTTAAGCTTTTAGCAGCGGAGCAGAAAGCAACCGAGTACTCATCGAGAACCTTTTGACCTCTGATCAGAGTCCTGATGCCTCCGCGTAGGTCCACGTGGTCGAGGCGACTGCGGGCGCGCTCGATCACCCTCGGGCAATCGGGCGGGTCTTAGGCCAGTTTCTGTGCACCCCACGGAAGCCTCCTTCAACTCATGGGTGTGGGTCGAAATTTCACCAGGAATCGAACCGCAGGGTTTGGTCCATGTTGCCACTTACTAGGGCAAGCCAGTTTCGGGTTACACTATTTTTGACCCACAGCCACATAATAAAGTGGTTAAATTCTGGAAATGTCGAAAGTCTATGGCATGGTCTTTTACCCCACATATTGGGTGATCTTGATTCGTCGCAGTGGGTTCAGAAGGGCCCCCCGCCAGAAGAAAGGAGGTTGCTTGCCACAGCCAGAGAGCTTGCCTTTCTAGAATCTTGTTTTTGACAAAGAGCAATGATGTGAAGATGTTAAAACCACCTCAGACAAAGTACCCCTCAAAAAGAGCACACCCTAATCACTAATCCCCTGGTTAAGACCATTTGGTTGCTGGTTTTCCTTTTATGTTTCTCTTTAAGCCAACCAGGGCTCCCCGAATTTCCGCGAAAGGCAAGGCCCCTCGGGGAGTCACGGCCAATCAGTCAGTAGCGACTAGCAAGGCCTACTGGTCTCATTTTTGAGGGGTTCCTGACAACCAGGCGAACATGATGGCATAGGTCTAAGTTGCTTAGCCTATGCCAATGATATGGCTGTGGTGGTCAAAACCGAATGGGATCCCATTTTTTGGGGTAGGTGCACCACCTATTTAAGAGCCCATTTTAGTGGGGATTGGGATGTTCACTGGGGGTACGGGATTTTGACCCATGGCCATATATATCAAGTTACGAGAATTTGCTCCAGCGGCTAACCCAATCTGAGGCAAGCACTGAAAGGTTAGGACAAGGAGCCAGATAGTATTTAAATTATGTGGTTAGATAAGTACTTTTGAATATTATGCATACCTCTAATTGCACTTTCATGAGAATATGAAATCTGACAGGAAGCAGAGCAGGCAACCCCAGTGTACTCATCATCGGGAAGTACTGCATGAGCTTCAAGAAGCAGACCAGGTTCCAACAGCGGTTCCTTCACAGTTCTCCCCACCTCTGGGAGGACTGGCTCAGAGTGTTTTGGATGGGAAGGGAGATCCAGTGACCCCTACCAGACTTTGGTATGTTAGTAGATTCCATCAAGAGCGTGTGGGCGCTAATCACGTGAGCTCCATTGGAGGAATGTCCATTGGCCCCAAAAATGAAGAAGACACAGTAACGCCTGTGAGTCGAGCCACCAAAGGACCTGTAATCGTTTTTGGCCCTCCTTCTTCAGGCCTCACCTCGCGATCGCCCTTCGTGGCCTGCGCGGCGCCCCGAGTGCATCTCGCGTCGCTTGAGTCGCGGACGCGCGGGGCGTGGCTTCGGTGGTGGGGTCGGTGGAGGCGTTTGCGGCGTAATGACACCCCCCGGGCCGAAGAATCTTGGGTGAAGAACACTCCGTACTAGGTGGTTGGAAGGGAGACTAGGTCCCCCAGTGGTGCCCTTTTACCCCTTCTGAAATAGAGTACAGACAAATGGGTACCCTTATTCTAACCTCTCTACTGGAGGACCTAGGAGACAAGGAGCTGGGGGTATCCGAAGTTGTGCTTTTAGAAAAGGGAGCGAGGGAGCTACGAGTTGTGCAAGGACATGGTGGCATCTAGGTCCAACACCTTCCAATATTTGGAGGTCCTGACATCTTCCATGGAGGGTCTGTGCTGCTGCTTAGGGAAATTAATGGGGTGTCCTTTGGCGGACATTCGCCGGGTGGTGATTTTAGTGAGTTTGTATTTGTGTAACAGGCGTGTATTGGTTCCAGCTGGTCGTGTTTGCTGTGCTTGACAGGGAGGCCAGCGGCAAGTCACCTCGTGAATGCCTTTTAAAGGAGAAATAATGATGAGTTGCCTGCTGCGAACCCAGTGCGGTTCCTTTCAGATTACCTTGGACAAATATATGGCCTAGCAAAAAGTCGTTGTAATGCGCTTGGGACTTGGGCCAAAACAAAGTCTGCAAACTACACAATGATTTCCGAACCTGAAATAAGAGAACCGCAACATGATCAGACGTAGTCACAGTTATAGAATGTATATTCTATTGTTTGCTTCCCTTTGGGTCACTGGTAAAATGTAACATGTATCCTAACCCAGGCAAGTACAGGGCCCTCAGGTTTGGTGATCTCGTGTTGGCCCTCGGTGAGCTCGCCAGCAAATGACTCTCCACAAGCCACACAATCCTTAAGGCTCCCTCCCGATTAATTTTGGGCCCTGAAGATGGGTTTTTGAGGGGTCTGGGTTTTTCATTTGGAGGGCCCAGGGGGGCCTGCATTGGAGGGGTCATGAGCCTTAGGGATGGATTCAACGGACGCGAACCCACCAACTTGCTACAAGGCTGTGAGAAAAGCCAGCTGACTTGCAAGCAACAACTCCTTCCCATCGGTAAAGGCTCACCCAATCCAAAAGTTGCCAGAATCTCTTTTTACACTTGAACCAAGGCCCAGTTGTCCAGCCAGTAACTCGAACACGAGGAACCCTTTGGGTAAACCATTTTTTTCGGGGTCCCTCGGGAAAAAGCACGGCGACGGGAAGACTTGGGCTTCGACGGACAAGCACTCGGGCCCCAGAACCTGAGAACACCGCTCGGGGAAAACCCCCAACCTCACTGCCGAGTGGATTGGTCAGAAGTCCGAACGGTTTCTTGACCAACCTAGCTTCTCCTTTATGGAGCCTTAACAAAATACGGGTCCATGACGACACTAGGTAATGACCAACCATTTTTCTTTTGGAGTCAGAAGGAGACTCCCATGGTCATGGTCCAAACCCAAGTGGAAGGCTTGTTCCAGGGAGTGAGCTCCATGTCTCCTAAGAGCAAGAGGAAACTCACTTGGCTGTGGTTGTCAAAACCAATGGTATCCCATTTTGGTTGGGATTGGTGAATTCACCACCCATTCTAGAACCTATTTTCGTGGTTGGATTGAGATGTTCACTGGGGGTACGATTTGGATTTTGACCCATGGCCACTTACCCTCCCACCAGCCAACATGGAAGTGCACAGACCCCGGAAGGCGGAAGGTGGCTGCGGCCTCGAAAAGCCGGAATTCCGAAATGGAAGCCCGGTAAGTGGAATCGGAAACGTGGATCGAAACCTGCGTAATCTCCCCTGTTTGATTTTGAGCCCCCCGTAGAAAGACGACTTTCCTCTTGGAGAGGGCCTTTTTGCACTTCCATGTTAGTTGGTGGGACGGTTTAACCGCGTTTCCCCTTGATGGAACACAGGGCTGGAGCGTTTCGGCGTCTGGAGCCTTTCTTCCGCGCACCGACGGGGCCAAAACCAAACGAGATCCGGCTTCTCTCTAAGATTGGCCCCCCCCTCCCCCGACCTCCCCAAAAAATCAGACAGCGGTTTGGGCTGCTTTGGTCAACGTTACGGCCCAACCAAAGCGCACGGATGTGGATAATCACCCCTCTGTGACACCAACATGGGTATCCATCACTTGATCAGTTTCAATTGAATTTCTTGGTATCACAGAAAGGTGGCGCTCCCCACATTTTCGCATGCATACGAGGTTCGGTCGCAAAATCCAGCAGTCTATAGGTCATGGAGGGACAATGAGACACACTCTTTTCTCATATCCGTTAGGGGAACTGAATCTTCTGAGCCTGGCACATATGATTAGTCTACCCTTGGGTAGCTTGGCTTTCGTTGGTTGCTTCTTTTTGTGGTGATTCGTGTACCTTTGGTAGTTTGGCTTTCGGTGGTTGCCTCGTTTTTTTGAGATTATGGGATGGGGGGCCTCCCATCTCCGCCAATCAGCCAGAAAAAGGTCAGGCTGTTTCTTCAAGCCGATGACCAAAGCTCTATCTAAGACGGTGTCCACCACCCCCAAACCACTACCAGAGCCTCAATGAAAGATGCAGCTACAATACAGCCGCGATACGAAGGCTATATTTATGCTGAGGGTAGCTTCGGTTTGGTGGAAGCCTTCAGAAGCTCTACAGGGTATCAATCATTCCATTCTCCTAGGATTTGTGTTGGTGTTCTGGAGGGGCTTTTGCTTCAGCCCCAAAGTCCCTCGCCGTGCCTTGTGAGGATCTATTTCATATTTTGAGGTCGACTCAATATGAAACAGACCCCATGGTTGTCAAGGGCCCCTCAATAGGGCCTAAGAGCGACTCATAGGGCCTAGTAGGGGCTTGTAGTAGGTTTTTGTTGGGGGGGATTATTTGCAGGGGGTCCCCTCTTTGACAGGGAACAGTAGGTTTTCTTTGGCGGATTATTTCCAGGTCCCCTCTTTGACAGGGCCTTCCAGCAACCATAGGAACCAGTTCCAATAAGACTGATCTCAAGTTTTCGTGATCCCCGGCTTCGGCACCGCCGATCGGTGCCAAAACACAAAGTCTCGGAAAGGGAGTCAACATGGGGAGCACAACATCGGAGTGTTTTCTTTTCGCTTTTTATTTGGTATTAAACTTATTATCATTATTATTTGTTCACGGGCTCTCCATTTTTAGCTTCGGACCATCGCAGTTCGGACTTTGCCCATGGGTCAGTTCCCTCAGCTTGCCGCACGCCGCAAACCGCGCCCAGGCCTGGCGCAGTCGCCAAGCTGGCAGGCCAAGCGCTCAAGCGCTGAACCGCTGAGCCGCCAGCATGGGTTCGGGCAATGGAAAACGACCCCCCATGGATTTCGGTTTTCCTTTTGATTCTTTTTGGGGGGTCCTTTTGCAACAAATCGGTTTTCCTTTACCCAATCGGTTTTTGGAAACTTCCTGTTTCCATTTGAGGGCATTCCAACCATTCAAAATGGCGGCCAGTGAAGCTTTTAGCCACAAGGAACTCTCTTTGTTGGCCCAAAAGTTCATGTGGAGCCAAACGCTGAGAGGACCCCCCATGTCTTTCGGTTGTCCTTTTACCAGCCATAGTGTTGCTTTACCAGCCCAAAGCGGGGTACTCCCAAAAAAGGCAGACATGTGCGTCCTTTTTGGCTGGTTTGGTTGAAAATTCGAGGGCGGTTCCTGGTTGACCCGTTTGAGTCATCTAGGATCATCTGCTTTCCAAAACGAACTTATGTGCACAGAGCGTGGAAAGACGACTTTCCGTTTTGGAAAGGGTCTTTGTGCACGTCCATGTTTGTTGGAGGGTAGCATCCCCCAGGGCCCAGATGAATTTTGGACGCCTCTTGGCCGCTGTTGGCCAAGAGAGGGTCTTGTATTTGGTGCGCCCCTGTCCATATTCAAACCTAGGTTATGAGCATAGTCATACATGAGAACCGGCCTTGGTGAACAAATGTGGAGTTCTGCTAGGCATCCAGATACTTCTGACCCCACCGATTGCTTGGATGACCGGCAGGTATTTGGCATATGGATATGTGCATGTGTGTTTGTGGGTGTTTGAGGTACCGATTCATTTTGGTTTAAAGGGAAGCCAAAAGGAGCAGCGCATGTATTGGGGAAGGTTCCCATATTTCCACATATGCCGCCACATAATTAGGTGGTTTTCTCTGGATGGCTGCAAGGCTTCCCGCCCTGATCCTTGAGGTTGATTGAGAAGCCCTGGTTGATTCATGGTGTCCTCAAGCACTGAAGACTGGCTTTATGACAGGAACTTGAAATCAGAGTTGCACACATCATTTGGGGCTTATCTCAAAATAGGAGACACGTTTTTTCTTGGGTGGTGTCCCATTTGAGAGGAATGTCTTCACTTTTAAGGAGAACAGAACCCTATTTGTCCAACAGCTTGATTAATTCGCGCTTGCCATTATAGAGGAAAATATAACAAGCGCTTGCACCCGTCCTGTTTGAAAGGATCGTCTTTGTGAAAGAAAACCTTCAGTTAAAAAGCCACACAAACCAGAGGTCAACCTCTCGGAACCACAAAAAGCACTCCAAACCACCAAAAAAGACACTCAGAACCACACAAACCACTGAACACCACAGAAAAAGAGAAAGCAACACTCCAAACAACAAAAACAACGCCGCTCAAAAGCGCCAAAAAAGGTCTCCTCCAAAGAGCTGGTAACAGAGCCGGTGAGGCGCCGCTGGGCCCCGAGCAGCTGGTGTCCTGGCGCCTGCGCTTCGGCCCGGGCACTCGGGGGCATCTCGGCGCCTGCCTCGCTGCCTCGCTGCCTCGCTCGCGTGGGCTGCGTGGTTTGGGGGGGGGGTTCCCCTGGTTGAGTGGGTTTAAAGGGAACTGGGTGTGGCTCAAATTTAAACAGGAGGGGCAAACCGCTGGCTTTGGGAACCATGTTTCCACTTACCAGGGTTCCATTTTGGGTACCGGTTTGAGTGGGGGTCTTAACCAAACGGAAGGTTTCAGTGGGGATTTTGGTTTGAGTGTATGGCGGTTCCCCTTGTTGGCAGCTGGTTTAAAGGGAACTCACTCTGTGAGGTTTATGGGTTGGCTTAAAGGGGAGCTCCCTGCCTGACCTCGAACTTTCTTGGGGTTGGACCAACTTCTTGAGGGAGGCTGGTTTCCGATCACTGGAGAAACCCCGAAGAACTTAGAGGGAAGCTCACTCCCTGAGATGGACTTGAAGCTTTTTGGGGTTGGACCATGTCAGACCAAAAGTTTGGTTGCCTTGCTTGGCCCGTCCACTCGGGAAGTGAGAAGACACCAAAAGGAAGCCATCCATTTTGGGGATCCCTTTGACAAAACCCCACTACTTGGGGAAGAGCGCCGGGTTTTCTTTGCGCACACTCGAAGACGTTGGTTTGAGTTTCTTTGGAGACCGACAAGGGGAGGTGGATCACTTGCGTTGGATCATTTCAGACCCCTGGACTTGTACCTTGGAGAGTGGCAGACACACAACTACACAGAAGTGAGTGTTGCTGAGCAAGAGTGCCAGAGGCCTTTTTATGACACGACCATCAACACAAGGTGTCCGGTTCCCCCCAGAAATGAGACCATGATTTATACTTCCACCGACCCCCGTTGCCCCATTTGCAGCCATGGTTACAATCTGCTTACTAAGTGAACATCCAAGCATTCGGACTACTGTCACGCGGGGACGAACCCAGTTGCTGATGCCTTTTGCGGAAATGTTGTGTTTTCTTCTTCTTTTTTGGTAGGATTGCACTGAATCCTTAACACCGCACTTGGCGGTGTTGATACGGACACATTTCAATTTTCAATCGCAGACGCGTTCAGCGCGATTGGTTTTCAGCGGCATTGGTTCGACAGCCACTTAGGGATCTGACAACGTGATTCTGTGGATGAGATCCATTTCGCACGTTGAAACCATTCCGTTTGCGGGGCGTTTACACCATCGAACCATAGGGGATTCGATTTTTTGGATGCCTGGGAGGAGTTCGGAACCATCCACCGTATTTCTGCAGGATCACGGTCCGCGGTGCTGTTTCTCACCTCCCGAGCTCACGAACCTCTCTCTTTTTTTTTGGAGGACCATTTGAGTGGTAAAAGTTTGTGCAAAGTTGGTCTTCTTGTTTCCCATTTACCTTGGGACCATTTTAGTTCGCAAAGTTTGGGCTTTCTTGGGGCCATCCACTCAGCCAGTGAGGTTTCGCGATCGATGTTTCTGTTGCTTGCGATGGGTGTCATTGGAAGCCGACGCCCGGGCGGGTGTGATTTGCTTTGGAGAACAAGCGTCGAAGCTTTCAGCGGGGCCCCCTTACGCCTTCAAAGCAACCCCCTGCGCAATTTGAGGGCCGCGCCCTTTTTTTGGACAGTGGCTGCAAGTGGACCGAAATTCTTCTTTATCACTATTATACATATTTCTACTTTTGCTGGGGGCTTAAGCAAATGGATTTGGATGTCTTGGATGGTCATCCCACGTACTAAATACGTTTTAACCATGGCTGTAGCTCCACCAAGCACTGATGTCACATTCAAACCAATGTGATTGTGCGGAAGTTTGGGTATCCTCCATTTTCCAGGCACCTCAGGGGACGTGTTTTTTCCCGTTTTCCCTACATTTTCCTACGTGACCATGGTGAACGGGAAAATGTGGGGAACCCCTGTTCTACTCTTTGGTTTCGGTTGGTCACCGGGTGCCAACTCGACCTGAGGTGCCTGTTGCCCTCTGGCCATTGACTGACCTTAGGTGAACAGCGCTTTTTGACACGGCGCCTTTGCCACGAACGGACGTGGTATTGTCTAGGTCCCTCAGCTAGGTGCCCTTTCTCACCCCTTTTGGTTGGGAGGGTTCCCCTACTAACATTGACTACAGAAAAAAGGGTATCCTTATTCTATCCTCTCTCTGTGTAATAAGGGCGAACACAAGCTGTTGTAGATTGCTGGAGCCAGGGCTACAGAAAAGTGAATATAAGTGAAGGGGTGCGGGCGCATGTGGAGCTCCCAGCTTGGTTGCTTGTTGTCAGAGAACTCTGCGACTGAGCGGACTCGCGTGTTCTTTTTTCCAAGAACCCAACAAGGGGTGCTCTAAAAGGCACTCTCACAGCCCCTTGCGTATTCCCCCTGACAACCCTCGTTGAAGAACAACCCCATACGCCCATTCTGTGTTTTCTTTCCATTCTGAGACAGAAAAGAACGCTTAGTTAAGTGCGGGACTTGCTGCAGTAAACTTGCATGGTTGGTTCACTAGAGTTCGACGAGTTCACATCAAGCAGCCCGCCACTTGCTACTACTGGCACCACGGCGAGTGGCACCGGGAGTGGAGCGAGCAGCTGTGGAAGTGGGCGTCAGATGATTGCCAAAGATGGGGCCCCGCAAATCGCTGCCTTGGCAAGACTCAGCTCGACTGCGCCGGAGGATGAGCGCCCATTCGCAGATAGTTCGGAACTGCCCAGTTCCGGCAGCCACACATTCAGGTTGGGTATTGTTTGTCGAAACCAACTTTTGGAATTCATTCATCAGTTTTGCCCGTGTCAGTTTTGTCAGAAGCACGGCACTTCGGCTTCATGTGGCTTTGCCGACAGCTGGTCCAACATAAGTAGTGCTAAGAGCGGCTTATTTTCCATTCCTTGCCCAATCCAACGAATGCTTAAATGGTTGGTTTTCAACTTGGCTACCCTTCAAACCAACCCAAAAGTTCCCTCCACAAAAAAACACACAAAAAACAATAACCCGAAAAAGGGTTCCCCCAAAGAAGCGTTGGGATAGACATGCCCGAAACGCTCCCATTCAGGCGAAGGAGTGAAACCGCCGCGGTCTTTGCTGCTGCAGGCCGGCTCGGGTCCACCCCACCCCACCCATAGATGAATCAGCTCGAGCGTTGCAAGATTGACCTGAAAGGGGTCTTGACGTTCTGTTGTTTTGCATGGCCACACGGCCGCCACCATGGAAACGGATAAGACCTTTTTTTTGGGGCCAAAACCCACCCGGGTTTAGCCCTTCCTTTCGCTTTTGGTGTGCCGTGGTCTAACAGCTTGCGTGCAGGGATGGTTTTGGACCCCGCAAAATTGGAATGCATGGCCCTTCGGATCTTACCCCCCGAACTCAGGGCGCCAACGCCGCAGGGTTTCCAGACATTGCGCGTGGTCCTTCGCAAAAGAACCGGTACCCTCCCACCAGCAGACATGGAAGCGCACAGACCCCTGTAGAAAGACTACTTTCCTCTGAAAGAGCCTTTTTGCACTTCCATGTTAATTGGTGGGAAGGTAAACTAGGTCCCCTCATAGTGCCCTTTTACCCTTTTTTGGGGGAGGGTTCCCCTACTAAAATAGACTAGACTACTAAAAAAGGGCACCCTAATTCTAACCTGTCTACTGGAGGACCTAGTGGAAATTGCATATCAGCACTTACTACTCATGCCAGCCATGCGCGGTGGGCGTGTGGTATCTTGGCTTGGTGGAGGGGGCTTTTGAGCACGCCTCCAGTGACCGGCCCCATGATTCCTGGCTTGTGCATATGAAAGTGGGATCTCTTGAGGCAAGCTGCACCCATGGCTGTACTTATGGCAATTGCCAACCAACCTGGGAGCGAGACAGTATAGTTACGTACATAAAATATATTTTATATGGCTGCCCATATAACATAAATATATACGTGATTCATGGTGTTTCTCAAAAGCCAAACCTGGCTTGTGTTTTGTTTAACCGCCAACCCCAGCTGCATTTGTTCATCCCATGAAGAGAAAAAAAAAAACGGGACGCTGGGTCAGGTGTGGCGCCCAGTTCGCCTCGGCTGGCAGAAAGGCGCCGAATCGCTCCTTCGGGGCGATCGCCACTGGGGAGAGGGGGGGGTGACTCGTACGGAGGTCCGGGACTCGCGGCGCGAGTCACTTTTTTTTCGTGTTGGGGCGGGACCGTTTTGGTTGTAAATCGTTCCGCTTCCTGGACTTGAGTCTCTTCTTGTGAGTCTGGAAAGGCCGTTTTGGTGGTAAACATCGAAAGTTTGGCCTGACTTTTTTTTGGCCAGTTTCCACTGAGGAAGTGAGTGTTTGGTGGATTTCCAGCGTGGCCGCAGTTTGTTTACAACTGACCGGAGGAATGTGGAACTTGCGCAGGGCGCATTCGGAAGGAAGCCAAGCAACTGGGGAGGACGGCCAATTTGGGCAGAACCCCATATTGTTGGTATTTTTGATGGATTATGCTCAGTTGCTCCGTTAAGTCAACGACAAAGAAAGCAAGCAAATTGCCGGAGTTACGTTGCTTCAAACATATAAAAAGGGAAATCGTTGTAGGTTTGGTGATGCCGGCAGATGTTTCATCATGGGCCCAAAAAGATGAAGCCGTTGTATTTGGGCGCCGGAGACAAGTGAGACAGTAATTTACAGGCTTGCCTAAGACAACTCCGGCCATGTCACCGCCGCCCTGCAGGTCTGAAGGTCGCCGAGTTTCGAAATGCCTGCATTCTGCAACCATGAGCTTCAAAACGGAGTCCATTATAGGGGGAGGGGGTGATCAATATTCCATTTAGGCTCCCCACAGATGACCATGTTGATCAACCCCCCAATTTTGATGTATATCGTTTGTCAACTTGCTTGGAAAACAGTTGTTTCCGCTGCAAAGCGCATCTTGTTGGGGCCAGCTTTGTCCCAGACAAGCCCTTCGTACATTCTAAGGATGCACGGGATTTTTATCTCTTCATGTCAGGGGGCTAAATGGCCCAGGAAATGATAATGTACTCAAACGGAAGCCAACAAGTCTTGTTTGTTTATTCTGTTTTTTTTCATTTTTTTCTTCCAGGCTCCCTGTTTAATTAGCACCTACTGTTCGAAGTCAACAGGCTTGCTTTTTTTCAGACCGCTTGCAGCAACAGGTTGTTGTTGTTTTTTTTTCTTCCTGTTGGCTCCCTGTTTGAACAGCAGGGCTCCTTAGAAAAGATACATTTTGCAACCATTTGAAACATGTTGCTTTTTCAACACCAAAACAAAGTTGGAAACCAGCATTGACAAGTTGCAATGCTCGGGTGTTTTCCTGTAAGCACATTCTCATAATCCACCTTTGTCAACACCATGTCAACACCGTACCAGCGGCACCTACAGTTTGAAGCTCTGAAGCTTTCGGCCAGGCCAAGCCCACTCCTTCAAGCTGGTGGGCGGGGGGTCCAAGGGACCGCAGGGCGGCGGGAGGTTCTGGGTGCATGGCAACGTTGCCTCGGGCCAATTTGTCCAGCTCCCAATTACAACAACCAAGCCAACGTGCAACCAGAAGCGCCCAAGGAGATACTTCATTCCTTCTACAACATTATACTTCCTTCTACAAGGAAAAACATAGACCCTCCACGAATAAAAAATATTTCCTTATACAATAAAACTAGACCCTCCGCAAATTTCCGCCGGCGACGGCGGGGGGGGGGGGGGGGTGAATCAATGCAGTCAGATCCCGGAACAGGCGCGTGGCAAGCTAGTCAATTTGGCGGGTTTCAGCAGAGGCGAGACACATTCAAAGGAACAACTCGGATGTGTGCATATGTGTGCGTGTGTGCTTTAAGATGACCCTCCAAAATGGTGGTGTCTTGTCTTGGTGGCCCTTTAAAAACCACAAGACAAGGTACCCTCCTCCTTTTATTCGCTAAGATTCTCACCTTTCCACGCCTTTCTACCGGACCTCACAGACCGGCGAGTTTTCCGCACGTCGCTCGCATATGTGCCTTTTGTTTGTTGTTTTGGTCGAACAATCGATGGCTCTATTTTACTTGGTGGTTTGATCATCTACCAGGGCCGTCTATTTCCCCTAAGAGGACACCTATGGCTGTGAACATCCCAATCCCCACTCTGGGTTCTAAAATTGTAAAATGGGTACCCCCAAAATGGGATCCCAAAACGGTTTTGACAACTATCCTTGACCCTATTTCCCCGAAAAGGACACCTCTGGTCGCTCGGAAACGGGCTCAAGGCTCGGGTCGTTTCTCGGGTCGCCGGAGGCGAGCATCGCACGCGGCCTGTGCGAGCCGCGAGGCGGGGGGGGGGGAGGGTCCCGGAGGATGGCACTGGTGGAGCTGGAAAGCTGCGAGCGGCAGAACTTGGTGGCTCCCAGCCATCCGGTTCCTTAGCTTTTTAGCCTTTTTAGTAGTTTTTAGCAGTTTTTAGTAGTTTTTTAGTAGTTTTTAGCAGTTTTTAGTAGTTGTTTAGTAGTTTTTAGTGTTTAGTGGCAGTTTCCATTTGACCCACTCAAAGTTAAGCTTTTAGCCGGGGGATCTGAGGCAGCCCAGTTAACTCAGTTGTCCAAAGCGAATCGACCGGATCTGACACTTTTGGTTTGCCCTTTTCGAGAACCATGTTTTTGGCAATGGTCCCAAAAGGTAAAACCTGTTGTTTCCCGGGCCCTTTCGGCAACTGAGATCATGTTGACCCCACATTAAGCCACCAACCAGATTATCACCGGGGTGTCCAACTGGCTTCAGTAGGGAATCTGTCCATTTTGAGATGAGTTTGGTTGAGTTTTGCTGGCACTGGTTTGGATGGGGTTTCTTCTATTTGCCAAGAGGCCACCCATGGCTGCATGCTCTCCAGTTTGCTGAAAGGAATATGCTTGAGTTTCCCTCTGGCACTAGCGGAATCTATGACGGGAATATGTACTGTCTTTTCCGGGGACTTGAGCAAATCGAGATGATACCAACCCCCGCTTCTCAAGGTTGTTGGACGCCAGGTGAGAATTGAAATATGTGTTGTTAGTGGCGAGCTACATTTATACCGCAGACTGCCGGAACACATTTTCTGAACACATTTGGCTAGTTGACCCCCCGCCCCGTTTTACAGAGTTCGGATTTTTCGAATTTCTTGCTTTGCATTGCCATGATGGATGTTGTCACTTGGTGCTAGCACTCTCTGAGTTGCTGGAGGCTGCCCTTGGTCTAACATGTCCCAGTTGTTCAGTGGCAGCCCTTTATTTCCCTCACTGTTTAATGGGTGTCCACACAAAGCATGGTGAAACTTAGCGCGCGCGCCGGGATGTGGACGCGTTGATTTTGTCGCTCCATGTCGCTGCTTTTCTGTGGCAAGTGGAGGAACAATGCCCCTCACCTGCTTGAACAATGGTAGAGAGGTTATTGTTTCTTGGTTTACTGACGGATGTTTGCTTGCTTCCACGGAAGAGACATGTGCGCAATTGAGGGGGCGATGCGTTGTTTGAAAGCATGGTTTCTGGGCAAACTACAGAAGAATCGGGGATATAGATTCGCTCAGATCTTCCCCTCCTTTCATATTCCTTTGTAGTAGAGCCGCTGTCATATGCACATGTCGCATTGCTCTTGGGTCGGGGAGGTGTCAAACTACATGCTTCACTTCCTGCATATGTGTTGCATGTGTGTTCACTACCGCAGGCCTTGAGCTTACTACTCCGCATGAGTGAAAAGGTTGGCAGTTGCAGACTACATTGGTTGACTTTTTGTTTGAACACTACAGCACCTGCACTTGTAAGCAAAAGTACCAACCTAAAAGATTAACGTGGTAGCGGAGCTGAGATCCTAAACATAGGGGAGCTCCAGTAAGCAGTAAGTACTACAACCACAGCAACAGCAGTCACATGCCAAACTACTACGACATGTCAGGAGAAGCAGCATCAGCCTCAGCACAACAAACTACAGGGGCAGAGAACGGGCCAACAGCAGACACAGTAGGAGCCACAACTACGGGAGCAGGAACAGAACAGAACAAGACAACGACGTTCAGAGACTACATAGATACAAACTGCCGCCGCCCTTCTTCACTGGTGACTACTCCCAGTATGAAGAATGGCTGTTCAAGCTACAAGCATACCTCGGCCTCATAGACCGAGACTTCGACCTGGTGCTACAACTAGCACAAGTGGCTACACGACAGATTGAGGACACAGACATCAGAACACACATACTCGACCCTACACAAGCAAGCAAAGCAGTAGACCTCTCCAGAGATCTACACTACATCCTCATCAACATCTGTCAGGGAGCAGCAGCTACAGTAGTAAGGCAAAACCGCTACAACGCAAACGGATGTGAAACACTACGACTACTACACAGCAGGTTCAGCCTACCAGTAGGAACAAGAAGCGTTGGCTATACCAAACTACTGGAACCTACGTTCAACGAAGCGCATTTTGAAGAACAATTTCTACAATGGGAATACGACATCAACCGCTACGAGAAAGACAATGGAACAGCACTACCAGATGGAATCAAAATAGCAATACTACTCAACAAAACCAAAGGAGCACTGCAGCAACACCTCCAACTGCGAGCTGGACAGATCACGAACTACATCGAGATCAGAGCACTCATCTTGGACTACTACAAGACGATTTCAGCCTTCACTAGATCTACTTCAGCAGTAGGAACAAACTACAATGGAGGAGCTGCACCAATGGATGTTGACAACATATGGAGGAAAGGAAGAAACTACAAAAGCAAAGGAAAAGGAAAAGGCAACTACAAAGGAAGCAAAGGACACTACAAAGGATTCGACAAAGGCAGCAAAGGAAACTACAACAAAGGAGGATACAACAAGAGCAAAGGAAAAGGCTACTCAGGATCCAAAGGATATGGATCAAGCCAAGGCTACAAAGGCCAAGGAAACTACAGCAAATCAAAAGGACAAGGAAACAACAACTACACAACATGCCATCGATGTGGCAAGCCTGGCCACTGGGCACAAGACTGCAGAGTGCCAGTATGGCACATAGGAGAAGGAGTAGCAGCAGCAAGACAACAACAAAGGAACAAGAAGATTGAAACTCTACACGGTTACAAACAAGAAGATTCCTGTCTACGGCATCAAGTACGTTCCCTACAAGCAGGACAACTTCAGGATCATGATGCCCTACTACGTTTGTGATGTGAAGTATCCAATCCTCAGTGCATCAAGACTACTTGATAGAGGATATGGACTTGACTTCACTCCACGACACTGCACCATCACACATGGACAACAACAAGCACACCTCATAAGACACTCAGGACTTTTCTACCTACGAGCAGAGAAGATCGACATCCCTACAGGATTCGACATCTACCCAATGACTACAGACAATGGAAAATCCATTGCTGTGATTCAACCTACAGAGAAAGCAGTACAACAACAAGAACAAATTGCACCACTCACCCACACAGACCAAGGACTACGACAGATCCTTGGTGGAAACACTGACTACTGGAAACTTGATGGTGACTACGCCATCAGAGTACACAAACGACCACGCAAAGCATTGTTCACACCACACAACAGCGGTTGCCCAATACCTGAAGGAGAACTAGATGATTGGCGACTAACCATCATCAACAGACAAGGGCAAGAGCAAGAACAACTACAAGAGAACCCAACACAACTTTCCACGCAAGAACTACAACGAAGACTAGAGGGTGACAACTGGACTGGAGAAACCAGATTCAGAAGAAAGATAACACCTACACGCAGAGCAACATCAAAGACCACACCAACAAGGCAGAGCTCACAACCACAACGGCTAATGGACACACCACCAACCAGATCAAAGATCCAACTACGAGCACCACAAAAGATATGGAGACCTAAAGCAGCACCTTCTACAAATCTTGACACCACACAACCAAAGGAGACAATCCACAGACCACTCACAGCACAGGAGGACAACCAAGACTACTGGGAAAGACAAGGTGAATACTGGATAAGACACCACACAACACTTAGAACAACTCTATTGACTCCAACAGATGGACCAGGACATCCACCAATCAGCACACTTGAGCCTCACAGAACTACAATCACTCACAACAACTTTGGAGAAGTTTCACAACGCAAAGATGACTGGACAGTCAGGGGCAACGCAGCACTACCATTTCAATGGAAAGGAACAACAAGGTTCACCATGAAGAAAGACTACGAGTACATCCAGGAGAACCACGATGAGGAACAACAACACGAGCATCATGAAGCACACAGAGCAAGAGGACTACGACAACCACAGCAGCCCGCTCCACAACAAATAGCAGAACACAATCTTACACACCTACCATACAGAAACTGGTGTCCAATTTGCGTTCAAGGCAAAGGACGCCAAGACAACTACAACAAACAACAATCACGACAACCCGTCATTCAAGTGGACTTCGCCTACATCAAATCACAACAAGACCCAAAGACCATACCAGTACTGACAGCAGTTGATGTTACTACACAACTGTGTATGGCAGTAATGGTCCCGGACAAACCATCAATGATGGACTACATGGTCAACAACCTACAAGCATTCATCTTTGAGTGCGGAGGAACACAAGGCAGACTACAAAGCGACAACGAAGACACACTCAACGCACTTCTAAAAGCTACAGCAGCAAAAGTCGGCTCAATGACTGTACGACACTCACCGTCTTACAGCAGCAACAGTCAAGGAAGCGTTGAGCGACTACATAGAACACTCCACGGACAAATCCGCGTTGTCAAAGCTCAGGTTGAAAGCAACTACAGCATGACGATGTCCACAAAGCACTGTCTACTACCTTGGATAGTACGACATGCAGCATGGACGGTAAATCGCTACGTAGTTCCACTCAGACGGCTACACAAGCTTTGATCGCCGCTGGGGAAGAAACTACGAGCGAGCAATCTGCGAATTTGGCGAGACACTACTTTACCTTCCACCACAACACAAGAAACTTCCAAAAGCAGACCAACGGATGCAGAAATGCATCTGGCTCGGAAAAGTTTCCGAAACCGGAGAAAACTACGTCGCAACGGAATCAGGCGTACAAAAGGTACGAACAGTACGGAGACTACAACCGGACTTCAAATACGACCTCGCACTGTTGAACAAAGTTTCCTTCACACCATGGGCACCACGACGGAACACCTACAACCCATCGCTCGCAACACTGTTGGATACGCAACTACAACCGTCAGAGAAAAGAAGGTCCACGCAAGATTTCGGACAACAAACAAACGCTACGGATGACATCGTTGCGGAACCCGCAACAAAACAACAACGCACTACGCCACCTCCACGACTTCCGTCTACATCGACGTCAAGTTCACGACCCCTACCGCATAGTCCTATGGCTACTTCACCAACCGGACGACAACGTCCACCACTACCAGCACCACCTCGACAAACACTACGACGTTTAACTCCGGAAGAAGTAATGCAACCAACTAAAGCACAGAAGACCTCAAAGGACACTACAATCAGATCAACGGAGCAAGCAAACAAAGAACCACCACCACTGCGACAGAAAATCAACGCAGTGACACTTCCCAACGGAAAATCCATCACCCCCTACACAAACGACGACACCTCAGAAGACCAACCCATAATCTTCGACAACGAAGGTTACGACGAAACACAACTACTGGAAGGAATGAAACACGAGTCAAACCAAATGAAGCTACATGACGTCTACGACGAAGTAGATGCGTCTACCGTCGACGACAACGTCATCAGAGAAGCGATACCTATAAGATGGGTACATAGAAAGAAAGGACCAGGAGTACGAAGCCGAATCGTCGCAAAAGGCTACACAGAGAAGATCGAGCGCCTCTACACCAATGTTCACGACACTCCGGACACTTCTCGCACTACAAATGTCACCTCCAAACTGGATCGCGCAACTAGGTGACGTCTCTACAGCATTTCTACACGCACCCATCGCAAAAGACCACGACGGTAAACAACGTGACGTCTACCTTTGGCCACCTAAAGAACTTTGTCCACAACAGGACAAAATCTGGCGACTAAAGAAAGCCATGTATGGACTACGCAGTTCACCAAAAGCATGGCAGGACTACCTGGCTGAAGTGTTACAAAAGCTCAGCTTTGTAAGACTAAAGTCAGAACCTAACGTCTACACCAATGCGACCCGCGACTGCTACATCACGGTCTACGTGGACGATCTACTAGCACTTGGAGACAAGACTGCGGTCGACTCCACTTTCGAGGCCGTCCAGAAGCAGGTCCTACTCAAGCACATCGGCTACCTCGAACGTGGCAAGCCACAACAATTTCTTGGAAGAAACATCGACCACTTTGGCAACTACTGCAATCTTGGACTAAAGGACTCCTACATCGACAACATGATCGAGGAGTCTGGAATGAACAACTGCAACTCAGTGAACACTCCAGGAATTGCACACTACAAACCAACAATAGAAGATGAAGCACTACTTGACCACGAACAACACAAAAGGTACAGAAGGATTGTTGGCAAACTTCAATGGTTAGCATACACACGACCAGACATTGCATACTCCACAAAAGAACTAGCACGAGACCTCACAGCACCTACAGAACTTTCACAAAAGAGAGTCAAACATCTACTACGCTACTTGCACGGCACCAAGCACTACAAATTCACCATAGAACCAACAACAACACTCAGAGCAAACACCAACAACATCCTGGATCTCGACGTTCATGTCGATGCCGACTGGGCAGGATGCCCTACTACCAGGAAATCAACTTCAGGTTTCAACATCATCGTTTTAGGAACAACAGTTGCATTTGGCAGCAGAACACAAGCTACAATAGCACTCAGCTCAGCAGAGTCTGAACTCTACGCCATTTGCACAGGAGTTAACGAGGGACTACACCTCAGAAACTTCCTACTTGAAACCAACATTTGCAGCAAGCTTAACCTACGCATCCCCACAGACTCCACAGCAGGCAAGAGCATTGCTACGCGACAAGGCACTAGCAAACGAGCAAAACACATCGACCTCAAATTTCTCTACACACAAGACCTCATCAAGCACGACATCATTAGAATCCTTAACATCAACACACTTCACAACAGCGCAGATTTGTTTGCCAAATACATCAGCAAAGAAACACTACACAGGCTCATCCAGAGCATTGGGACACGCATTTAGCACTACGAACGACCAGCGCAGCAGTTTCACAACAACAACAACAACAACAACAACAACAACAACAACAACAACAACAACAACAACAACAACAACGACTTCGGACACTTCTTGTATGTAAGTAGCTACATGTAAGTGTAACACGACACCTTTGGTATGTAAGTAACAGTAACTACATGTATTTTCACTTGCACTTTTGGCGGCTGAGTCAACACTACAGTTGTTTGTTTTACATGTTTGCATGCGCCGCCTGCCTGTTAGCAACTATTTAGGCTCATTTTGTTTTTGCCCCGTTTCACTACATTTTGCATTCCACTGCGGCCGCTCCATCTACTGCAGATGCTACGATGGGAGACGCCACTACGCCCGACAGGGCAACTACACCTGAGGTGGCGGTCACTACGGACTCCAGTGACCACGGAACTCCACCACCTCAAACCTACAACGACTCCAACTACCACTTCAACCATTCTACACCTGGCAACACGGTCTACTACAACCCGACCACAGTGATGGACCAACTACACATTACTGAGCGCCAGACAACCACTACACCACCATTGCCCGACAACACACCCTACACTCAGTTTTTCACTGCACTCACGCTTGAAGAGTATCAACTACTCTCACAACAACAAGCAACTCCACTGGCACAACTGAACTACACACGACCCATTCACTGCATCCCTGGAGACCTTCGGATGCCCCACTACAACTCTACACTGCTCAGCGTTTCACTACCTGAAGCAGCCAACGTCCACTACAACCAGCGACAACACCAACTACATCATCATCCAACTCCAGATTGAACAACCACTACTCCTGAGATACCTCACTTCAGGACAATTTCTACACTTCACAAGGGACTACATCTCCTACATGATGTCCATACAACAGAACTACTACCTCCCGACTACACCAATTCCACAGACCAACTACAACATACTGACAACTACAGCCTCAGGAACAACTACCTTTGGAACTACCACATGCCCCTACTACTACCTGAACAACTCCACTACCTTTACAACCGAGACCAACTACACGACTTCCAGCACAAGGCAATTACTACCATCCTCTGCAAGAGTATACAGTACTACGGATTCACACTACTCACCATGACAAACCTCACTCAACATCACAAAGCACTACTACACCGCTTTCTCAGGGAGTACGACCAACACATATCGTGCCCTGAGATAGACGACGAGCGACTACGGGGAGCTCCAAACTACATGACAACATTTTCACCATACATTACTACGCGACCTTGGACAACAGACTCCAGATGGTCCAAGACTATCGCGCCCAGAAATGGGGACTACATCTTTGAGCTCATGATCCACTACAACGAGTGCCTGCCTCACTACTTCCATCCAGCGCCCTACATCGAGCTGGAACCTGAACAGCGTGAACTCCTGAGCGCAGGTCACTACTTTTGCCAATACAGTAGAATTGATGAACAACAATGGTTTTCATCAATAATGTCAATCCATGTTTTGCACTTCAGTTGAACAGGTACTACAAGGACCTTTTAACTGAGGGGCCGTGTCAAACTACATGCTTCACTTCCTGCATATGCGTTGCATGTATGTTCACTACCGCAGGCCTTGAGCTTACTACTCCGCATGAGTGAAAAGGTTGGCAGCTGCAGACTACATTGGTTGACTGTTTGTTTGAACACTACAGCACCTGCACTTGTAAGCACAAGTACCAACTAAATTTAACGGGAGGGAGAGAGAGAGAGAGAGAGAGAGAGAGAGTCTTGGGTCCTCTTGTTCTTGTCATGGCCAACCCAGGGTGACGTGCGGCACAGCATGCAACATGTACTGAAATTGTTGGTCCCCCCTTACAGGCTGCGTCACGACAGATTCCGCAGGACGCATGACTGCTTTTGTGCTTGAAGCAGGGTTGTTCAAAAGCAATCCTTGATCCGTATGCCAGATGGAAGCAGGGCTTCCCTTGTCTCAGTGGTGTCCCACGAGTCTTGGATTCGGATTGGGACCCTCTTTTCCCTTTCAGAGCAGCCCAGTACTGCCAAAAGAAAAGGGGATTGATGTGTTTGTTGATTGACTCGGGTTTTGTCATTTTCTTGCTGGTCCGATAGGCAATGGAATGACCCGAATTTAAGCCATCCCCCATGGTTCCAGCAGGTCTACCAGCCTCGGGATGGCCTGCTGCTCCTCCTCCTCCTCTCTCTTCTTCTTGACCTGCTGCTCCTCCTCCTCTCTCTTCTTCTTGGCGGCCTGCTGCTCCTCCGACGCCTGCTGCTCCTCCTCCTCTCTCTTCTTGTTCTGCTTTGCTGCCTCCGCCTTTTCCTTCTTCTTTTTTGCTGCCTCCTGCTTTTCTTTCTTCTTCTTCTTTTCTTCCTCCTGCTTTTCCTTCTTCTTCTTTTCTTCCTCCTCTCTGCTGCTGCTGCTTGAGCTGCGCTTCCTCCCACTCATTCCATTGATCATCCCCTTCTCCATTGCGAGCAACCCAGTAAAATGGTGTTTTTGTTGATTGGTTGCAGACCCGGGGTTGCGTCATTTTGTTATACTGTAATCAACCCCAGTTTATCAGCGGTTTTCCCCTCCAAAGGTGATCTGATTCCCCACTACCACGCGGAGAAGCACCCCTATGAATAAACAGGTTGGTTGATTCATTTGGGGTCACACCTTCACCGTGACGCCCGCAGTGCGTCTTTTTGGGCCAGGTCCAGGGTCTGGCAGGTGCGCGTTCCGGAGGCTGGGATGTGGGCAAAGGGCGGTGGGCAGACCCATGCCCTCGGATTAATCAAACCCAGTTTAGTAATAGGGTCAATTAACCCCTCTTAGACCCCAAGTAACCCTAGGCCCCATCCAGTGCTATCGGGTTTTCTTGACATTGGAGATCCGTCGTAGGGCGGTTGACAGCCATAGGAAAACTGAGACGAGCTATCTGGAAGGGAGCTCCTTACCAAAGGCAGAATTCCAAATCGTGCCCCCAGTGAACATCCCAATCCCCACGAAAATAGGTTCTAAAATGGGTGGTGCACCTACCCCAGAATGGGATCCCATTGGTTTTGACCCACAGCCATGTCACTCATGGTGGTCGTGGTCCTTCCGACATTCTTGGGACATGTTGGGCCTTCTTGGCACGTGTGTGGCATACCTCCGAGAGGAACCTATGCTTCTGGTACATGTTTGTTTCAATAAGGTAGGCTAAAACAAGCAGCCCTGATGCAATCTCTCGCCTTTGGACACATCTTCTGTTTTAAGCAGCTTCCTCTTTGATTCACGTCTCTTTGCTTCAGCGGTAATGTTGACCCCCCTACGCAGCGTATTGATAGGGTGTTCCCCTCCAAAAAGCGGTCTGATTCACTAAACCCAGTTGGACATTTCCCTATGGATTCCGGACGAGTTTCCGCCGTTGAGCATTTCCTTGACACAAGTTGGACCTGCTGGGTTTCTTTAGGTACAACGACTCACAGCCAAACGCGCTGCTGGCCGGCATCTCTGCGCTTTCCAAGAAGCTTCTCTACTACAGCTTGCACCCTTCCATTCCAAGCATGTTGGCTTGTCACGTCCATTTGTCGCGTTTTGGATGGGCAGATCTCTGGATCTGAATTCCTCTCAGGTATTCAGGTGGTCTCTGCCATTTCAATCCTGCGATTCATGAATCTTGAAGGATTGCCCCCCTTTGGCTTCCAAGCAAACATGGTCACGAAAGCGGTGTTCTGCCGGGTCACCAAGCCCTTGATGAGCACGACTGGATTGGAAATCCATAGGCGGATTTCCAGTGTGTCGTATAGGCTTGAAGGTTCTGCCCCTCTGTTTCGGGCCTTATGCAAAAATGACTGACACTGCAACCCAGCGAGGCTCGCGGGTTGACCATGGCAACATGTCGTCGGCAGTTTGTCCCAGAAGTCGCACCGCATCGCTCTTCTCTGTTGACTGCGACAGGTGCAATGACGTCTCTGCAGAACCATGCAACCCAGACTAAGGACGTGTTGTTTACAATGGTCAGTAGTATGCTAATGTGACAGATCGTGGGATTATCCATTATTGTATTACTCGGGATATAAATATTGGCGAGGATTGGTCTCGGAGAGTTGGCCAGACGCCCTACTTATGACCCAGATACAGTATAGGTTAACTTGAGGGCAGCTACAAAGTGCGCCAAGCCCCAGGCAAAAACCGCCACATTTTACCCCCATTGGTGAGACCATTTCACCCAGATATAGGGATTTGTTTTTCCAAGTTCAAGTGGTTATCTGATAAAGATTCAGGTCCGCTCGCTTCAATCATGCAAGCAAGCATATTGATGGCGAGACGCGTTGATTAGTCCTCTTTTCCAGGCTGTTTTTTGCATTGTTGGTTTTTCTGTGACTAATTGTCATCTTCCACCAGAAAAAGTTAATCTTTTGCCCGGGGTCGAAGTCCCTTTTTTGCAACGTGGTACACGTTGGGACACCTGGATCAGGAAAAGTAAGGGTCTCTAGACCAATGGAAACATGGTACTTGGGAGGCCAAGAAAAGGTACTTGGCCCACAGTCAGAAAGGTCCTCAGAGCATCTCTCAACCTGCAAGACCCCTTCGAGTTTTTTTCCCCAACATCTGAAAGCTTTCAGGCTCCGGGGTGGTGCGGGGTGGCCCTGAGGTAAGGTTCCACGAGGGTTCCACCAGGGTTCCACAAGGTTCTGCGAGGGCTGCGGGGCGGGGGGAGCACAAAAAAGAGCACCGCATGCTGTTGGGGATATCACCTGAGTTTGTTTTTTGTTTTTCGCGGGCTTTGAGGAAGACTTTAGCTTCCCGATGTTTGTCTTTAAGGATATGGCCCAGGGGTGGTTTCAACCAGTAGCTTCCTCGTTTGATTGGAAACCAGGGTTGTGGTTGATCATTCGGGGCTTATGCAACCACTTCTACTTTTGGGAATCTCCCCCTTAGACCTGACTCCCTGAGTTGCTGGACTTTCGTCACTTACGGGGGGTTCGTCTTTGGAGTTTGATGCCCCTCTAGGTCCCCCAGTAGTGCTCTTTTACCGCTACTAAAATAGACTACAGACAAAAGGAAGGCCTGATTCTAACCTCTCTACTGGAGGATCTAGCCCTTGTTGCATCACAGTACTTGGTGGCTCCCAGCCTTCCGGTTGCTTAGCCTGTTTAGATCCTTTTAGTGGTTTCGTGGTAGTTTCCATTCCGTCACTTAAGAGTGAGTCACTTCTAGCGGGGGATCTGAAAACGGGCAGCCCGTGAATGCCATGTCCGCGGCCCAAGACCGCAGGCCAGGCGCTTGCTGCTGCGCCCTGGGGATGTCTTGGGCTTTGTCACCAGGCGAGCAGCCTGCGACGGTTGGTGCTTCTTGCTATGACCGAGACCGGGGAATGAACCGTTTGGGGAATCACGGGATTCAAGGAAGCCATAGGATGGATGGTTTGAATTGGTCATGTCTTGGTTGTTTGGTGGGCGAGTCTCTATGATGGAAACATGGGGTCAGTACCTGAAAAGAAAGGGCTTATGGAAATCCCCGATGTGTTGCGGGTTATGAAGAGACTCAGGGCTCCACTTGTGGTGCCCCTACTAAATACAGAAACAAGGGTACCCTTATTCTAACCTCTCTACTGGAGGACCTAGTAGAGGCAGCCGAAGCCGCTGAAGCCAGTTTGCTTTGAGTTTAGACACAGAGTGCTTGGTATTTCCGGTGGATTGGATTCACTTGATGGAATTCGGACACCGGGTTTGTCGTCATGCGGTGCCAGGGAGTTCACCAAAGGGTGCTTCTCCCTGGGTTCAGTGGGGATTTTGATGTATCACTTTGGGAGTCCGGAGGGAACACGGAACACCCCCCCTTTAACTCGGTTGTTGTTGGGAAACATTTTACATTTTTGCTTATGGTGGTTTAGTGGTTGAAATCCAAATCCACTGAACTGCTAAAATTTAAATTGTTGCTCCCCTGCCAATGTCGACCAAGCTTTTTTCATACACTTGGGTTGATGAATATGAGGTCAAGCTTAACCTTATTTCGTGGTTTGGATTGGTGGTTTGGGATTTGAGCCATTCCCTGATTCTGGTAGAGGGTTTACTAACTGGGGTTTATTAATCGAGGGTCAACATGATGATTCAGCTGGAGGAGTTAGCAGTTCGTATGAGGTTTTGGCTTGGCTTCGGTCTCGACCCCACCAGACCTTCAGTTGCGCCCGTTGCGCTTTGGAATCGCCCATTGAGCTTTTCTGCGAAGTTTCTGAAGGCTGAACGCAGAGTCCCACGTATGAACCCTATTCGTGAATCGATCACTGCCTGTGACAACCAACCCGTCCACCTTTCCACCCACCCATCTCCTACCCATCCACCTTCCCCCCACCCATTTCCCACCCACCCACACCACCACCCACCCACACCACCCACCCACACCACCCACCCACCCACCCACACCACCACCCACCCAACACCACCACCCACCCAACACCACCACCCACCCACACCCACACCACCACCCACCCACACCACCCACACCACCCACACCACCCACACCACCCACACCACCCACACCACCCACCCCACCCACCCCACCCCACCCACCCCACCCACCCCACCCACCCCACCCACCCCACCCCAACCCAACCCAACCCAACCCTTACCCCACCCACCCCACCCCGCCCACCCCACCCCACCCCACCCCAACCCAACCCAACCCAACCCAACCCAACCCTTACCCCACCCACCCCACCCCACCCACCCCACCCAGCCCAGGGCCGAAAGTCAGGAGTACCGAGCGCGGGACAAGCTGAAAAAGAAGCGGGCGAGAGGAAGCCAGACTCGAGGGAGCTAACAAAGGCTTTGGGCGAGGCTCCGCCCCTCCGCACCCACTGACGGGGGGGGGGTGGGCGCGCGAGGTTTGGAACCTTTGCTTTTTGCGCCTCGTGCCCAGCGCCTCCGCAGGACGAGTTGGACTTCGAGTACGCCACGGCGCTCGCCGCGGCCTTCGAGGCCAGGGGCTCGGAACTTCTTTCTCAAACACCTCGCCTGGCAGGCGCGGAGTTGCCCCACGTGGTTCTTTGGCTGGACGCCGCCAACGTTCCGGGAGCCGCTTACACGGGCATGAGCCGTGTAGCCCGTTTCAGCGACCTCTTGCTGGGCGGGCAACTTACCGCGGACCATTTTTGCCCGGCGCTGTGAAACAGCTGCTCGCCAGCAACAGCCGTGACCCATAGGCTAACTCGAGCACGCCGCACCCACCCCACCCCACCCCACCCCACCATCCCATCCCATCCCATCCACCCGCCCCAACCCACCACCCACCCATCCACTCACCACCCAACCCCTGTCTCCGACGAAGAGGGCACGCTCGTAGCACGCGCGTCGCCGTCCCAAACGCGAGCCCAAACCAAAACGGGAGCCAAAGCCCAAGGCCAGCCGAAACAGCCATGGCCCATTCACTCAAACACCCGCAGGTGCTGCTGTTTGGCCTTGCGAGCGCCGTACAAACTTCAGCTTTGGCGGGCCACGCGGTGGCTCGTCCTTTTTTTTAAGTAAAATGCAAAAAACAGCTCAAAACTATAATTGCGCCGCAGGTTTTAGCTCACGGCGCGATGCATCAGACAACTTGCGCCTACTGCGGACCAACTTGGCAGCCCCCACACCACCCGCACCACCCGCACCACCCGCGCCACGCGCTCATCACACCACGCAACCAAACCCAAGGAGGCAGCCAATCGCATCGAGCTGTGTGGCATCGCACGTGTGTTTGCTGGCGTGGAGGGTTCAGGTTCTCGCGGTTCGCCCTGAATCCGTGTTTGAGGTATTTCGTGGACATGAGATGCCAGGCACAGGACCGCCTCCAGCCATCCCTTGTTAGCAAGTGAAAGGGCAACATTTATCCGCTCTGCCAGAGGGATTTGAGGCTGAGATTCTAATGGTTTAGCCTTGCTGGTGCGTCATTCAAGTTGGCCGACCATGGCAGTGACGGGGCCTGCAGCCCCGACATCTTCCTGACGAACTGTGTGCACATGGGCGGCCCAGCGCTGTCTCCAAGTGTGGTTTGTTTCCTATAATGTTGGACCTGCTTTAATATGATCCCCCCCTGAACAATGGAACCAGTCAGCGGGACCCTGTTTAAGCAAACCCTGAAGGGTCTGGGTGGGACTTTCAAATTGACTTAGTATTGGTAGACTTGAGTTTCCATTTGATTTCGTATTGCTGGAGCTTTCTTTTGAGATCTGGAACTGAGTGTCCATTTGATTTAGTATTGCTTGGAGCTTCCTTTTTGAGATCTGGAATTGAGGTTCCATCTGATTTAGTATTGCTGGAGCTTCCTTTTGAGATCTGGAACTGAGTTTCCATTTGACTTAGTGTTGCTTGGAGCTTCCTTTTTGAGATTTGGAATTGAGTTTCCATTTGATTTAGTATTGCTGGGGCTTCCTTTTGAGCTGAGTTTGTGTGCTGTGCCATTTTCTTGCTCTTGCTTCTGCTTAGCTCCAGCCCGTGCTTCGCCTTTCTGCTGGCTGAGTGGCTTAACTGCATTTGTTTAGCTTTTGTTTGCTTAGCTTAACTAACCCTCAGCCCAGGCCATGAAGCAGCACCTGAAGATTGTGGGCTTCCTCAGCTTCCTGTTGCTCAGTGGCATCATTGCTCAGAGCCACTTTGCTGCAATAGAGGGGGAGGGGGAGGGGGAGGAGGGAAAAGGGATGGGAAGGATTGAGTTTCCTAAGAGGGCTTTAGTTTGAAGGATTTTCTGAGAGGGTTTAGTTTCAAGGGTTTCCCTGAGAGGGCTTCAGTTTGAAGGATTTTTCTGAGAGGGTTTAGTTTCAAGGGTTTCCCTGAGAGGGCTTCAGTTTGAAGGATTTTTCTGAAAGGGTTTAGTTTCAAGGGTTTCCTGAGAGGGGTGTTTGAAGCTGAGTTTGGGTGCTGGGGGCGCTGAGTTTGGAAGCTGAGCACCTGCAGCCATTTCTTGCTGCTCACAGTTCTCAGCTTACTCCTTGCAACTGTGCTGAGCAATGTACCCTCAGATGATTCCTCCTGCTCCTAAGCCTGATGCTTTGTTTGCCAGCTCAGTCAAGGGCCCTAAGACCCAGCTCACCTTCAGCAGGGTCCACTGGGCTGAGCCTGAGATCTTCTGCACTCATTGCAACTCAGCTGCCAAACACAGACATTTTAAGCTTTTGGCTGACCATTTTGCTTGCTTAATTTCTTTGCTTAGTAATGTACATAAGGCACCAACAGCGTATTTAAGTCTCTGTTTTTGCTTTCTTTGCAAGTTCGGTGCTGAGGATGGCAAGCAAACTAAGCTTTGGCTTAGCAGGCTCCCATGGCAAACAAGGTGCGTGGTTTGCAAGAGGAGCTGGCAAGCTGAGCAGATCTACAAGTACCACAAGAAGGTACTCACAGTGGCTGAGGGGCTACCCCAAGTTCCTGACCACACCCAGACGGCCATGGCTTTGGGGCCAGGTTCCTGAGGCATGAGCTGAGAAGATCTACCAGCTGGAGGCTGAGAATGAAGAGCTGGTAGATGAGCTTGAGGGCATGATTGCTAAGCTCAGTCAAGCAAAGGATCAGCTCAGCAAGTGCCATGAGGTGCATTGAGCCTGGGGTGGTGGAGGCTAAGGCCCGCGTTCTCAAATTGAGCGCTCAGTCTCAACAAGGCAAAGCTCCCCCCCTGAGCCTGCCAAAGGCAAAGGCTAAGCCATCCAACTTGTCTGAGTATGCCCAGCTGGTGGCACTCATGCAAAAAGCTGAGGGCTGAGCAGCCAAAGGCTAGCCTGCATCCCTGAGTTCCCAACTCAGGCTCAGCACAAGATGCGTTTTTTTGAAAAAAGCTCCCTTCTTGAGTTCTGGATTAAGCACCCTCTAAGTACTTTTGGTGTTGAGGCATGTGTTTAGAGGATGCTAATTCATTATATGATTAGTTCATGTTTCTTTGGCAAATCCACTCAGGAAGTGAGAATGTGAGCAAGCTTGATGTGAGATAAAAGAAAAGCTTAGGCGAGAGGGCGGGGTGGATGGATTCCAGAGCCAGGGATGTGGTCAGCCTTGAAGGTGATAAGCCTGTCTCGGGCAGGTGGATGGCAGGGCGATTGAGCAACTGAAGCAGAAACTTCAGCAAGCGCATGGCGTGGGAAGGAGCCCACGCGTGAAAACCCATATGGGTCACCCAACTTCGAGGATTAGAGTGTTTCAAGCCCTCGCGCGCCTGATCAGAGGTGAATCACTTGACATGCGATGGGCCATGCGGATTTGCACCACGCGCTCTGACTTTCGGCATGCAGAAACTTCATTTTGAACTATCACACGCATGGTTTTGAAGGTTTCAGACATTCCAATGATGCACTTTGACATGCGATGTGCCATGCGGAGTTGCACCACGTGCTCTGACTTTCGGCGCCCTGCCGTGACTTTCGGTTTTATGCGTGCCCCATGCGCGGCTGGGGTGCCTGCGGTGACTTCCGGTCCTGCTCTGACTTAGGGCGGGCGCCAAGTAAGTCTCTGCACCTTTGTCACCCAGGTGTTGGCCATGGTCTCCGCGCTTCTTTTCGCTCACCACACGGGTCCTGCGTGCTTCTTTTCGCTTACCTCACGCCCCAATCTGAAACTGCCAAGCTCGTTCTGGGCCTCTTCTGCCAAGCAGAAAGCTGACGACGGCTGGCCCCACTCCTTTGCACACTTCGTCATTTCCCTGGCTTTCGAGCGGGGCGAGCTCAAGTCTCGCGCCGGGAGCGCATCACCAACATGCTCGCTCCTGAGATCCGGGACCGAATGAGCTCGCTGGGGGCTGAGTTCATCAACGCCCAGCTTGCGCAGTTCCCTCACCGCTTTGGGGAGTTCGTTGAGGTCACCAAAACCGTCAAGTCAAGAGCACGGGGTCTGTACACTCCTTCTCACTGTGCGCATGACCAGCTTCTTGTAGCCGAAGCCCGGCTCAATGTCGCCTTCACCCAAGCCAAAAAAGCCCACGCTACTTAATCTTGTGTCGCGAGCAGCCTGACCTGCTCCGTCATTCTTTGAATTGGCCCTTCAATTCCAAGACACTCACCTGCATCTAGGCAACAAGCGCGGCTGATCAGGAGCGGGATGAAGGTTGGTAACCCATCCAGCGCCGGATTCAGTCAGCGCAACCCAAGACAAAATGGGTTGCCCATCTCAAAATTGTCCCACCCACTTCCCACCACCCACCACCCACCATCCACCTTCCCACCTACCTTCCCACCCACCCATCCACCCACCACCATCCACCTTCCCATTCACCTGTGAGGGTGGGAAGGCGGGTGGACCAGCCCAGCCACCAAACCAACAAATCACAAGTTCGTTCACCAACCCTTGCAGACTCCGCGCGCCCTGGTGGCGTCGAGCCCGGCCCGGGCCTCGAGCTGACAGCAGAAGCAAAAAACGGCCGGAAGCTCCCAAAGGGCGGCCGCCCCAAGTAGACCACTCACTGGTCCCAGGCCTCTTTCTTGGGAAGGCTTTAAAGCGGTATCACAGATGTGGGGGTTGATCAATAATTATTCCTGGCCCCCTTCATGACCGAGGGTAACTCGTCCAATTTATAATACTGACAAGCGTCGTCTCGTCAGCGGTTTTGCCTAAGCAACGTGGGCTTGTCTTTTGCTGGGACCCCCAAAACTTCCGTTTGCTGAAGAAATGTAAATGGCAAGGGGTTGTGGTTATTTTTTCTCTAAGAAAATATATAATTTGTTTTGTTTGTCTTTTGTTGTTAAGTGAGTGAGTCCACCATGTCCCTCCCTTATGGAGCGTGCGCTACTGCCAAACCTGAGGCCTCTCCAAATAGGGAAGGTCAAAATTATGGCTTCGGATAGATGACTAGGACTGGGCACACCCACGTTGATTCCGGATCCAAGAGAGCTTGGTGGAGCGCACCACTCTGATTTGCAGCCCGCCAACGTTGAAACACCCAGTATTCATATTTATCAACAGCTGACTCCCTGAGTTCCTGAACTTTTAACCTTTTTGGCAAGATTCTTCTTGGTTGTGGGAGATATCATATTTGCTTTCGGTTTTTCCTAAACAATATGGGGTTGTTTTTTTAGGGGGACCCTCCACAACTTCCATTTGCAGAATTCTTGGGGCCCCCTTCCTCATTAAGCTGGACAAACCCTTGGTGGGCGCAGTTTGTTGGAGTGTGTCTTTTCCGGCTTGGTGGAAGGGGAAGCCAACTGGAAAACCGCCACATGATCATGTTTACCTGAACCCTCACTCAAAAATACGTTTTACCTCAAACTTATTTTTGATGATCAATATGTTTTTCTGGGTATTTTGAGGGTCCTGGTCTTTTTCGTTTTTGGCACAGACCCTGGCACTTGCCAACCGGCTCGCAGCTTCTCAACGCAAAGGGCACTTTGCTGCCCGCGAACAGCACTAGATCGCCCCAAAGCCCGTGAAGCCGGGGAAAGACTACCATGAAAAGATCAACTGTTGACAGGCACCAAATAAGCGTTGGGTTATCCAGGCGTTGGGCTCATGGAGGTCTTTGGTTGTTGAGTGACTGTTTTTCCAGAGGAACACCTCAAGTTGGTTGTGAGGGCTCCGAATAGATGCTCCAGGATCTCCAAGCTGCTGGTTGTTGATTGCCTCCGCAAAGCACCATGGCCGTGCTCCGGCCAAGGCGCTCTCAACCCACAGCCTGCAGCCAGCCAACAGCAGCAGCCCTTACACAAATTTGCTCCAACCATTGAGTAAGCCGCCTGCACGTTGAATACGTTCAGTCCTGTTCTCAGTTGTTCAGTGGCACCCTTTTTCCCCTTTTTTGGTGGCTGCCCCACTAAAAACGGTCTTTCCCCCAAAAAGGGTTCCCTTTTTTTCCAGGGTCACTGAACAACTGAGTCTTGGTTTCCTTGGGACAAAGCTACCCGTCGTCGGCCGTTTTTTTAAGCAACGCTCACAGTGACAGTCCTTCCCCCCAGCTTGCGCGGCTGCACCCCCGGCCAGGAAAATGCTCTTTGCGCACATGTCCCTCTAAATTCAACCAACCAAAAGAGGGGTGTCCCTACAAACTCATCCAACCAACCTGGGGCGCGATTGTTTTTGGTTTCTAACCAAAGTCCGAGTTTTGTGTCCCAAAGTCCGAGTTCCATGGCCGAGTTCCCTCCGTTTCTCAACCGGCAAGCTGCTGACATGTTACCGACGTGGATGCCATGGCATGGAGCAGCTTCAGGAGCTCGCGCGGCAGGCGCTCGGTCGCTCGGTCGCGTGAGCTGGGCTCCAAATGAGCTGAGGGAACTGAGCTCGCCGTGACTCCAAAGCCGCACCGTCCCTTAACATAGGTGTCAACTTTTTGGTGGGTTTGCTTACCAAATAGGTTGGGCATGGTTGGGCGAGTCCTGGTTTAGATGGCCGTTTACCAGGGAAACCCATCTATTTTTCCAAAAGGCCACCTATGTCCCTGAACCTCACCGTTTCTGTTTGGGGTTGAAGAGGAAACCCCCTACTAAAATAGCGTACAGAAGACGACTGGAGGACCATGTGAGCCACTTGCAATCAAAACCGAGTGGGGGATTGGTGAAGGTTAGGGGGCAATCCCCATAAATAGCTGCGGAATTCCGGCTTCTCAATTCTTGAAGCATGGCTCTGGGTTGACCATGGAGCGTCAAACCTCCTGAGCTCAACGGATTTTCCATGGCCCCAGGGTCGGCATTGGGGTCAGACCTTGCAAAGCTAAGGACTCCAAAAATGGGTGTGGTTTTAAGTCACTTCCTTTGGGGCGGTGGGCGGGTTTTGGAGAAGCGGACACTGAAAGGAAGCCCAAGGGAGAGAGAAATGACGCCCCCTTGAGTTCAGGGACTTGAGTCGTTTTTTTTAGGGGAAGACCTGAAGTAGAGTTTGGACCTGTTCAAATTTTGGGGTTGGGCCATTTTGGTGGTACAGGTGAAAAGTTCGGGTACTTGTTTTGGGCCATCCGCTGGGGAAGAGAGGGTGTGATGAGATCCCATCCACCTGGAAGCTGACTGGCTGGTCCATGTCGTGAACAAAAGGGGATGCGTCATGTAGTTGATTTTTTCAGACCCTCTGTTGAACAGCCGGTGAAACATGGGGTTGTCAAACCGATGGACACTCTTTCATTGTGATCCCCCCACATCTGGTTTCGAGTTTCCATGTTTGTTTGCTTTTAAAGGGAAACCCAAAAAGATGTCAACCAGTTTGGGGGGCCTCCCAAATACGCCCACCTAGGTTCTTCTCAACTTTGTTTTGGTTCCCCTTTAAAGGCGTCCAGGGTCGCCGTTGTTGAAACAGATGTTGCCCCACGGCTCAACCGGGGGGGGGGCTTTGAATTCAGCGGTGCATTCGGGTAGCCTATTATCATTGCCAGGCTTCACTCAGCGCCTGTCCCTTTTGGGACTTTTGCCCGGCAAAACGGTTTGCAGTTTGTAGGCTGCAATGTGGGACCCGGATAGGACGCCTTTTCGTTTGGGGAAGTATAGCACGGACGATAGATACATGGAACCTCCAAAAGTTGCGAAGGTTCAAGACAGCCCTGCAAGTAAATTGCAACTGTTGATTTGGGGAAATTCAGTCACCCCTACAAGACTTTGGCATGTTGGTAGGAGACAACATCAAGATCACGTCATCATGTGAGGTCCATTCCCTCCCCCAAACACAAGCGTTTAGTGGGAATGTCCATGACCCAAAGCTTATGTGGGGCGGATGACCATCCAACTGATAGCTGTCGTTGGTACCTCTTTCCTGGCTTCCATTCTTCTAACTGGATCTCATGTGTTCCTGCGAGCCTTTTTCTCCCCATGCGAGGTGCACTGGGTACAGTTCCTGTTTTCTAAGTTTCCACCCGTAAACCCCCCAAGCCATTGAGTTAAGGAACAGTTACCCACCCTGCTTTGCTCCCTTCGATTTCCTTGACACCTAGTGATTGGTAACATAGTCCTACATATTTGCTAAGATTCCCCTTCTAGGGGAGGGTTCCCCTACTAAAATAGACAGAGAAAAGAAACGGTACCCGCAACCCGAACCTCTCCACTGGAGCACCTCCAGCCCTTTGGCGGCAGATTTGATCAAATGGCCAGTTGCTTCAATACCCCCATTCTTTCGTCGGGTGGTTTGGAGGCCTTTTTACCCTCACCAAGTGGCTAGGTGGTCAACATACCAAGCCCCAAGCCGAGAGGCGTTTGGCCAGTAGGCAGGACGCTAGGGGTCGTTTTGTTCTTGGGGAACCATTTCCCTCATTGGGGTACCCTCAAAAGAAGACACCCAGTGTCCCAAACTGGGGGAACCCCCAACAATTTCCTGATAATTCCTTTTAAAACCAACCAAAGGGGGATTCCTCCCAAAGAATGTCATACGCATTTCAGCCAGATTCCAGGGACTCCACGTGAAAGGCAAGCGTCATGTGAAGCCCAAATACACAGAGAGAGAGAGAGAGGGAGAGAGAGGCGCCTGGGCCTTGCACTTTTGAACACATGATAGGTGCAGGAGGGGGTATGGTATGTATGGTCCACGAGGATGCTATGGGCAGTCAGCAATGGGACCTTGTGGAAAGCTGAGCTTGGCCAGTACGAGATGCTCTTTGAGTGTTTTCTATCGGCTTCCGGCTCCGTCCCAAGTTGGCCTGAAACAAAACAGGTTCAGGTGGTACCACCGGAACCCACAACTCGGCTCGCGCCCGCGGGAACGCGGGGAACGCATACACCAGGTGCGGCTGCTGGAGGCGGGAAGCCCACAGGAGGTGCGGCAGGCCAGCCAGGCGCTGGCGCAGTTCCAGCGCAGCAGCCGGGGAGCCCAAGCGCCAGCTGGAGGAATATGGCTGTGGGTGTCAAAACCAAGGGGTGTTTCATTTTGGGGTAGGTGTACCTCGGATCCCATTTTGGTTTTTTTAGCTGAATTCACCACCCATGTTCGAACCTTTTTTGGTGGTTGGATGGGGATGTTCACCGGGGGTACGGAATTTTTGATTTTGACCCATGGCCATATGGGTCCCCATGATTTTAGCCTCAAACTCACCCTATTGGAACATTTGCCGGGTTGAAGGGAAACCCACCATTTTCTGACTTTAACCCCCAGAAACAGTCTAAATGATGACCTGAGTCTTGGGTCAGCTGATGTTGACCGTTTCTTAGGGGTGTCCAAGTCAGAAAGCTGGTGGGTGTGTTGCTTTTAGCCTACCACTTGGGCTGACTGATCCTGGTCGCATAATGGGGCCAGTTGGGTGTGTGTTTTGGGCAACTGGTATGTGGTTTCCAGTTGCTTTACTACTTCAGGGCTGGCTTTGACAATGGCTAAAGAATGGGGCCGGTTTGTTTTTAGGGACTTCCCCCAAACAACTGGTAGTTATCCTTGTGGAAAGTAACCCCAAAAAAGGGTACGCTTAGCAAAAGACACCCCCATATCGCAGGGGTCACTCAGGTTCCCTTCTTTGGATCTCCAAAAGTGACAAGATTTGCAAGGAGCTTGACAGATACAATGCAACTGTTGAACGGGAAATGCCGTGAATTCTGTATCATGGTTGTCGTTGGGAAACAGTTTTTACAATTTTGCTTATTGTGGTTTAGTGGTTGAAATCCAAATCCACTTAACTGCTAAGATTTATTCTTTTGCTCTCCTTCCAACGTCAACCAAGGTATGGGCGTGTGGTTGTGGGTGTTTTTTTGGAGGGAAATACACATCTTTGAGGGTGCCCCCAACAGGTGGTGGTCTTGAAGGGAAAGCAAACGCCCAAGAGGGCAACTTGAATGTCTGTGTCCTTTGGTTTTTGCTTTTGGTTTCCCTCTAAAGCCGACCAACAGGAAGTTCCCCCAAAGAAGACGCACCCCTGTTTGGTTTTGAAGGGAAACCAACAAGAAGCCACCCAATATTGATGGTTTCCCTATTTTGAGATGAACCCATGTCGTCAAAATAGGGTCGCCACAAACATGGCGGTGTTCCATTTGGTTTGCCTTTCAACCAACCTGAAAAGGATTACCCTCAACCAAACCCGACACAATAAAGGAGTTACTTTTTGCCCTTTTATCGGCCTCAGTTGCCGAATGTTACAAACTGTTGCCGTCTTCACTTCCCCCCTCTTTTTTCGTTTGGGGAGGATAGGCCATTTCGGCTCATGTCTTGACGTTTGTGCCGCTCCAAACCCCCCGCCCCCTCTTCACCTCCGTTTTGTCCAGGGCTTCCCTGATTGCCGCTGCAAGCGGCGCCTGCAGAATCTGCTCTGCAAGAGCAACGAGCGCCATCTTGGAAAGCCCTTCACATCCCAAAAGCAACCCTGCTGATGTACAAGCTGCGACACAGGCCTACAACAAACACATTCGGGGCGACCTGTGACTGTGACCATCCGCATGGCAGCTGAGAGGGGCGAATTGGATGGCGACCGGAGTTCTCCGATCCTTGGAGGCGAAGCACCTGATGAGAAGCTCTCATATCTGAGGCAACAGCCAGAAGATCAAGTGGCGCTGGACTGGAGCTGACGGCAAAGGTTTGGTTCACGCCATCTCATGAGTCAAGAACCAAGCAAAAAACAAGCACAAGCGCATAGTTACTCGTTGGTTTTCCCAGCATTCGGCTTGATGTGAGCTTCCTTTCCTAAGAGGAGTTATATAACCCAGTGGTTGGTAGGTCGCAACCCGGATGCCTTACCACCAACTCGGCTGATCCAAGTAGAGCCCTCATCCCAGATCTTGTTTGTTTACCTTGCTTCTCAAGGCGAGGTGGTTTTTGTTTGCAAAAAAAAATCCGAGAGGAATTGCACGCCTGGCTTGTGTCTCCTCCTGGGTGTGTTGCGGCTTGGGGGTCTTTGGAGTCGGCAACCGGTTTCCAGAGTGAAATTCGTGGCTCAGTTCTGCGGTGACCGAAAGATTCGTACCGGGCGCCCATGGAGATCCGCGAAATGTGTGGGTTTCGTAGCCTTTTCAGGTCAGCAAAAATCACAACCCCGGGGTAGATGAAGGTTAGTAAGGGACAATCCCAACTATAAATAGCAGCGGCCCGGCTGAAAGAACTGGCGGGTCTGCCCATGTTTTCTGGCGGGAAATTTTGGGGAAACCGGTTCCCTGCCAGGAACTAGCGGTAAACCGCACCATTTTAGTGCCCGCTGAATCTAAGAACCTGAAGAATTTGATCGGTCAGTATGGGGTTTTACATCCATTGCATCCGCAGTGTGGCTGTTCAAGCGTGAAAATGTGCGAGCAGCGCACTTGGACGGTTTGTTGTTTCCTTTTGGGCCCCAAACCGGTAACCCTTGAATCTATAGGTTATCAGCCGTAGGCCCCTAGCTCTAAGCAATGGACGGTTCCCTTGTGCCAGTTGATGGATCCAGCATGCCTGTGGATGCTGCCGGAGCTAGCTCCGGCAACGCCACCGGCGGCGGTGTGCGAATGTTCGCATCAAGCGCTAATGCGCAATACAACCGCACCCTGATGAATTCCCTTCAACTGTACAATACCGCAATCTTTGCTTTTGGGAATGATGCAGCCATTAGGTCTGAAGCCGAAGCCCTGCATCAAGCAGCTGTTACGCATTTGCAAGCGGAAAACCGTGAGGAGCTCCGTGCCGCACAGAATCAGCTGCATGCACACTACGCTGAATGTGTGCAAGCCCAGTCGCATAGGATTCGTGAATACGAACAGCGAGTGAGCGATGAGTTCATTCAAGAAGTGAACTTCGCTGAAAATAGGATAAGCCAAGTGTGTGAGGAAAATGCCCAAGCATTGCATGAAGCGGAAATGGGACGCAAAACAACTGAGTTTAGGCAAGCCATTGAATCCACCCTGGCGGAAGCCCAGCAGCTCCTTCATGAGCAAGCTGCCAAGCACGCCGATGACACAGCCCGTGTTGAGGCGACACACGCCAGAGCGGTTGACATGATGGCCCACAGGACGAGCTCGATGAGCTGAAGGGCATGAAAAGGCCGCCGGAAGAAAAGGTGTTGAAAGACATCTTGCTTCGCCAAGTGAGAAGCTGCCATCTGTTGCGGTACGACATTGACACATATGATCGTTGCCGTGATGATGATCCCAACAAATCGTACGATTTCCTAATGCGTTGCATGAGGGATCTAATCGAGAGGGATAGGCTCCGCGAGAACCGAGAGCGCGTGTCCAAGGTCAATGCCAGTAAAGCCCCGACGCCCAAGGCTGGTGCTGCCGCCCCTGAAAAGAGGGACCCCAAGAAAAAGAGCGCACCTAAGCCGAAGGACACCGAGGAGAAGTACTGTATTGACTTCCAGAAGGGCTCGTGCAGACGAGGGGTTTGCCCTTACGCGCACCGCAAGGACGCTCCGCGACCCGCGGCAGGCCAAGCTCCCCCAAAGGCGGTAAAGGAGAGAAAGCACCGTGTTCTTTCTTTGCCCAAGGGAAGTGCACTAGAGGTGACAAATGCAAGTTTAGCCATGCCTCCACGGGCGGCAAATCTGCCGCCGCGGCATCGAGCAGCGAGGCCAATGCAAATCCTGCGGCTAAGAAGCGTGCAAATTCACCTAAGCCTAAGCCCAAGGCCAAAGCCGCTGCAGTCTGCACCAGGTACGCCATGTTCGCAAAGCCGATCGATCCAATCGGAGTGTCATTCGACACTAATGCTCATGTGCATGAGATCCCCGCCGAAGGCGATGGTTTTAAGCTTGAGTATGAGGAACGGCAGTACAATAGGATGTTTCCAAGTGCTAAGGACTGCCCCAGGCCGACCAAAGGGACTAACAAGGCAGCGCGCAAGGCCGCGAACCAATTGAATGCCGTAGTCAAAGCCATGGAGAATGGAGCCCAGCCCGCTTGCGGTTTCATGTGCGATGTGGAATCCGATTCCATCTCAAGCCTATCGTGTGATGAGTGCCTGAGAGTTGCCATGCCGCCTCACGATGTTCGCAAGGATGTCGAAGCGCCAAGGGCAGCCACCAGGGAAAGGATGTGTGGCTCATTGATTCCGGTAGTGAGCAGGACCTCATCAGCAAAGCTGCACTGAGGAATACGTCCAAGGCAATTCGAAAACAGGCCCCTTAGCCCATTCGCCTTGTGACTGCAAACGGAAACATCACTGCTTCCGAAATCGCCGACATCAATGTCGATGCATTGTGTGAGCCTGCTCAGCCTTACATCCTCGAGAGTTCTCCCGCAGTACTGTCGCTGGGTGTGAAGTGTCTGGATCAAGGATATTCCTTCCATTGGGAATCCGGGAAGGCGCCAACCATGGTTCGCCCTGATGGTGCTTTGATCCAGCTCAAGGTTGACGGTCATGTGCCATATATGGATTCTAGCTGTGAAGCTGAGCCATCGTTGAATAGCAGCATCCAAGCCAGCGCCTGCGCCGGCTCATGACGAAGGCATCGACGAAGGTGATGATCCCGACGATGAAGTTGAGCGGTTCGTGAGATCCCGCAAAGAGCAAGATCTGGTTGCCGAAGCAGGTACCAAAGAGCACTTGTTTGCACACTATCCGAAGAATCCCTTTTGCCGCACTTGCCAACGTGCCAAGATGCTTGCCCCATATGCAAGATCGAAAGGCGGGCAGGGAAGGCTCGAGACGAAAGCGTTTGGAGATCACATCATTGCTGATCATGTGATTCTCAAGGCCAACATCGAGCAAGGCATCAAAGGTGAATGGTGTGCTCTTGTGATCAAGGACGTGCACACGCAGTTCAGGTACGTTTACCCGTCGACCAGCAAAAGCACGGAGCAATCCGTTGCAGGGATCCAACATTTCATTTCCGGTAGGGATGAGGTTGAGGTTCTCTACACTGATAACTCCCGGGAATTGAAAGCCGCAATAGAGCAGTTGGGGTACCGTCATCAGACCTCCATCGAATATGTTGATTCTTCCAAATCTTTCGCGCAAAGGGAAATCAGACATCTGTTGGAGGGAGCACGTGCGAACCTTGTTCAGTCAGGGTTCCCACTGTCGATGTGGCCATTTGCTATCCAGCACAATGCAGTTTGCGACCAACATCCTGCCACAGTTGAATGGAAACGATTCGCCATGGTACCTCAGGTTTAACAAAACCTTTGATGAAGCTGAGATACCTTTCGGAGCAAAGGTACTGTTCTGGAACAACCCTGCACGAGCTGACAATCAGGCAGGCAAGACTTCGCCAACATCGAATGAAGGCGTGTTTCTCGGGTACCATATTCAGCCTGGGTTCGCATGGAAGGGTGAGTTCCTCGTTGCAAAACTAGAAGGGCTCGATTACCATATCGAACATGCGTCCCTCACGGTACAGCGAACAAAGCGCATTGAGCTTCCGACTGATGAGTTCATCTTCCCGATGAGGTTGTTGAAAGACCCTGCATCTCATCCACCTGTTGCCAGTGCTAGGACGCGAGATGATCCTGTGCCGTTGGAGCGTGGGCAAGCCCACATCGAGGAACCCGCCGCATCGGAGAAATCAAAGGCGGTGCATTCGACCCGAGCATAATGCCTGATGGGTCACCAGTACCTGATGGCTATGTGTGGGATGGGGTTCGGCTCGTCCGTAGGAAGGCCGGATCCAAAAGGCCTCCCGATATCCCGTCTGACATGTGGGTCATGCTCGGCAGTCAGGACCGAAAGGCCCTAACCCAGCAGTATGAAGATCAGCTCCGTGCAGATGCCAAGAAGGCAGTGCTTGAGACAGCAGTCTCTTCGGAGGCCAGATCCGAGCACCCCGAAGCCGCATCGAGTGCAAAGCCGACCAGCGCCGCCCGCGAGGGCGAGCCGACATTGCCTGTGATCCGGCACGCGCCTGCGATGTCCGTTCTTCCGGAACGTGACAAGTATCAAAGGAGCCGCATCGCCCGCAATTGCGTGAGTTGGTCAAAGAGCGAATCAAGAAAGTTGAATTTGATGTTGCTCTTGAACTGTTCAGTGCAGTCGTTGCCAGGCTTGTACCAAAAGCCGAAGTAGCCAATACGCCAAAGGCCCAAGCTGCCCTTGACAAGGAATGGGAAAACCTTCGAAAGAAAGGCACTTGGGACGAGTTCAGAGTAAATGAGTGTAGGCGCGTCATCAGAGAAGCCCAGAACAAAGGGGAAAAGGTTCACATTGGAAGGATTTTCGAGGCTTGTTACGAGAAGGGTAGCGAGCTTCCCGATGATGATCCCAACAAGAAATTCAAAGGAAGGACCGTTTTCCAAGGGAACAATGTTTACGATGAAAACTCTGTTGCAGCATTATTTGCGGAGCTAGGGTCCAGCCCAGCGTCAATGGAGGCAGCCAAAATCCTCGACGCTTTCGGGTCGCAGCCCGGCTACCGCAAGGCGCAAGCCGATGCGAAGCAAGCCTACATCCAAGCCCTGTTCAAAGGCGTTCCCACATGGCTTAGATTGCCCAAGAACAGATGGCCCAGCCATTGGAGCAAACAATACATTGACCCCATTGTTCCACGTGTGCTAGCCTTGTACGGACATCCCGATTCAGGGGGGCTTTGGGAAAAGCACCTCGAAGATGCCCTAAGCAAGCAAGGCTTTGTAAGAGTGTTGCCCGAAATATGGACATCCATTTTCCATCATCCGGAACTCGACCTGCTGCTCGTCGTATATGTTGATGACTTCAAGCTTGCAGGACCCGCCGGTAGCCTTGATAAGGGATGGGAACTGATCGGGAAGGTTGTCGAGATCGACGCGCCCGAGCCATTCGGCAGATACTTTGGGTGTCATCACATCGAAAAGAACAATGTCAGATTGTCTAAAGAGGAACACCCTTTCAATCACGTGTTTGAGGGTTCTGCGCAACACGCAGGTGTTTGCTCTCAAAGAAGGACATGAGGACTACTGGGAGCATGATGAGAACACGAAAACGTGGACACGCTATCACTTGCAGCCCAGAAAGTGCCTTTTCCGTCCCAAAGAGCAAATGAGTGCATTCGCTTGCAGCCTCGACCCCCAGCGTGTGACAATCAAAGATCAATCCAATGCAAGTCCAATTTGCGATGAGTGGTCGCGTCATGCAAGTGATCGCATTTCTGCGGACACCGCGTGGTGGACCGGACGTACTGTGTTTTCCTACGGTGAGAATCAGGAAGCAGCTTTGCAATGTGCATTGCCCTCAAAGCCTGGATCAATGAGAGACAAAACCGCGGCCAAGAAAGAAGTCAAGGTTTCGAAGTTCAAAGGACCCGAAACGATATGCGATAAACCTGTTGGTTGTATGACTAAAGAAGTCAACATTGTTGAGTACGACATGTCTGATTTCCTCAAGTCATGCGTTGACGCATATTGCGAACTTGCCAAGGTGAGCGTTTCCTCGTTGAGTAAGGTTAGCACTCCATTCATTGGTTCGAAGGTCGCGAGACCTGTCGTAAATGAAGAGGAGCCAAAGGGCAGGCTTCAAACGATCGCTGCAAAAGTACTAATGAAGATTCTATTCGCAGCCCGCATGGCTAGGTATGACCTGCTAAGAGCCACGCAAAGCCTTGCCTCGCGTGTGAGTAAATGGTCCACTGAGTGCGACAGCGCTCTACATCGGCTTGTGTCTTACATACACTGTTCGAAGGACCTAAAGATGCGAGGTTTTATCGGGGATAAGTTCTCTGATTGTAGGCTGTGGTTGTTCGCTGACGCGGATTGGGCAGGCGAATACGACTCGCATAGTACAACTGGTTGCACCATGATCCTGGTAGGGCCAAACACGTACTACCCACTGAATGCCTTCAGTAGGAAGCAGACAGCGACCGCAACAAGCTCGACTGAAGCCGAGGTCATCGCTGCGAACCAGGCGCTCAGAGCAGAGGGATTGCCGACGCTGTCGCTTTTCTGCCAGCTCAGCCTGTTTGGGAAAGAAGCACATGGGTATGCTCAAAAGGCGGGAAAAGCCTCCCTTGATGTGCCCGATGGCATTGTCGCTCGCATCGATTATGAGTTGGATGAAATTCGGTACGGAAATGTTGATGCGGGCACAAGTGTAGCGAACATCAATGCCCTCACTGTGCATCTCAGTGATAAGTGGAAAGTTAAGCTGATGGAAGACAATCAGGCCACGATCACTATCCTGCAGCAGGGACACTCACAGAAGCTAAGGCACACGGATAGGACCCAACGCATTAGCTTTAGATGGCTCCAGGAGCAATTCGTGAATAGGCAGTTCGAATTAATCAATGTTGACACTACCCTCCAAGCTGCAGACATCTTGACCAAGGCGTTTGACAGCACCCCAGTGTGGCACCATGCACTTGAGCTGATCGGTATCTCCCCCAATCGCCAGGCGCGAGCCTGTGCCACCAGTTTGCTGCTCTCCCCATGCGCCAAGGCCGGAGAAGTTAGTGATCAGGGGGGGCAGATCGCTGCGTTATGCAACGTTCAGCCCAAGCGCCTCCTTATTGAATTCTGTTGTTCGACGACCTCACGGTTGGGCGAATCAAGAGACTCTTCAAAAGGTTGTCGTGTCATTCGGGTAACTGAAACCGAAGACGGGTGCTCTGATACGTGCAGGCAGTGGTTAGTCCATGAAATTGCCGAATTCAGGAGCAAGAATCCTAAGGGTGCAATAATGTTCTATGTCTCGTTGCCATGCACTGGAGGATGCCCGTGGGGTTATGTCAACCAGCAAACTCCCAAAGGTGCCGCCAAGATTGAGGGCCACATCAAGCAATTCCGATCACTGTTGAGAGGGTTCAAACGCATTCTCAATGATGTCTATTCTGATGACGTTAGAGTTGCCTTCGAACTCCCCAAGGCGTGTCGTTATTGGAAATGGCCCGAACTATGGAGTTTCTTGACTAAGTACAAGATGAACAAGTACGAATTCCACGGTTGCAAAATCGGCATTAAAGGGAGAAATGGAAAACCTATGAAAAAGCAATGGGTCGTTGCCAGTAACATGCCCACTATTTCCGTTGTTGAGTACTTCAAGTGTGATGGTTCTCACGAGCATGATGAAAGCCGTGGCACGTATTTGAAGGAAGCCGAGGGATACACGTACGTTTACACTGATGCCGTTCACAATGCATTTTCCGAACATGCCACCATGCAGCCGTTGCTTTCGAGTGATTGTGCTGCACCCTTTTCGCAATGAGCAGCGCGACGGCTATGGCGCATCCCGCGAGGGATTGCGATCCGGCATGGAGGAGGTGGATGGAAAATGTCGCTACCACATCGGTATGCACGAACGGCAAATACGACGCTAACCTCGCCGCCACGGTCAAGGGCCTCCTCGAGACGACCTCTGCACAGTCGCTTATTCATACATGGGTGCAGGACCAACCGCACTACCTGCAATTGCTTACACCCCTGTTAACTATAAGCGAACCGTACTTGAAGGTTTTGCAGGCCCCACGTGTACCAGATCGCGACCTCCTTATCTATGTGACTGTCGCTGATTCAGGACTGTCCATGGTTTCGGGCAAGAAGCGCAAGCTTCGCAAGTACGACTTTGCGGAGCGTTTGGATGCCTCTCGCCCGGCGCGTGTCGGTGCATGGAGGTCAGAAATGCTTTGGGGCAAGGGCTTACAGCAGCTGTGCAAGCGGTTGGCCGCCCTCATCGACGAGGTGCGTACCGACCACCCAGCTGCCACCATCATTCCGATGATTTACTGGAATGGCAACGAGCTCGTCGGGAAGGACGGCCTCGAGCCCACTGGTACATATCCTTATGATACCCCCACCGGCGACGCCGAACAACTTCTTGCTGACTCCAAACGGCACCTGGCTTGGACCAGGGACTTCGCGGCCCGCAAGGGCTGCGCATGCCTTGGAGCCATGACCGGCGCGAAAAGCTATCTCTACGGCTTCTCTATGATTTGGGACCGTTTCATGACGGAAGTCCGGGATTACATCATCGGCGACCCCAATCAAATGTTTGTGTACGTAGATGCTACACCCTTTGTCGAGACCATCGATTTGCTGGACAGGTATCATATGTGCTTCAGTGACGACAACATCACGAAGACCGTCCAGTTCATGCGCGGAACCCACCACATGTTGTATATGCTTTCCATCTTGCGCCCCGCAATGGGCAGCGTAGCCGAGCTGACACGTTCGCATGATTGCACCATGCGACCGATCGATGTGCTCGAGGTGCGCCACCAAGAGGATTGCACAGTCAACGTTGAGGTTCTCGCGTACTGCAAGGAGACGCTAACGAAGTGCGGTGTTTCCTTGTCAGAGATGATTGGGCTCCCTTTCACCCGTGAAGAAGTGGAGGTCCGGCAGCCCCTCGATTTCGCCCCCGTCAACCCAGCCGAGTTTGCAACTTCAGGCGAGCCTTCCGGTGCAGATGTTTCCGAAAGTGTTCGCCCGGCGCAAGCCGGTGCAAAGGCGGCTGCAGTGGCACAGAGGGACGAGGCGGCAAGCAGACCGGTACCACTCGACTCCTACGGGAGGAACGTGACTGGAGGCCACTACGACTGCTGGGTGTATAGTATTCATGATGGCGTGAAGTATGTCGACTACGGTGAGGGCCCCAAGAGACTCGACATCATCAAGCAGCCCTCTTTCGATTACGACCCTTCTGTCAGGAGAATCAGCAATGAGTACCACAGTTCCCTGACGTGCATCTCCAAGATCCTCCGTGGTCGTGGAACAGAAGGATGTGGGTACGTGATGGATGAGGACGGCTACATGGACCTCGAAGATCTGGGACTCGCGCTTCGCAAGGAGCTGCGACATCCCATTCCTTGGAATATTCAGAATATCATGGACATCTTCAAGCTGGACAAAAAGCAGAGGTTCATTGCGCTTGGTTGCCCGGACGCAGGCCGGTGCGGAGACGTCCCATGTTCGCATTGGCTTTTCAAGATAAAGGCCTCTCAAGGACATGAGGACTGGCTCCAAATCGACGACTCCGGCATCGCAAAGGAGTGGTACGTGAACCCGGGGACTGACCTCGGGCGCTGGTCTGGCTGGAACGTCTGCAGCAACCCTCCTACGGTGCTCTATCATCGCACCGATAAGCGGAACTTCGCCAGCATAATGCGAAACGGACTGCTTCCAGGAGGAGGGGACCAGCACGAGACAGGCAGACCTCACGTTTTCTTCGCTGACATTCCGAGCACGAATGAAAATTACATCTCAGGTGTACGTGCTAACAAGCCCTTGGAGATACAGATCGACCTCAGGATGGCCATTCGCGCAGGGCTTTGCTTTTTCAAGACGGAGAGCGATGGCGTCCTTACGCGCGACAAGGTGCCCAACTACACGATTATTTCTGTATTGGACGCTACAAATGGCGATGTATGGTACACTCGCTCCGAGCAATCGGATGCAGGTGCACCAGCTGAGGCGAATGAGGATGAATCGCAGGGGATGAAGCGCGACCAAGCCGTGGTTGATGATCGATCTACAGCGCTGGAACGTATTGCTACAACCCGCACCAATGTGGCGTCTCCTCGCGCCCCGCAAGGGGAAGCGAAGAGACAGAAGACTTTCAACCCAATGGAGAACGTTGAGCTGAATGTCGCCACGTGCCCGGTCTGCAACAACAGTGTGTTCGAGGGGCAGGTCCACTGCTCGTCATGTGGGCAGTTGTCTCCCCTCAATCCTCGGCTGCTGAAAGAGCAGCAGAGGAATTACATTGTGCAGCGTTCCAATTTGCTGAAGAAGATGGGCCTCAGCACCCATGTCACAGCGCAGGTTTTGGCATCCGTGGGAACTTTTGACCTCCGCGAGGAGGATCGTAGCAGCATCATTCGTGGCTTGAACTCCCCGGACAGTGCTGTTATTCAGGAGGCCCGGAAGAAGCACAAGTCCGCTCTGAAGAACGGCTACCACTCTCTGCTTGATCGCTATGAACTCGACCTTCAATACAGGGTTCGTATGCTTGAGGTGGGCCGTCGGGAGGCGGACATGCTCCGCATGGAGTTGAGTGCAAATCTCGTCTTGGCTGCTCCAAAGCAGTCGCAAGCCCAGCGCACTCTGGGAGTTGGCCTTGGATCAACTTCGGAGTCGCGAATCGCAAGGCTCGCGTATATCAAGACGGAGTTGGAGTTCTTGCCCAACGAACTCCAAGATGCGCTTACCTCTCGCTGGATCATTATGTTCCAAGGGATGCCTTATAGCCCAAGGGCTTTTATCAACGTGGTCTTTGAACAAGACAAGCCTCGCAGCATTGGTTGTTGGAATGGCATCATCCATTTGCGAAGCAACACGTTGGAGGACCTCCGCAACGAGATGGACTGGATTTTCAGCCAGAATGAGCGTTATGCTCGTAACTCGATTGAATTTTCGAGGAACGAGAGCAGCAAGCACCTCGCTCGCAACGCCGCTCGCTATGCCGATACACGTGCTCCCGCCGCCCGCGAGGGTGAGCATTGGAGCCAAGGCAGCTGGCAGAACTGGTCTGGATGGAGCGGATGGGACAACAGTAGCGGAAACTACTCTACGTGGCAGTGGCGCTAAAAGCGCAACTGTCATGGTTTGCATGTGTCAATGGTTCCCCTGACCTTCTCCCTCTGTGTTACTGTTTGGCTGCTTTGTGAAAGGCCCCTTTAACACGCAGAGGGGGGTGAAGAATTTGATCGGTCAGTATGGGGTTTTACATCCATTGCATCCGCAGTGTGGCTGTTCAAGCGTGAAAATGTGCGAGCAGCGCACTTGGACGGTTTGTTGTTTCCTTTTGGGCCCCAAACCGGTAACCCTTGAATCTATAGAACCCGCCGAACCTGGCAAACATATCAAGCACCCTGCGCCGAACAAAGAGAAACCAAGAGGACAACTCCCACCCATTCCTCAGTTGCCCCAAGCAAATCAACCAATTTTCACCTTTTGAGCCATGTTTCGTGGCCAAAAGAGGTGATCGCTTTGTCATGTTGCGCCCTTGGGGCAACTGAGAAATTCTTCCGGGGGGGTTCGCGATTTTCGCGATTTATGTTTCTGGTGGGGAGGAAAGGGAAACCAACAGGACAACCCACGCTCGGGTCCCTGGGTCCATGTCTCTCACCTCGGGATCGGCGCGTGTTTTTCGTCCGAGGCCATGCGCTGCCCCTGTCCTTGGCGCTGCTTAAGGCCGGTTGGGTTTTTTTGTGCCCGCAGTTCAAAGCGAATCGACCGGGGCCAGGACCTTTTGGCCATGACCCACTTTTAGTGCCCCCAAAAGGTTGATGTGTGGGTCGTCCCGTTTTGGGTTACCGACAGAAATGGAAATCGATGGTTTCGAGTTCAAGGGAAACCACAATTGATCAACTCAAAGCGATCGTTTCAAGGTCATGTCTCACTTCCCTAAGGTCATTAGACTTTAGTCACTTTTTGGGCTTGGACCATTTTAGTGGCAAATAAGCTTGGACTTCTTTGGCCGGTCCGCTCAGGAAGTGGGTACCTCCAACAGTGGAAATCAATCCTTTCAAGTTCGAGGGGAACAACCAGCAAATTGGGGTCAACTTTTGATTTGGGGGAGTAAAAGTGGAAATCGATCGTTTCAATGGGTGAATCGTTTGGAACCGCCAAAAGCGGAAATCGTTCGTTGCAAGCGACACCACCCGCAAATGGATCAACCAAAAGTGGCGATCTGTTCAAGGGAAGCCACTGGCAAAAATTGTTCATCATTTGATGTGGGCAGTCCACCTTGTTCTATAAGGTTTGATTCCCCATTCTTTTCACCCATTCTCTTTCGATTGTTGCTCACAATTTTCCAGGGCTTGGCCCATGTGAAGCGAAGGCTCACCATTGTGGACACGCATCGTTTCAATTAAAAGAGAACCCCGGTAAAAAAGTCCATCAACTTTTGATTTGGGGACATTTCCGGGTAAAAACAGTTCTTTGGGTGCATGTTGGACTATTTTTGTTTTGCCAACTAATGGCTTTTCTATTAAACCACTAAAAGTTAAACTTAGCAGCAGATTTCGCAACCGAGGTTCACGGGGGAACAAACAAGCAAAACAAACAAAAAACACTAGCACCAGAAGACGCGCCCGCCTCATGGGAAACAGTTCACCACCCAAAAAAAAGCCAAGAACACAACAAAAACACAAAAAATGGGGGGAGAACAACAAGAAGAGGAAAGCAAAAACCATAAAAACAAACAAAGAAAACAAGAAGGAAACAAAAACCGGCGCTTTTTTGCCGCTGGGAAGCGGAGAAGCTCCGGTGGCGCCCGGATGGCAGGCCAGCGGCGCCGGCTTCGCCGGGGCCTTCGCGGCGCAGACTTTGGCGCAGCGGGCGCGCTTGGGGCGGCAGGAGGATCTGCCGCTGTGGCCGGAGGCGGGGGAGGCGGGGGAGTTGGGTACTTACCTCTTAAAAACTTTCAACTTTTCAACTTGTTGGGGGTAACATGGGCTATATGTCTGTAAAAGATTAACTTCCCCAGGGCTTGGAGTTTTAAGGGGTAAGGGTAGGTCCAGCAGCGATTCGGCGCCCTTGTCTCCCCCCTTTTTTTGTTTGGTTGGCAGGTTGTTGTTTTACTGATCCGAAGTGCCTTGCAGGCAGGCGGTTCGGCGGTTCCTTGCACCTTGTTCTCTGCTGGCGGAGTTTTTCCTCCCTCAGGGAGTACTGGGAGCAGCGTTGCTGACCGCTGTCTCAGTCCGCGTGGATGGACATGATGCGACGCTCACTTGTTGGCGCTGCGGGCCTGGTGGTATGCATGGAAGTTGCGTTAGTTTGGACGGCAGCCCGCATCGAAATTGACAGAAAAAAGAGTACCCGTATTCTAACCTCTCTACTGGAGGACCTAGGGCTGGGTTGAGGCGCCTGGGCATCCCCAAAAGGAAATCCCCCCTGGGCGTGAGCTACATGAATGAGGAAACCCTTTCTTGTGGCTTGGATGGTTTAGGGGATTTAACTTCTAGAGGGTGGGTTGAGGGGTCTGGTTGGAGGTTGGGAGGTTGGGAGGTCTGGGGTGGGGGGGATAGGTGCTGAGGGCTAGTTTGGGGGTGGGGGAGTTCGGGTGAAGGGCAGCCAAAGCAAAGGCTGGTCTTGGGGTTCATTTTTTCAAGAAGTGCGTGATCTATTTTTTTGGGGGGGCTAAACAGGGTATGAAGTTCATCTGAAATCATGTTGCTTGGTGTAGGGGCATTCAAAAGAGTCTTTGGGATGTGTTTTATTTCAGCCACTTGGCGGGAATCCCTTGACTTTGGGCTGAAGAGGTCCAGTCCGGTTTGCCAACCAACAGGCCAAGAACTCGAAACCTTCATTTGACCAATGGGCTCAACATGGGTGATTGTCCCTTGGTTTCTTCATTTGAACCCCACAAATGGGTACGTGAGACCCACCCAACAAACGCTGGTTTGTATGATCGGTCCAAGTGCCCAGCTCAAGCTTTCAAGCTTCTGAGGGTGGCCGAGGCTTTAAAGTGACCATGGGAACAGACCACTGCATTTAGCCATATGGGGACACTAACCAACTGCATCACAGAAAGTATTGACAAGTCTTTTACATGCTGCTTCCCATGTTGGGGAAGGCAAACAGCAAAAAAACACAAGTTGTTTCCACACAACCATGCCCGAGGTAGACCTTTATGCTGGTTTCCACAAAGAAAGCCGCTTTCTGGGTTCAAGTGCCGCGTATTCATGGCCTAAACCTTCCATACAAGTTAGCATAGTTAACAAGCTGAGCTAGCCAAGTAAGATGCCAACAGCTCAGCCGCTCAGCCCCGGGCAAACACCAAAACTGTGTTTGTTTTGTTAGTTAGCGAGTCTCACTGCCCGAGTTCACTTTATACTTGCTGGCCTCCAAATTGGGTCCTTGCCCTTTTCTTTTGGGGCTTGAATGGTCCTGTTGACACACACCCGCTAGGACTTGGGGGAAAGCGCCTGTAAACCCCCCCTTAAGCCCCCGGTGAACATCCGATTCAATCCAACCACTACAATAGGTTCTAAAATGGGTGCACGGAAAGCCCCAAAATGGGATCCCAAAACGGTTTTGACAACCACGGCCAGGTCTCCCAAGCCTTGCTGGAGCTGCTGTCGACTGCGCAACTCGCCCGCCCGGCGCTGCGGCAAACCTGCTGCGCGCTGGCACGGGCGGCGGTGCTGCTGTGCCTGGGGACCCGGGGGATCGAGTTGTCGCGGCGTGTTTGAAACTGCCAGTGGGTTTTTAGGGCTCCTTAAAAGACACATTTCGCCCATTTGAAGCATGGCTTTTTCCACCAAAATAAAAGGAAACCACCATTTGCAAGGCAATGTTCAGGTGTATGTAAGGATCCCTGGTTTTCTAGAGGAGTCCCATTTCATTGTCGCAAAAACAGCGCCATGGCATTGTTGGGGTTGGGCTGTTGTGGTTTTATGAGAGTGAGTCCTAAAGTTTCCCTGGATGGTCCCTGCTTGTGTTGATCGTGGTTGTCTGCCAAAACACGTTTTGGAAAGCCACGAGCAAAACTATACGGCCCAAATACCGTGGAGGTCTCCACTGCAAGATGTTTCACAGCTTCGGTTTTTCAAGACACGGCTTGAACCCACACGCCCGCTTTTTCGATGCCTTCCGGAATCCGTTTCCATGTAAGACTTAGTGGAGGTCCTGCCGCGCTCGTCTCAAGCGAAGCGCCGCGCGCGTTTCGAGGCGACGCCGCGCCGGACTTCGTGTTTGGGGCGCTGGGGCGCTTGGGCGCGGAGATGCTGCCGCTGCTGGAGTTCCTCCAGGCGCGGAGGGTCCGCTCGGAGATCTCGGAGCTGAGGGCCGGGAGCTCGGGGGGGCTGGGAGCGGACGGGGGCGGTGGGGCGGTGGGGCGGTGGGGCGGTGGGGCGGGGGGGCGGGGGGGCGGGGGGGCGGGGGGTGGGCAACCCGCTGTTTAGGACCTGGTGTTTGGTGGGTTCTCAGTGCCTGAGTTCTTTCTTCTTTTTTTTTGCGAAACGAGCATGTATCAAATGCCAAGGTTTTGTTTGTGCTGAATCGGACCTTGTGGAACCCCCCCCAATGTGTCCATTAGGCCCCGAGCCGGCTTTCCTCTGGGGAACCCGTTCTCGCGGTCTCGTCGGACAGGAGTTGGTTGGTTTCAGTGGGAGGTTCTTAGATGGAGCGCAGTGGAATACGCTCATAAAAACGACCCAAGGCTTTGGAACCTCAAGCGAGAGAAAGCCTTTTGGGATCCCATGCACGCCCATGAGCTCGTTGCCCACACTGGGTGAATCCGACTCTGTGCGGAACGAATGTCTTAAGTCCCACGAGATTCCACTCACTTCCTGAGGTCCTGGACTTTGGCTTAAGTTTGGCCGATCAACTCAGGACGTGAGAATGTCTGAAGTCCTGGGAGCTTCCATGGCCGAGGATACTTCCTCAACTCGAACACCTGTCTGGTTGTCTGGGAATCCTCTGGCTGGGAGATGTAAGCTACTTTCCGCGTGTTTTTCAAGTCGGCAGCTTCTGGAATGAAATCGAAGCGGGACACCACCGGTTGGATGGACCTTCCTCGTGAAAAGCAACAGACGCAGTTTCCTCGTGAAATGTCCCGGAGTTTGGATGTCCAGGTGCACCACCCGTTTCCCCCTTTTGGTGTGGCGACTTCCCCACTGAGCAAAAGGCTTCCCCTTCAACCAGGCCACTTAAAAGCTGGGTGTTTCTTATATATTTTTCGTTCTTTCCCCCAACGAAATAACAAAAACAACAACAACAATTGACATACAAGTCTCCGGACTTTCCTCGGCCTTTCCTCGGCCTTTCCCTGCCTCATTCCCTGCGAGTCTCTCCACCCAACCGGAAGCTTCCGGGACGACTTCGGCTCCGGCGAGGCGCTGTCGGAGGAGCCCTTCAGCCGGCGCTTGCTGGTGGACGGCTCCCGAAGGAGCGATCGCAGCGGACGCGAGCGAAGGGGAAAATGGGAAGACGACGGGCGTCCCGTTCAATCCGAGCCGGCGAGATTCTAAACGGTCCCCTTCCCCCTTAAACGAAGAAAAGGCTCCAAGGATTTTGTTTTTTTAGTCCGGGCCGCATAAAAGAAAACGGTGCCCCCCCATACGTGTTGTTGTTTTTTTAAAGAGCAACATGAAAATTGCGACTCCGAGGGTTTGTTTTAATTATTAGAGTCCACTGGTTTTTGGCGAGAACTGCTTCAGATTGGAGATTGGGTTGTTTAGTGGGTTCCATTTAGAAACGAAGAAGCAATTATATACTGAGGAGGACATCAGCAAGCCCCTCTGCCCTTGGATGGTCAACCCACATTGCTAAGTAGGTTAGATTTAGAATAAGCATGGCAACAGAAAAGTCCACTTACCAGCTCTCTTGCTGTCCCAGTTTCAACCATGGTTGTAACTTGAACCTGCTTAGTAATTTGTTTTTGGGCATTCGGCATGTTCAAGAGCCTACCGAACAGGTGTCTTTCGGCGCTTGCTGTCAGGATGGCACACTCATCTCACTGCCTGCCTCACCTGCAACCGCAGCACATCTGGATTCGGCCTCTGGTCTCACTCCCCGAAGTTCCTGGACTCTCAGCTTGTTGTTAAGACCATCTTCATGGAAAGCCGAACAAACATTGGTCACTTGCCTTGGCCCATCAACTCCGGGAAGTCAGCGGCGTTTCCCCCTGCCCGTTTTGTCCAGGGCAACCCACCAGACCGGGTCCTTTGCCAGGTCCGGAATCCGGTTCCCGGAGCTCTTCTTCGGCACTTTGTTTTTGTTTTTGCGAAGGTTTGGGCGGTTGGGGTTCCGAATAATTCACCCGCTAGAAGCTTTGGGTTTGCCACAAGTTGGGTTTACCACAAGTTTTGGGTTGGGTTTTGGGGTTTACCACAAGTTTTGACCTTTTCAGGTTTCACCAACTTGGTTTAGCGGTTGGGTGTCCCAATTTTTGCTCACAAGTTCGGCATTGACCCGATCGCTTCGAAAGCGCGGCCGCGGCAGGAGCCGCTTTCTGATGGCTCTGCGGCAGCGCGAGCCGGAGATCCTGGCGGCCATCAATGAGGCGGAGTCGTGGGCGTCGTTTGTGTCGGCTGCAGTGGGTTGCGGCGGCGCCAAAACGGCTGGAGTGTTTCTTTTGTTGTTCTTTGAGACGTTTTTCAGGGCAGTTCACGGGGTCAGATGCGAAATCTCGCATGTTTCAACATGCCGACTTCCCCCCGACATGTCCTCACACCTCAAAAAAACGCATCTCAAACTTCCCACCCCCACCCACCCAACCCTCACTCTCACCTCAAACTATCCAACCCCACCCCAACCCACCCCGCATTTCGCATTTCAATTCGTGTACCCCGCCCCAACCCCCGCCGGAGGCGCTCCGGCGCCGCTGCTCGGAAGCGGAGCTCGGCTGCGCTGCCGCGTGGCTGCGGGCGCAGGGCCTCTACGAGGAGCGCGAGGGTTCGGTTTCGGTTTCGGCGCCCTTGGGGGTGCTGGCTGCTTCCCTTTCAGACATTTTGAGACTGTTCAAATAGGTACTGCCTTCTTTTTGACAGATCCATGAATCGCCCTTTTTGGATTGCAACTCTTGGCCCCTGGTTCTTGGGTGTGATATTGATCGGAACCTTGAGCTCTCCATGGGGACGGAAAGAGGCGCTGCTTTTTCCCTCTCCGCTCTCTTGCATCGATCGGGATGTGGGAGCAACCGAACATCCCCGGTTCATCAAAATTATCCATGCCATGAATCCCACGTCCCGGCTGCCGGATTCTCCAAGGCCGGAGCACATTCCAGCAAACCGAGGGAACTGGGGAATGAACGGCCCCCGACACCTTCGAAGGGCCAGAGAGGCCCGCGTGAGAAGTCAGCCTGAGGGTGCTTCGAGCAAAATGGGTTGACTTCTTGGTGGCTCCCAGCCATGCGGTTCCTTAGCTTGTTTTTGGCTGATTCGGTTTAGTGGCAGTTTCCTTTTGACCCACGAAAAGCAGGAGATCTGAGGGCGGCCCAGACTTGTGGAATGCGGATGCCCAGTGCCAGTCACCAAGGGCAACACCCATGCCAAGCACAGGCGAATATCGCTCCCGCTTACCAAGAATACTGACCAGTGTGGTGTGAAATGTGTCCCTTTCTAAACGGGGCAAGGCCAGAGGGAACCGACGCAGAGTTCCATTTTGGCTCACACCCAAGAAACAGAAAGCACAATTAATGGCTCGTGTGCTCCAGTAAAGGGCTTGCGTATGTCTCCGAGGCAAGCTCCTCATGGGCTTAGGATGGATTAGGTGGACGTGTTCTGGTGCCTAGGTTGAACAGTGGGCCCCCGGCTTGATCAACCCCGCAGATGACTGGCGGCTGCTCCCCAAAAGTGGTTTGGATTATTTTTGAAGTGGGACACCCCCCCCCTAGTCGAATCAACCAGGAGTTCATGCATCCTGGATTCCCCCCCAAAGCAGTTTCAGTTTGCTTTTTCAAGTGGCTCTGGGTCAAAAATGGGTACCCAAAATGGAACCCTGGTAAATGGAGGCCATGACTAAAACTGGCGGTCCCTTGGTGGTTTCATTTTGACCCACACCCATGTGGCAAATGGACCCTCGCCGACGGCCAGCGGCCAGGATTGGTTGCCCATGGTGGGCGTGGGCTCCGCTGCAGATGGGATGCACCCGGCACTGCGGGTCTTGGCGCCGGCGTTGGAGAACCAGGCGATGGGCCAGGGGGAAGTGGGAGGATCCGACCCCGGGATCCCCCGACTTTTTTTTTGGAAAGCCCGGGCTTTTTGGTCTTAGGCCGCAAGCCGGACCCAGCCGGTTCTCTCCGGTCCTTTCCTTTGTGGACCATTGCATTTGTATATTTTTCAGGGCTGGGAGAGGGACTTGATTCATCAAAGGGGGGTGTTGTGTGTGTGTTATTGGCAGGGCCTTGCCTTGAAGGGGGGGTTCTGTTTACGAGCTTCTCAAGCCTCGTTTCATTGGTAAAAAACATGTAATAAGAATGTTCATGTTTGCGGCTAGGCGTTTTTTTTCTCCAAATTTTTGGTGTAGTCTCAACCCTTGACTATGAAAGGAGTTATTGGCCAAAGTAATGGCAATAGCTTTGGCAATTTCAAGTTTATATTTCTAGCATTTCAAGTTTGGGCCCAGCCCCCTCGACGCCCCGCCTGCAAGCCCCAAACCCTGACGCCCAGCCCAAAACCCTGCGCCGGAAAGGGAATTTTGTCCAATCAGAGGGGGGCACCGCAAAGAGTGAGGGTCTTTGTTGGCCAAGTATTGGGCCTGAATGAAAATGATCCGAAATGGGGCAGTTTCCCAGCTGAATATTGTGAAACACTTAGAGTGGCAGCCATAGGCTCCTAGGCTCCGCTTTGCTCGTGCTGCCTGCATCCGCGTGGGATATTTGGGTGACTACATTTGCAACGCTGCTTGCCCTTTGCGACGATCTACTGGCTGAGGAGCTTCAGTCTTTTGGACACGTGAGTTGCGGAAAGCATGCGTGCACCTCTTGGGGGTTAATTAGTCGGGGTTGGCGAGATCTGTGTGTTTTCCTTTCATGTGCAGCTACCCAAGTCCCAACTGCATATGGAGGGAATCTCCGCATTTGGAGGAGAGAGATATCGGGCAGTGCCCAGAGGGTCGATTTTTTACTTCCTTATTCTTGAAAAGGATTTGGAGGAGACAAACAATTCGCAGTGCCCAGAGCTCCAGCCGATCCAAGCCTTACCAGGTGCCACAGGCTGCTCGGCAGCTTTGCGTGCTGCCGGCGGCGGCGCAGGCGCAGAGAGTTGCTCATCTTTCGGGGGGAAGGAGGGTGGGTAGCTACCTCGCCGTTGTTGACATTTGTTTGTTTCCTTCCGGTTTTGTTCATTTTGGCTAGGGGGCCGCAGGAAGCACAGGTTTGGTTCCATCATACCAAGGGCGGCTGTAAAGCAGTAGATACTCCCAAGTCAGTTGAGCTGGGCTGCGAGCGGATTTCATGACCCGGTCGTGGACCAGTTTCATCGAGTCTCATGTCGGAAGAATGCACAAACTTTGTTCCCGAGTTTCTGGACGTGCTTTGGTGAAACTTCATCTTGGCTGTAAAGGAAAACGTCTAGCTTGTCCTGGCAATCCACTGGGGAACTATGATTTTGGACCCTCCTGCACCCTGTAGCTCATTATGAATGATGCAGATTTTGGTCAACCACCATTGAAGAATGGGTTTGTCTCCAAATCGGGGAAGTATGCTCCCGTTGGTTTCCTATTGAACACGCAAAGGGAGTGCTCTCCAAAAGGACACGTAGTTCCCTTCTGGAAAAACACCAGTAAAGCGTCCCTGTGTGGTTTCCTCAACGAGGATAGGCAAATTTGTCCAAAGCTCCAAGGTGATTCCCGACTGGGCGCGGCAACTTGTTGAATACGCTGGAACTCCTCGCAAGCTGACTGACCAAAAGAACCGCTGGAAAGGCGTATGGATAAGAGGGCTTTCCTGTTGGGTGCCCAAGATTCCCATCCAACATGGATTTCCAGGGTTGCCCAGATAGCAAAGCTGAGAGGGTAAACATGGTAAACTGAGTAATTAGGCTCCACGGCCTGCGCAAGTTCGTTGCTAGTTTGAGTTTTGGTGGTAAGCTGGTGAAACGCTCAGTTCCAGAGGTATCTTGGGAGTTCACCTGTAGCTATCCAAACGGTTAGCAGCGCCCAGCTACCCTCAGTCTGACGCTCAGTCAACCCACAACCCTCTAAATCCTGATCATGTGTACATCTAAATAGACTCCCTTGCAATTATGGATGCTTGGAAAGAGACATGTTGGTTGTCCACCCTTTTTTACCCTCTTTCCAACAATCATGGAAGTGGATAGGAGTGTTTTGGACGACCATCATCCTTTTCGAAGCGCCCCTTTTTCACTTTCACGATAGTTTGCCCCCATTTCGCCCCTGTTTCCCTTCCCCACCCCAGATAAATTATTTTCGCCAGGGCGACTTCCATTTGCTCAAAACTATCTCTTCCCGTGTTGCGTTTGAAGGGAACCTACTAAATGTGTTGGTTGAGTTTTGTTCCAGGGCACAAATCCGATGGAAGGCGAGGCATCCTTCAATCGCAGGTGCTGGAGGCGGCGCTGCCTCTGGCCACCCACCCGGAGGCCGTGAGGCTCGATCCTCGATCCGTCGGGCGGGGGGCGGGGGGCGGGAGAAGAGGGGGGCGGTGTCCAGGGCCACGGACGGGGTGAAAGCGGAGAGGGGAACGCCAGGCGGAAGAAGATGGCGCAAGGTTTACATTTCTCCTGGACTCACTCCCTAAGTTCATGGACTTTTTCTTTTTGTTTCCCCGGAAAGACCGGCTTAGTGGTAAATAGTTGGTGAGTTGTTTTGGCCAGTCAACTCGGGAAGCGAGTTTACGCACCCTACGAAGGAGAAATTCAAGTACCGACGAAAGATCATTTCAAGCAGAAATGGCCCAAAAGTTGATTGCCCAAAAAGCGACGCATACAGATGTTTGTCCTCAGCTGAGTTGCAGATGGTCTTCAGGATGTTACTGAAGCTGTACCCTTCTGTGCATGATCGCGACCTAGGGGTCTGGCAACGGCTGCCCAACGAGGCGAGAACAGCTTGCACTGGAGTGTCCAATCCATGGCGTCTCAGCTTTGAGGGCATCATGAGAGTAAAACCCACGAAACCGATGATTCGGCCAGCTGAGGCCTGGCGTTGCTCGGCCACAAGCGCATTTCATTTGCTACAGTTTGAAGCGTAGCATTCCAAGTCAATCATTAATTTGTCATATAAGTGCCGGCTTAGACCCTGACTGGCGACATGAGGAGCCTTTGCCAAAGAGCGATCCGCACCCTATGTCAGCAGCCATGGCGATGCCGGCGCCAAGTGAGCATTGCCGTCGCAAGCGACGCACGGGCGGATCAGTTGATGAGGTTGGAGAAGCGCACGACGGAGCTGAAAGCGTTCATGAAGACGTTGAGCTGGCCAAAGGTCACAAGCTTCGATGCGTTTGGGCAGACGTATGCGCTGCCGTTGAAGACGCAAGGTCCCAGCCATGTGCCGTCAGAGGCTGAAATGTGGTACTTGGGCGGATTCTTCGATGGGGACGGATGTGTCACGTATTCGTCTTCCTTGTGCCGGCTGTCTATCAGTCAACTTGCAAGAAATGCGACCGTGGTTCTCATGTTCAGGAGAGCATTTGGAGGTGGCATTTGTTCAGAAAGAGATGGCCAGGGAGTACGACAGCCAGTTTTGCAATGGTATGTAAGCGGCTCGGCTGCCTCTGCTGCCGCAGAATTGCTTAGTGCCTACTGCTCAGGCAAGGCAAAGCAATTGAGGCTGGCAGCCAAATGGCCAAAGACAGCGAACGACAGAGCAGCAGCTTCAAAAGAGCTGCATATGTTGAAAAGAGCTGCTCCAAATTTGATGGGATGTGCAAGCATCACATGGCCGTATATTGCTGGCTTGTTTGACTCCGACGGTTACGTACATGTGCCCGCGGCGCACGCCTCAGTGCATCTGTTCATTGTGCAAAAGTATGATGCTATTTTGCACAAAACGCTAGATTTTTTGGCGGCCGAGATGCCGGGGCACACTGGCATGAAACTAAGGGCAAAGGGTGAGGCGTATTCTTTAGACATCACTACTCATGGCACCAGCACGCACGCTCTCCGTAAGTTATTGCAAGCTGGGCTTTTGGTGAAGCGTCAAGCAGCAACTTGTGTGCTTGACCTGTCTGCTGAGAAGCATGCTGAAATCCGTGACCAACTGCAGGTGTACATTAGCGGCAATCAATCTCGCCACCGGAGGCTGGACTTTGATGGCTGCCAGCGTGCAAGATGCATATCAAAGCATCGGGGCCGTCTTCGCTATGCGCGTCGAACCGATCAGGTGGGGCTGGCTACGCAATTGGAAGATGCGCTTCAAGTGCTTCAGCATGAGCATCGCATCAAGAGCACAGAAGCTCAAAACTTGTCGCGGGAGGATGACATCCGCCGGCTGATTGCAGCCGGCGCAACGTCTTGCTTGCCAAGCCCGCTTGAATATTTTGAATGAACTCTTTGGAAGCATTGACCTGGAAATGCATTGTTGTTGCGTGCAAGTATTTGACGCGGGGAGCGCACAGTGTTTTGCAGAGCCCCCTACCTTATTCTTCCTGTCAGTAGCTATCACGCCGAAGAGCGGGTCAGCAATACAACATACTTTTTGACTGACAACATCGCCAGTCTACCGCTGGTTTGGGGAGAAACGCCGGGGGGGGGGGCAGCCAGAATTCTCCACTCAAACCAGGAAATCCACCCAGTCTTCCCCCTGCCCCTTGGCGCAGCACGTGCTTTGTGTGTCTGGGTGAATTATAACGACCCCACACATCTCACACGACCGCATTCAGTGAGAGTTTCCAGGTGGGTTGTACCTCCAGGGTCCTGGATGCGCTTGACGCAGGGGACCACGGCCGGACGCCAGATGTCTCAAGTCACGCCAGGACCGTGGGCCCGCTGCTGGCGGCTCTGCACCAGCTGAGCACCGAGCTTCCAGGCCAAGAGGGCCGGGGGGGGTTAAGTGAAACCCACGGGAGTGTTTTTTTTTGTTGCCTCGTCCCGCTCCCACCAATCCTTTGGTGAATTCTGCTTGGATGTTAGGAGTTAGGACTTTAACTTGTTGCCAACTAGTGGGTTTTCCATTGAACCACTAAAAGTTAAGCTTTTAGCAGGGGAGCAGAAAGCAGCCGAGAATTGCCCTCTCTCCCACGTTGCCATGACACCTCACAGGGACCCGGTCCTTCTAAGAAACTGATCTTCCAGGTACCCTCCCCTCAGGTGCCTTGGCAAGGTGGGAGCAAAGGTAACAGAACACCTGACAACCCCCTTTAAAGGGAACATGAACGTCAGCTTCCATGTTACTTGCTTGGAGGGTTCATATGGTGTGTCGTAGGATGAGCTCTTGATGAAAAAACCATTCAAGTTTGCGCAATTTTGCGGGAATTCTTCCAAGCACTCTCTTGATGAAGCAAGAAACGCACAACAAACACACAAGTTTGCGCATTTTTTGGGGCGGCATGGATTTTGTTTGATTCGTTGCTTGCCTTTTCCGAGGTTGCGTGTTTGGACTCGGCTGATAGAAATCGTGGTGGGGGTATCCTGAAATTCGGATGGACCATGCAGTCGGTGCTGGGCTGGGGCATTGGGAGAGTTGGCGTAGCTGTAAAGATTGCGAGTCATCAGGATGTTCATTGGCCTAATTGTCACATGTACCCAAACTGGCTTGCCCTGGTAAATGGAAACTTGGACTACAACCTGCGGTCCCCTGGTGGTTTAATTTTGACCCATACCCACCTACGGCCAAGTTGAACAAGGCCGTTGCGCCCCAACTTTGAAGACCTATCCATGCGTGTTGCTAGGCAGAAGCCCAAGTTCGGCGAAGTTCACTCAAGCGGGTGGTGTCACATGGCGGTATTCCGATGCAAGGGTGCGGGTTGATCAATACGTAGGATGAACGTGGGTTGTGGGGACCAGGCGTTTGTATTGTGTTATCAGAGGTTTCAGTTAGGCAGCATGCCTCGCAGCTTTCCCTAGAAATGGGGAACGATTTGTGTTTTGTTAATCGGTTGACATGTTCGACCTTTCCGGGTGTTTCATGTCTGGATGATTCGGCACGTTTCGGCTCGGCGAAGCTTTCTGCTCTTTTGGTTGAATGGAAGCGGTCAAACCTATCGCAACTGAGGCATGTAGATGCACGAATAGCTTTGCCTCAGAAAGTGCTGGATTGCTTGGCGATGGGTTCGTTTCTGCATGACAGAAAAGCTGACCCTCGCATGCTGTAATTTTGCATGCGTGCCATATAGCTGGCACCAGTTACTTGTGTTTGCCGAACTGCTTTCCAGAATGCAGTGCCACATAGTCAGAACTCCAGCACAACCCAGTGATGTTTGCCGGATTTCGCCGGTATGAGCCGAGATATCCAGATCACTTTTGCCATTTGACCGGATGCTCAGATCAGCTGAGCCACAATCAAACCCCGGGTAGATGAAGGTTAGGGACAATCCCAGCCACAAATAGCTGCGGATATCCGCCTTCTTTATGCCTGAAGCATTGTTCTGGGGATCGACCATTTTAATACAAAGGGTTTTGAGTTGACGACTCAACTCATGTTGAGGAAGCCCAATATATCAAAAAGGGTCATTGCTCCTGTGAAACCAACATGGATCTGGTCCAACTGTGTGGGTCCAATTTAAGCTCCCAAGCTGGTTTTTGTTCCTGAAGGCTTGAGAAGCATACATTGGCTTGTTTTTTCCAGGGCTCCATATATTTCTTCGGTTGGTCTTCTTTTGGGTCATTTCCAACCAACCTTCCAAGAGGAGAACTGACTGTTCAGCGGGAAATTCCGGAAACCTGACTTTATTAGCCAACCCCTTTCGCTCTCTCTTTGGGTACGGCTTCCCTTGACTTTTCTTGGTGCCTCCCAGCCATCCCCTTAGCATTTGACCCTTCTGGTGTTTAGTGATAGTTTCCATTGAACCCACTACAAGTTAGTCACTTCGAGCGGGGGATCAGATATCGGGCAGCCCAGTTTTGCCTTGAAGCAGCGGCCCGGCTCTCAACACGCCCAGCGCCTCCAGCCCGCCCGCAGGCGACGAGGCGGCGCTGGGCCCGCTGCTCTCAGCGCTGCACGGCGCTTTTGCGCAGCCCAACGTGGCGTGGCGCCCCCCGCTGCGACCGCTCGCGCGGCCTGGCCGAGCGGTGGGGCCCATCGATTTGAGGTAGGTTGTGGAACCATAGGGTGTCCTTTTTGCCTGGTTTGGTAGAAAAACACTTATGACCAGTTCTTTTTTTGATTGCGATTCCTGGTTGACCTGGGTTTAAAATCTACCATCTATGGTCCCAACAGGACGCCTATGTCTACAGGCCAACTGGCATACACCAAATGGACATACGCCGGAGGTAGTGGTTATATATATATATATATATTTCGGTTATACGGGCTACATACCCCAAATCTATCGCTATACAAGTCCTAGAGGCAGGTATGTCCATTTGGGGTATGCAAGTTGGCCCTTAGACTATGGTCCGTGGCTGTGGAGCACCTTCGCTCGTTGTTTTTCTTCATATTTGGCACCCAAAGCGACATGGCCAGGGGTTTAACCAAGACATGGCTCAGGGAAACATGTGAGAAAACTTGGGTTTCGGATCGCTTTCTGTGATAAGGGAGCCCTGCTTGAAGTGAAGTGGTCAAGAGGATGGCCTACTTTGGTGCCAAGGGCGTTTTCCGCAGCCGTGTTGCGGTCGGTGAAACACACGTAGCATAACATGAGGCAAGGCATGACAAGCAGGGGATACTGATTGATTTGACTGCCTGGTTTCCTCGCAGAGTTTGGACATGTGTCCTTGGGATAGAATAGCAAAAGTGTGTTTCAGCGTTTGTCCTCAAATTCCACATACGGGCGCGAGCTTGCCTTCCTGAACACATTCGAATCGATCTGTCTTGAAACTTCCCCCTCAGCTGTCTTTTGGCCTCCATGAAGGAACCAAACCTGTCGTGCCCGAAAAGACACATACACTTGTTTGCACATGAGTGTGCGACCTTGCAAAAGGTGTTGGTGTGCGACGTGCTCTTACCCTTGAGAAGATTAGCACGGAACCCAATAGGGCATGATTGTTTGAGGAATTTCCTTCTGGCACACCCTCGGTTCCATGTTAATTTGTTTCTCCATGCTCCATGAAACTCTGAGTTTGGTTTGCTATCAGTTGGCAAATGTTAAACTTGTTCTTGGTAAGCGTTTTCTTCATTTTCCGGGGCTCCAAAAGTTTAAACTCTTGCCGGCCAGTCAACTTCGCGGCCATGGCCAAAGGCCCCAAACGTCCAACCAGGGACCCTGGGTCCTTTGAAGCTTCCATCAAAAGAAGGCAGTGCCATTCGCTACCCCTCGACTTGTATGAATCCCAGATCCGCACATCAAGCGTTGCAACGGCGGATTCAATGGGCCGTGTGTGTGTGTGTGTGTGTTTTCCGAGCTGGTTGTGAGGGGTATATAGCCATGGGATATAAACAGTATGTGTTGTGATGCACCTTAAGTGATTCAGAGTGTGCACAAGTTAGGGTTTCCCATTTTGGATAGGTGGTCACCAGAGAGATTCCAATCTTTCCCGGGGCTTGTTTCGGTCTTGAGCATGATTCTCGCGGCGATGGAGATTGGAAGTGAAGCTGGCAGCCAAGCAGCCGGGCAGCCGAGCAGCCGAGCAGCCGAGCAGCCGAGGACCGGCAATGAGCCGAGAGTCAGAGTCAGATGGCCGGTACGAAGTGAAAGGTCAGAGGGTTGGTCAGGTGAGACCTCAGAGTCGCCCAGATGGTGGAGATACCGAAGTGTAAGAGGAGCAGGTCAGAGGTCACAAGCTGGTGGAAGGGGCGAGACAGACCTGCGGCTGTTGTCAAGTTGTCTGAAGCCTTCCCCTAAAGCTGATTCAGAAATGACTTCGCCTAGGTGTCCCTGATCTGATGTTCCCTGATGTTTTCGGGACCCCGGCTGCCCTGACGCAATCATCCCCCCCCAAGACATTGCTTGCAGTTCGTGGGGGCTTGGGCTTTGATTCCTGGATTTGCCCTTTCCCACTAAAACAAGAATTTGGGCACGGACAGAACCCCCTGGAACATCAAACGCTGGCTTGCCATCCCTTGCCCCACTCCCAGCGCATCACGCCACATTTTTTCGACTTCATGGCGTCACGTTGCTTTTGGCCGTTGCTTGCTGGTTGGCGGGCTTGCAGTGTGCCTGTCCGCTTGTGGTTTTGGTCATGTTTGGTTTGGCGCGGTCTGTTTGTTTGTTTGTTTGTTTGTTTGGTTGGTTGGTTGGTTGTTTGTTTGTTTGTTTGTTTGTTTGTTTGTTTGTTTTTTTGCTTGTTTGTTTGTTTGCTTGTTTGTTCGTTTGTTTGTTTGTTTGTTTCTTATTATTATTCTGTCGGGTCGGTTGGTTGGCTGGCTGACTGGCTGGTTGCTTGGGTAGGTGGACAGGTGGCTTGCTCATTTGGCCCTTTGTTTGCTTGCTTGCTTGCTTGCTTGCTTGCTCGTTTGTTGTGAGTCTGTTTGCTTGCTTGTTTTGCTTGCTTGCCTGCTTGCTCGCGCGTGCTTTTTCTCTTTCTCGCGTGTTCCGGGTGTTTGTTTTTGTTTGTTTGTTTGTTGGTTGCTTTTTGTGTTTGTGTGTGTGTGTTGCCGTTAGTGTCGTTGTTGTCGCTTTGTGCTTCCCAGCCCAGGCTTGACCTGGGCGTGCGGCTTTTGGCGGCCACAGGGCCCAGCAGCGGCTTGGAGGCGGGTAATTATTTGGCCACTTTCGGCAGCGGATGGGGGTTCGCAAAGGAAACCCAGTTCAACCAGTCCCTTTTCCTGGTGATGTTTGAAGAATTGGCAAGACTTGCAGCTGTAAAGTGGCAAAGTCACGGGGCCTTCCCAACCTGAAGCGGTGGTTTTCCACTAGGACCTATGATTCCCGTTAACCATGTTGTCAACAAGGTAAAGACAGCGTCACCCTTCTTCTCATGGAAGATGGGCTTGCAAGTAGTTTGTCAGGGGGCGACGTGAACTTTACTACGCGTTGGCTCGGCCCGGACGTTCGTTGGGCGTTGCAGGCCGGCAAGCCGGCTTGCGGGTGGACCTGCCGTTGCATCCCAATCATGCCAAGGCTTCCGGGCGCTCAACGTTCCAAAATGATGTGTTTTCACTTATCTGGGGCGAGAATCAGTCCACAACAAAGCGGACGTGCAGTGTTGCTGAACAGGGCACGCGGGCCGCAATGAACATAAATGTTTCCTTCCCTCAAGTCATGGCTTGCATCCTGTGTTTGCCACGTCCGGGCGGCATGGAATTTGTGCAGTCCGGCAAAACCCAGGGGCCTTAACTTGCCAGCTAGTCCTTCCCTGCCTCAAAGCAATTTGGCCACGGACGCGTTCCCGCTGTCGCCAGGTGGATGTGGAAGGCGGCCTTCTGGGCCGGTGCTTTGATGCGTGGGAGGCTGGAACACCCAGCACTAGCGCAGGGCCTGACAAGACTGCAGGTGTTTCGGCCTTCCTGAAAGGTTTCCCCGTAGCATCCTGCAGTCCATCAGGGCCATCCTGTGGAAAATTTCGGGCATCCTGTTTTGGAAAGGGTTTCCCCAAAGCATCAAGTGCCAAGCACGGAAGTCGTTTGCGCCGAATTGTCGCTTGAGGTCCGGATTGGAGCAACGTGAAGTTTGTTGGCCCCCGTCGACATCAACTAAAGCATTTTGACCACGGGGTTTGAATGCCTTCGTTATACAGCCTTGGATAAAGAGACCTTTGTGACATCGGCCAGCGTGGTGTTGCAAAGGCGTTCCAGGCTGCGCCTCCTGCAGCATGCTGCGCAGTTCCTGTTGGAGTAGCTGCATTTGCATCTGATTCAGCGTTCGAAGCAATGGGAAAGTTCTGCGCATATGAAGGAGCTGACGCACACGGCTTGACCAGAAGGGGCCATACTTGGAAAGGGTCCTTTTGATTCTCCTTGTTGGGGTCATGCATAGCTCCCGGGCGAATTGATAATTCCAGCCAAGAGGGTGCCGTAGACAGGATTCCTCTTCATTCATGAGGGAAACCAGTCACATCCCTAGCTTTGGAAGCAATCGCTCGAGGCCAAGTGACCTTGGGGCATCTAATGTGTTTGCCCGTGACTCAAACGATAAAACAATAACACATTGATGAGGACACAGGAGCAGAAAGACTTAGGGTTAGCACCATTGATTTCAGCAGCCTGAAGGGATTGCACGCACATTCTGGGATGCTGGCGCAAGTGAACCGTCCAGCTGGCAGATGACTGCGGACCAAGGGAACTATTTACGTGGCTGCTCAGCTGGGAGTCTCTCATGGAATGTATACAAGTGATGGGTTGGCTTACATGCAGCGGAACCTTGATGCAAGGTCCCAAGGCTCCTAGTTCCCAGTGTCGACGCAGATTCGGGACCTGCGCCGAAACCCTTTTTCAAATAGCATTGTTCAGTGTTATTGGCATGCTGTGTCTTTGTTGCTCAGAACATCCGATCTTTGGCTTACACCGCAGAGTTAGGACGTTTCCCTATGTTTTCAGTGGGTTCCCCGAAATCCGTTTCAACTGCAAACAAAAGCGCTCGGAAGCCTTTGGAACCCCCAAAAAGTTCCAGTTGGCCTTGTACGGTCCATGGGGGTGTTTCGTTTTTTTTTTTTTTGCGGGGGGAAAGCCAAGAGAACTCATGGCAGCCCTTGGGGCACCTAGAACACCAATGACCCCCCTGTCCTTCTTCGGAGAGCGCGAGCCACCCCAGAAATGGGTTATGCCGCGTCTAAGAAAAATGACAACCCCATCTAGAGAGAGCCCATCAAAGAAAAAAAAGAGCCGCCCAAAACCGCCTCCGCGGCCGCATTTTACTCGACCCAAAGCCGCCCGCGTTTTATGACCCAAAGCCGCCGAGTCGGCCAGGCCTTGGCCTTCGCCCTGCGGGAGGACTGCGACGCGGACTTCGAGGCGGAGGCGTTTGCGCGGCTGCTGGAGGCCCTGCCGCAGGCGGGCGGTTGGGCCGGGCGGGGGGGGAGGGAGGGGGGGTGGTGGGGTGCTTGAGTGGAAATGTTGGTTTGTGGAGGGGGAATATCTTGGTTTTTGGTTGCTTCACGAATAGTTGGCGAGTTTTTTTCCGTGTCTGTTGTGTTCTTTTTTGGTTCTGTTCAGGGGGCTGATACCAAGGGTTGTGAAGGTTGGGTTAGGGAGACCAAAAGCAGAACAGACGCCCCATCGAGACATACTTTGGTGTTGCAGGCGTGGTGGTTGAAGCGTTTCATGGCTGGCACACATAGACCTCTTGGGGCTTGTGGGTGGCCCCCTGTTCGTTATTGGGATTGGGCTGGGCCCAAAACATTGGACAACGGGGCAGCCCTTACATGTTCGGACTCCGTTGGTTGCTGGGTTGGCCTTGCCAAACCGCTTTGGACAAATGTTTTTACCGAACCATTCCCTTTATCGGAGCATTGACTTTTCACTGTACACTCCCGCCCGAACCCTGGCGAGTTTCAGGGCATAGCGGACTGGGTAGGTGTAAACATTGCGGTTGGGAGTGTCTAAGTGATCAGAAGGATCGCCTAACAACGGAAGTGAATGAATTGGCTATTTCTTGACCGGTGGCGCATTTATATTTTCTCTGAACAACAAATAGGAAGGGAACCAAAAAGACATACCTACCCAACCAAGTAGCCTCATCGATGTGTTTGCCCTCCGGCATCGATCAAGCCACCTGACCTCAAAATAATTGCCAGTTCGGGTTGGTCATAGGCAAATTGGTGTGCTGGTTGTAACGGGGGCTTCGGATGCATGGTGCGTTTAAATACAACCTTCGTCATCACTCTTACCAACAACCTTGCCCAGAGTAACTGCAACCACCCAAAAGGGCAGCCCCTTGTCTGAAATCACCTTTGTTGCAGCCACGGCCCTGTAGTAGCTTCATTTCATTTGAATTCATCAACAACAAAAAACGACTAGTATGGTTAGTTCTGGTCGACCCTAAATGGTTGAAACATACATTTGCTGGTTGGACTGCCAACGTCGGCAATTGGAAACACCACTCTCACCGCTGGTCGCAGCCCAACTTAACTACGGCTCACATCATATTATGATGCCCCTTGCAACAACGTTGTTTGCAGTTGGCCCCAAACAAACACAAGCCACCCACATGTTCGCCGGGCTCCCAAATATGTCCCCTGTGTTTTCCTTTCAGTGGGGTGATGTTTAAGGAGAACATATGTGATGGCCGCTGACCACTGGTTGCAAGTCAGATAGATCGCTAGAACAACTCAAACCGAGAGTTTCGAGCAGTGGATGCCGCAAATGTTGCAAGTAGACCATCGGGCAACTCGGGCATGTGCCCGTGTGTTGTACAGCCCCAGTGGATCACCAAGGAAACCACCCGATATAAAGACCAACAGAAAAATAGCTGGTTGGTGACCTACTTTTTGGGCGAACCGCCTGGGACTGGGAGAAAGCAGCGGCCACAAGTTCCTTTGGGTAAGTGTAAGTTGGGACGACCACACCCCCAATTTTGGAATTGTGCCATCCACTTTCCCACTGAAGCCAACATATTGAAGTAGGGGTGGACATGCCCCACAGGCAACATAGACACACATGCCCGCATCTCAGTTGCCCAAAGCCGACGCTTTGACCTTTTGGTGTTCCTTCGGGCAAACGAGGATCATAGGACCTTAGAGGGCACGCTAGCATGGAGCCTGGCAGAAGCTGAGGACAAATCATTTTTCAAGGGGCTCCCCTCAGGTTCCATAGGAGGGAGGATATACGACCCCACTAAACCCGAGAACACCTCTTATTAAGAACCAGTATGGGGTCAACAAATTCGGACCTGGGTAAGTAAAGAGGGACAACCAATCCCACATGTAGGAATTGTGCCATCTACTTTCAACCTTGTTGAAGCCAACATACTGAAGAGGCAACCTGTTTGAAGCCAACATACTGAAGCCAACATGTTGAAGCCACACAGGTTGATTAATTCATTAAGGGTCAACATGATCTGTCTTTTTTGTTTAACCCCCCCCCCCAGAAGCCACGAAGGCTAATGATGGTTTGGTCATGCGGCTCAAAAATTCGAAGGCGATGCGGCTCTCCAAGCCCTGCGACTCCTCGGTGCGGGGACGCATGGGCCAGCTGCTCACGCGTCTCGTCGATTGGCTTTTTTTCGGCCGGGGGAGTGGACCGGGTCTCTTGGACCAAAAAGCTGGGGGTCCAAGACCCAAACTGGGGGTCCAAGGTATTTCAGATGGAATTCCAAGTGAAAAATGCAGGAAGTTCAAAGTGATGCAGTCCGTTTTGGGGGAGTTTGTTCTTGTAGAGGACTTCCCGTCTCGAATCGAGCCCCTTAGCTATGCTGTGAGATGGTCCTTCTGGGATTACACCCTAAATGAGCAACTGCTTAGCTGTTCTGGGCATGGACCCTTTTTGGCTACGTCTTAAACTAGGAGAACCCGAAATTCGAGGCTTCCCTTAAGTGTCCCAGAACGACATCAAAAAGGGTACCCTTAAAACAATCCGCACGGCAATTTACAGGGGCTCCCATCCCAAGGTTTCGGAGATGCAGTGAGAAAAACTTGGCCGATGGAAGGTCTGGGCTGGGTGATTGAAAAAACAGTTATCAAACATTTCTCAGCTGTCCGGACCTTCTGGAGTTGACTTTCATCGGTTACCTCACTTCCTGAGTTCTTGGACTTTAGTCACTTTTTTGTACCATTGAAACTTTTTTTGGGTTGGACCACTTGAGTGGTAAACACCCAATTCGGACCTTGTTTGGGGCCATCTACTCAGGAAGTGAGCTACTTGCTTTCACGCGTACAACAGTACCTTCCCAGCAAAGAACGAGGTTTTTATCTAACAAACCACGCAGTGGGTTTTATACCAACCCTATGCAATTGATCACCTTTGGGCCTTCTCCAAACCGACTCTTGCCGTTAAATGGCCGAACATTGCAAACGGTCCAAACGGGGGCTGGGTTGTTCCTTTGGATCCTTTGGGTTGCAACACGCAGCTTGGTGTTTGCACGCAGTGACTTTTGCAGGTGAACTTGGAGGTATGGAGATTAGACCAGTCTGTCTCACATGCAGGGTGGTTGTTTTATGCAAGCCACCATGAGTCCGAAACCACCATCTGAGAGTGATATCTTGAAAGGCGTTTGTGGCATTGATGCTACCGGTCCAAGCAGGTGCCCATTTTTGTTTGCCTTCCGTTGGGTGAGTTCTTCAAGGTTCCGGAGATGAGGTACCAAAGGTTATTCTAGGGATACCTTCCCCATTCTTTCCAGGGATCCTTTTTTCTAGAAAACCTCCGGACACCCAGCGAAAGCGGCTGGTTTGGAAAAGAACGATGTTTGAAAAGAACGGGGAATCACCCCCTAGAGTTATTGTCCTTTTTGGCTCTTTGAAGTTTTTTGGGGACATTTGGGGACAGACCTCACCTAAGCAGGTACCAAATGAACCCCCTCGCAAACAAGGTGATTGCTTAATCAACCCCTCAGGGGGTTGCAACCCATCCGAATCATTGGGACGCTGCATGCTGACAGGTAGTCCCGGGTAGACATTATCAAATGGGTCTGCTTGTTTGGAGCTTGGACCGGGTCCCCAAGACGGGTTTCGGTTTTTCCGCTTGGGTTTTCCTTTGGAACCACAATGAAACCACTAAAAACAGGTATCCCCCCAAAAAAAAATCCAATTTGCTTTGAGACCTATTCTGTTTGGGCCCACCTTGTTTGGAGGCACTTGTCACGAGGCTGTCACTTCAAAGGGCGAGTTCGGGTCTTCGAAAGGTCGAACAAAATGCCCAGGGCTTTGGATTCGGTCTATCGCTTGCCCAAGAATGGGTCTGAAAGCCAATTGCCGGATTTGAACATGTCCCTGAAGGATTTAAACCAGGTATGATGCAGAAAATCGGTGCAAAAGTCCGAAAGGTCCAACACACACCATCCCAACACTCCTCCCAGCCTAGACCGTAGACCCTAAACCCTAGATGCTAGAGATGCTAGAACCCCAGCCCTAGACCCTAGACCCTAAACCCTAATAGACCCTAGACCTTGAACCTAGACCCGAATTTCTCACCAAGCTGCCAAGACAGGTCCAAAAGCACTGGGCCAAAACCAACTTATGGCGGCCTCATGCCCTCAGTGTCGGTTGGTGAAGCAAAAAAAGGCTGTGGGTCAAAATTCAACCACCGGACCGCACATTTTAGTCCAGATTTCCTCTTACCAGGGTTCCATTTCGGGTACCTATTTTTGACCCACAGCCATGTAGTCATTCATCCGGATGATTTGTCAAGAGGATGCGCCCCCTTTGAGGATATGTCATGAACTTGTGTTTTGCCTTGAGTTTCCTACCCAGACAGCTGGGGGTTGGCACAGGGGACCCCCAAAGCGCAACATGGCGTTTGATCTCCCTTTCAGCCAGCCTAAAACGCCGACCGGGGCCAGAAGTTCTGCCCCCAGCGTCATGGCCTTGGGCCAATTGGAGCTACGGAGCCATGGAGAAACAAAAGTAGAGACATCTCCGAAGAGCGGGCCTAGCCGCATCCCAAAGTTATTTGTCAGATATTTCTCTAAATCCCTAGATTTACTCGTTAGTTTTGTCAGCCCATGCATCCCTAGACTTTCCCTATGGTTTGGGCATTGCATCCTGGGGGTTACCCAATCCCCAGATTTTCCCTTGCATGGTTCTGCATATTTTTTCCTGAACAACCCTTAATTCAGCTTTTGGAGTTATAGTAAAATTGTGCAGGTGGTTTGAACATTGCCTTTTGGGCGCCAAATTTCTTTCGCGAGTTTCCCAGCCGGGCGATGCCTCCGCCCGGCCGAAGGATTTGGTGCGGGGGGCAGTGTTGCAAGCAGCGGCAGCAGCAGGCGGTGCCTCTGCGCTGGATCGATCGGCCCGCGTCGGGGGTGTGAGAAGGGACTGCGTTTGCGGCCCCTGATTTTGTTGGGTAGGGCGTGTTCAGTCAGGTATAGCCCTAACTTAGTGGTTTGGAGTTGAACTGTGGTTTGGGGATCAGTCAGGTAACCCTGAAATTCTGGTCTTGGATTGGTGGGAACTAGGATTTGACATTGAAGCCCAGTAGATGGGCAACCCTCTAAACACCAATCCAAACCACCAAGTGGAGGGACACTGACTTAGTTCACGTGTTTTATTGCTGTGGTTGTTTGGGTCCGCGGATCGTTTTGCAGGTACTGGAAGTATGTTTGGTAGAAGGCTGGGACTGGGAGGGTGAATTCGCGAATTCCTCGTAAGAGTCGGGAGACTCATTCTTTCCGTTCATTTGGGGAAGCACTTTTTGTATCCATGGCTTAAATGGCCTGTCACTGGGATTCCTGGGAATGCCAGTTGTGCATCCGGTATTAAAAGTGTACGGACTGCCTGGCCGCCTGGCCCGGCAGGCGCCATTCGAAGATTCGGGGCATTTGAAATCTGATTGAACATTTTTCCAAAAACCATGGCGAGGTTCACTGATTCTCCTAAACTCCGGGTGAACAATTCACTCACTCAATTTGTTTATGTCTACGATGGAAACGGCCCAGAACTTTATCCCGACGAGACCCTGGCAGCTTTCCTGTTAGGTCCATCGGTGCTGCAGATGGATCACCTTTTTTTTGACCAGGGCCTGCTCAATGAACTCAGTCAGCTGCCCTTCTTTTTTTTGGGGGGGGCTTGTCTCGGCTACACTTCCAGTTGTGTGTCAGAGTAGCTTTCTTGGTTGGGAATCTATGGCTACTGGTATGTGATGTGTCTTTGCAGCTTCAGCAAAGGGAGGTTCTTGGTTGAGGTTCCTCACAGAAATCTTTCAGGTCAGGTCAGTTTTCTTGGTCTTGAAGGCCATCCAGGAATCTCCCCTTTCCCTTTCTTAAGGGCACGCGCCAAAATGTGCGGAACCGATGACCACTGAGCAGGCAACCAGCGCGTTTCAGGCGATTCATGTCATCGACTTCCAATGGTCTTGAGAGGAGCTAGGGAGAGGTGCTGAACATGCGGAGGGAAATGCGGCGCTTTTCATTGAGGGAGCTCCGTTAGTTGTTTTTGTTTTTTTTGGGGGGGTCCTGGTAATCCGCAAAAGTGTAGTATAAGAGGCGACAAAATTGTCCGATCAAAAAACTACGATGACCATGAGAGACTGTTGGTTTAATAATTCCATTTCAATCTCAATTCAATCGCATTCCATTCTTTGACTCACTTGCCCACAGCCGACCTTGCCCTTTTGGTGTTTCCATGTTTGGTCCAGGTTGTTAGTCACGGCCCCAATCGGTTAGCCTTGTATTTGCGTGGGTCCTTTGGCCAGTGAGTTTAATTTAAGCCCTTGTAATGGATGACTTTTTGGAGCAAGGTAAAGTAAGTGGACTCCCACGAGTGCATTCTGCTACGCAAGGATGTCTGTGTGTGTGGGTGTGGGTGTGGGGGTGTTTGTTTTGTTCTTTGCTTTTTTCTCCATTCTTTTATTGTTTTGTCTTTTCGGGTACCTTTTGGGGTTGCTTTCAAGGGACGTGCCCCTCTATTTTGACACCCCAGCATACACATCCATATATTGTAGAATCCATTCACGGAAATCCACTTGTCTACCTTGCTCGGAGTTTTGATTTGCAATTTTGTGGGTTTTCTATGTCAGGCAACAGCATCTGAGAGACCACTCGGCAGGTCTTGTGACACACACACACACACGGACACACACCCTTGCGGCGGGTTTGAGACAAGTGGGGCTCCAAATGTGATGTGTACGGTTCCCCTCTCGTTGCGTTGTCAACATCCATGGCGGGAATCTTGTATACAGACAAAGGTTGGCAAATTTTGGTACATCAGTTAAAGATTAATAGAAGAGGTGTAATTGTTCTGACTATAGAGCAAATAAAATAATCATAATCACATTATAGATAACAAGATGTAACTAGTTCTCCATTTTTTACATATATTTTTGCTTTTGGAAAAGGGTTTTCCTTGCAGGTCCAACAAAAAGCAACGCGCCCTTTTCGCGTAAAATTCAAAGGTCGGCGGCAGGCCTAGTGGTTGCCCATCAGCCGCGTATGTGGTTTTAGGGCCACATATCGGGGTTGCATTCTGCATTTCGGAAGAAAGGAACAACATACATTGCCAGGCTTAGCTTTCCAATGTTTCACCTCTTTGGTTCTCCTTCATTTTCCGTCTCAACCAAGCTAGACAAATTTCTTTGGGAGGGCCTCTCTGGTTCTCCTTTATTTCAACCTAATCAACGAACAAGTTATGAAATTCTTTATATACTTGGTGGCTCCCAGCCATCCCCTTAGCCTTTATTTAGTGGTAATCTCCATTTAACCCACTAAAAGTGCGTCACTTTTAGCGGGGGATCAGAAAACGGGCAGCCAAGTAGTGGAAAGTAGGAAGTTCAGACTTTTTGTTGGCCAGTCGAGTAGGGAAGTGAGGAAAGGTTGGTTCGGCATGGAACCTCCTTGAGTGGAACCTCCTTTGGTTCGGCTCGGCTCCCTTTGGCAGCCATCAGATTTCCTGAGTCTCAGGTACATCGCCTGGAACGACTCGCATCGGCTTACGACTGGGGTGCACTGGAGACTCGGCGTATGGCCTTACTTCCATTTGCTGAAGTGTTTTTTGATTTTGCCCTGCTGGTTTTAAAGGGAGTCTATCACTACTGGAAATAGTTATATTTTTTCCAGGGGGCTTAAGCAAATGGAAGATAAGCCTCTGTTTACTAACATGGGGGTGTCCTTGGGATTAGCGCGGAATCGTCACTATTGGAGGGGAACACCCCCTATTAATAAACTTCCTGCATTTCCAACCTAAACATCATCCCAGCTTTTTTCCAGCTGAGTAAAGATGGACTGGATGGGTCATGGTGTGTCTGCTTGTGGGCCATACGATGGTGGCCTTTGGCGTTGTGTATTTTGTAGTTTTATAGGGTGAGTCATGATTGTGTAACAATGCAGCTCAAACACGGCACAGCAACCATTGGACTGACCAGCCGGAAATCCAATGCTCAATTCGAGAAGAAAACCACCAGCAAAACATAGAGATGCCGTTCAGTGTTAGAACCAGCTGGGACCCACAGAGAGTCAAATTGGAAGGGGTTTCCCACTCATTTTGGGGGTTCCGCTAAGTTACTAAGAGACCCCCAATCACCCTTTCCAGAGACAGGGTATGCAACTTGGCCAGATCTTCCAAGTCGATCGCCTATGTCCGGTCGACTTTGTGTAAGGTCAACAGGGCAAAAACACCAAGCGCGCATCGACTTATATAGTGCAAAAGGACCACCACCATTTCAACTAGGTTTGCCAGTAGTGCCCTTTTACCCGTTTTTTTGGGGGAGGGTTCCCCTGCTAACATAGACTACAGAAAAAGGGTCCCCTTATTTTAACCTCTGAGGACCTGGTCAAGAATCCCCCCCAAAAAAGACATGCCCATATGAGTCATCTAAACAGCGTAAACAGCCTAAGGGATGGCTGTTTGCCAAGTTGAGTCTGGCTATGTGGACCCCTACAAGAAATCAGCCTCCAGCCTCGAAGCGCAGGCCGCTTAGTTCAGTGGCTCCCTGTTGCCTTCCGTGGGGTCCCATGTGCTGGTGGTCGAGCTCAAGACTTGGTTGCCGTCTAGCGAGCGACCGTGCCACTGATGCAAGTCGTTCAGTGGCCATTTGATTGTACCAAGCCGGCGTGGCAAGCCAGCGTCAAGAAAAAATCTAACTACACCCCCAGTTCCCCGCAGGCCTCGGCTCTTCCTTGGATTAATTTGGGGGAGGGAAGGGCCTGGGGAGCAGGGGCCTTAGGTTTCGAGCGATATGTTTTGCCAACTTTCTGCGAGCTTCCGGTATTCCCCTCTCAGACGTTTGGTTCGGGTGTTGTTTGAAGGGAAATGTCCTGTTCCAAGAGGGCGACAGCAATCGTGCAAAAATAATTTCTATTAGTACTTTCCCCGTTCTTTCTCTTTCCAGAGCTTACCTCCGGAAAACCAGGGGAAACAGCTGTGTTTTGAAAAGAATGAGGGTTGAACATAGTGGGGAATCGCCCCCTAGAATCATCAGATACAACTCCACATTTCGACATGTTGTCAATACCGGGAAAAAGCTGGATTTGCAATATCGAGTTGTCGTTGTATCTATGTGATGGCTGCTTCAAATGGACAGGTTGGACAGATAGTTTAGCGCATTTGTGCATCTAGAATATTGTTTCCTTTGCTTGAATGTTAATTTGATACAATTCAAACATCCTGATGGGTGTTGTGGGCTCTTACTCGAGAAAACACGGGTTTGGTCCGGATTGACCGATGTTGGTGGGTGGGAGGACAAATTGCTGTTTATTCGATTCGCTAGCCCATATGTTGTTTCTATCCCACTGGAAACCGTGTTGGTCTTTATAGATTGCGTGACACAAAACCGCTTGGTGAGACTACCTGGAGCGGTTTTCACGTTGATTTGCCGAACGACTGGCCGCATTGCGTCCACCTGGGTCAGCGCCCGCCCCGTTGCTACGTAGCTACATCGCACATGTAGCATGCACTCAGCTGCTTCGGGGGGTGAGAGAAACCAAAGGGAAACAATCGGTTCTCATTGTAGTATGCCACTTGCTGGGAAGCAAGCAGGAACACCGTTTGCGGTATATGGAGGGGGGGGGGTCTGAGATCATTTCGCTTATTGGATGCAGTAGAATTTAGGGCTCCCCTTACTTAAAACGGGTACCAAGCCTCAAAGACACACACCCACCCCAAGCCTCCCGATTCCTTCCGAACATAGGAAACCTCCCAAAACCAAGCTGACAGGCTGCCACCAACCCTTTTTCCACGCCAAAACCAAATCCAGCCAACCAAATCCAACCAAATCCACCCCACCCACCCCACTCCCAACCACATCCACCCCACCCACTAGCCCAGCCCACCCCAGCCCACCCCAACCCACCCCAACCCACCCCCCACCCACCCCTACCCCACGCCACTTAGCTGCTTGGTCCGATGCTCAGCGCAAGGAGATGGTCCTGACCTTGGGCTCCGCGGTGGCGGAGGCTTTGGCCGGCGACGCGGACGAGCTCCCAGTGCCGCAGGCGCGGAGTGCGTGGAGTGCGTGGAGTGCAGGGAGTGGGTTGCGGGTCAGGCGCCGCGTCGGGGTTCCGGGTGCTGAGGATATCAATTGGGTGACCTGGGTGTATGGGGGGAAGTGAGGGGCCCCTGTGGGGGAAATCGAAACAACTCACACTTGGAAAGGGGGAGGGAACATCAGGGGAATTCCGAAAAACTCCATGGAAAAAGCGGAACCCAGCAGTTGGTCTTCGACGCGGAAAAATATCTTGGATGGGGGGGTGGACGCCTGCTTCGAGCTTGGTGGCACGGGATTTCATTCAACATGTAACATCCCAGGAAAGGGGATCGATCCTGTTGGCAAGTTTTTCTTCTTCAGGGTGTTTCCCCCCTTTTTTTGTGGGGTTTTCAAGGGGAAGCCAACATGAAAAACCATGAAACACCCAGCATTTTGGGTTTGTTCTTCCACGAATTAAAAGAGACACCCACATCTACAGTTGACTCTCACCTGTGGCTCTGGGAGACGTATGTTCACCCTCCCCCCCTCCCAGCCTGGATGAGACGAGACCTCCCTCCGAGCCTCCCCCTTCCAAGCGGTCGCCTGCTCGGGCCCCATGGCGTCGCGCGTTTGGCCAGCAGAATTCAATGGGCCTAGGCAACTTACCACTTAGGCCCATTGAAGCAGGGCGAATCACAACTTTCAAGGCTTCAACTAGCTCACCGAAAGATTCTTTTTTTTGTCCCCTGAAGGCCTCGCTTAGAAAAAGTAGTTTGAGTTGCATGAGACGCAATCCAGCGGTCTATGGGGCCCTCACGTGCCAATCAGTGGCATGCCTCACGAGGCGATGGCTTTCGGAAGGTCTTCCGAGCTGAAAACTCGAAGGTGTTACTAGGTCCCCCAGCGATCGGGGAGGGTTCCGAACCATACTAAAATATATTTTTTGAAAGAAGTTGGTACCCTGATTCTAACCTCTCTGCTGGAGGACCTAGGTTAAGCTTGCCAGGTGCTCCTGCAGTTGCTAGAGCAGTTGCCGCAAGTGGTGGCGCTAGGCAAGGGGATTGGGCTGCGCCACATTTGGCCTTCTTCTTTCTCCCAAAAGCAAAAAGAACAATTCCCTCTAAAATAAAACGCCTCTAACAGGGTTTCCCCCTTTTGGCTTTTTGGTTCCTCCAAAAGTGGCGATCGTTTCAACGGAAACCACCAGTAATTTCATCAACTTTTTGGCGAAATCCAGCGAGCCCTGGTAGTTCTTAGTTCCTAACCATGGCAGGTAAGAAGAGTCGAGCCGCCAAAGGAACGACTAGGGTTGCCTCTATGAGTCCATGTTTCCATTTACCAGGGCAACCCATTTTGGGGCTATCCTATGTTTAACCCACAGCCAACTAACTACCAAGCAAGGGTCGCCTTCTTTGCATGTGCCCCGGAGTCACCGGAGGTCTGACCGGGGCTCTCGCCTGTCCGGTTTGGAAGGATTGCATGCTTGCAGTTTCACAGCCTTCATCGGGCGACTTGAACCAAACCTCGGCACTGCGCCTCCAGAGCTGACATAAAGACGAGGGTAGATTCAGAATAGCCAGGCATAGTCTCAAACACAAATAGGCCCGGCCGCTGTTTTTAAAGCTTGGCAGGTTTTGGTTGTGACTCATGCGCCATTTTGGATGACTCGTGCCCCACCAGTTAACCCCTTGACCCTTCTCCACCCTGAGTTTCTGGACTGTATACTTTCAGGAAGCTGGGAAGCCCATTTTGGTGGCAAACACAGAGACTTGTTTAAGCCAACCCATTCCATCTTAGTTGGTGGCGGGGTTACTTGAAACATTTGCGACCCTGGCCATTCTTTTGGACCCCGTGTCTCCCGCTCATCAGATTTGTCGGGGCTTGGTGGCTGGACGTCCATCCGGGTATTGTTCACGGCCTTGCGTGCGGTTTGTTTTCAATGGGCTGAGAATGGGGCACCCAGCGACCCGCTTTGAAGTTTATTTGTAGTGGGAATCCACCAAGCAAAAAGGAAAAACTGTGGCCACTCCGAGATGCCCAGTGGAGTTCCATGGGAAAAAAGGGCATCCTTTCTTTGGTTGGTTGACTTTAACGGGGAACCCTTGCCCAAAAAGGGAAAAAGGGCAGCACTGGGCAACAAAGCCACGGATCAAGTTGGGAAACACTCCTGAAGTGATGGGGGAGAAGTCTTTAGACACACCAAGCGGTCTTTGTTGATCACGCTCAGGGATGGGTTGAACAGGTACTGTTCTGCCCGGGGTTTGTCATCCTGAAATCTTCCATTTGGTGTTGCTCCCAAACCATCCCTCATCCCCGCTTTACCAAGTCGCTGTTTCTTTGTTACCAACACGCTTCCCAAGAAGGGTAAATTTACATTCAGACGGTCCGGACCCCTCTCTTTGGTTAGGGAACCAAGCTGACCGATCAAGCATCCAACAATTCAAGAATCACAAGCCCAGCTTGCCGGGATTTGCTCGCCCGCTATTTCCCCAAGCGCAGCACTCGACCCTGATTTGTCGCTGGGATTTGCAACTCTTGGATCTGGTGGCGGCAAAGAGGCCTGGGTCACCAGGTCCCAGTTCTGCGCTCCCAGCAAGAAGGGCCAACCTCAAAAGGGTCAAAAGGCAGCCAGATTCCTGCAACATTTGGGGGAATGTGTCCAAAAAGCATCCCTGGAGAATGATGCAGCACAACTAGAACAGTTTCTCATCATTTTGAGCATCGCAGCATTACCCCATTGCTAGCACCATGAACAACATGGGGTCGAGGAACTCAAGGGTGCTAGGAATGAGGGATCAACCTTTAGAACTATAATATGGGCGTGTCGTTTTTGAGGGTGCCCTATCGTTGTCGTTTTCAAGGGAAACCGCAAGGACAACCGCCATTAGTTGGGTCTCCTAAACAAAGACTCGCCCATATATTTAGTAGATTCCAAAGGGAAACCAAGCAAAGCCCGCCATTTCGGAAGGTTTCAATCCACGTGTTTTGACACATACCTCTGTGAGTGTTTCCAAAAGGGGAGGCCACGGTTTCCCAAGTGATCTTTAAAACGGGTCGCTTGACATCCAAGTCCTTGAGTGGGGTGTCCCATCTCGTGTGGCAAATCCCTCCCTTGGAGGGAACACGTCCCTACACTCCTTTCCCTTTTAACAAATGCCATCCAGATGAATGGGAAGTCCGGATCTAAGTAAAACCCAATTCCTCTGAACCTTCTTTGAAAACAATTCCCCTTGGAGGGAAATTTCTATCGGGAGCCTCTGGAGCCTCCGTTTTTTTCTAAATCAGAAGGCTCCCGATTGATTGTGGGCCCTCAAACAGCCAGGTTTGAGACCCCCAACCACCAATTCTCGGGGTGTCTGATGGGGTCAGGTCTTCCATTGAAAGCTGAAGCCAGGAGCCTCTGGGAAATCAAAAACAATTCGCCTTGGAAATCCCTTTCCCTAGTTTGGACACTGTTTTTTTCTTCTAAATCAACAACACCTTCGTTTTTGGACGTCCCCAAGTTTCCCTTTCCCTTTGACCAACCTCCGCCGCATCGACGCGCCCCAAACACCCGCCAGGCGCGCAGGCGGACGCGGCCCAGTCGCGGCTGACCAGCGAGGCGGCGGCGGAGCTGCTCAGCTCCATGGACGCCTCTTTGCTACGAGGAAAAACTGGAGAAAAGCCACCGAAAACCTCCCCCGGCTGCTTTTTTTTTTGCAACCCGGCCGGGTGCTGAACCATACGTAGCGGGATGCTGGACATAAACCAAAAAAACGTCAAGTGTCCGGGTGTTCTTTTTCAGGTTGGACCCCCCCAATAAATGGCTGGTTTCCTTGTGTGTCCCCTTAACACCCCTATCTACAGACACGCCCTTTGGGTGTAGTCGCTTAAACCGGTTGGCTTCCAACCCTTAGTTGGGTGCGCCAAAATTTGATTGGGATTTGGGGGTTGAGGTGCATTAGATCCAAATTTAGTCATGATGTCAACACACAAGACCATTTTTTATGGGAAAGCATTCCACGAGGCATGCTGCCAAAATGAAAGGGGCCGTACCCACCAAGCCAAAGGGATGTGAAGGGTGGAACTCACTGAGAGGCCACAGATGGCTGCCTGTTGCACCCAGCGCCGGCTTGTGCCGCCACTGAAAAGGAGGGTGCTGAACATGGCTATTGATTCTGACAACCCCGTCATCTTTTTGCCACAAATTGTGTTTCCAGTTCCCAGAATGCGTAAAGTCCAACAAATCTGGCAGCCTATCATACAATAACCATTAAAGACTCCGTTCGCCATTTAAAGTTGATGGCGAAGCATTGTCATTCATTTTGTGACACCCCATCTTTTACCACAAACACACAATAACTCCAAATCCAGGAAAAGAAATGAATCCAAGTATATAAAGGGCCTACATCATCGGTAAAACTGGAGCGTTTTCTAACTTGCTCAAGTCCCCAGCACAACGAGCAGTCCCCAACCTCCAATGACGGGAGAAGGGAATCGGTGGAGTTCAAAGGGAACCCTCTCCAAACAAAGCTCCAAAAAGAAATGTGGACCCCCTCTTGGTAGTTAAAGAGTTAAAGGGACATCATTCACAACTCAATAAAATGACCAAACCACCTTTCGGTCGGAGATCTGGTATTGGGTCTTGTTGTTCTTCTTTGCAGGGCCAAGTTGCTGCCCTTGTGACAGGTGTTTAAGGGTGGGACCCTTGGTTGCCTGTGGTGAATGGAACCACTGGGCTGCGTAGCAAATCACGTCTCCTTCTAAAAGCATCCTCAGAGGGCAGCTTCAGGGGCGCTTCGGGCTCGTTGCTTTTGGGCTTGCCAAGGTTTATGGCTTTTAAGTCATGTGTGGGCGGAGCTGAAGGTGGAAACCACTTCTCGAAGTTTGGGGTCGGGATGAGCACCACGTATGGGTTCACTATTTGGCCGTGGCTCAAAATGCAAGAGCTAGGGTTACGTGGTTTTAGTCTTTGGCTCCATGTACCAAGGTGCTATTTGTGTACATGTATTTGAGCCACAGCCATTTGGGGACGCGAGATTGATGAATCTAGAGCCTGCTGCTCAAAAGGGAAAGGCCCGTGCCATTTGATTGGGGATCCAAGTCGAGATTGGAAGCGCCAAGTTTGCAAATCCGCAGTGTTTGTGTTGTTGAATCCGGGGTCAGTATAGTGAACCAAGAGTCTTCCCTAGCTTCCCTGAAACCACCCCTGTACAGAGCCTTACTAAGCCCAAGACACAGGTGGCTCCGACTGCTGAAGGGTTCTACGATTGGCTTCAGTTGCCACCCAAATATCGTTGGTTGCTTTTGCGGCAGACCCAAGGTCTAATACTGATTTCAAAAGCCATAGCTCCATAGCAAGGGGAGCCATGGTTCACTAGCCCCGAATAGTCGATGGCTGCCCTTATGGCTCTGAATCAGCGTGTGACACCTGCAATGCCTCAAGCGGGAAGCTGATGCGCGCGTATACGTCTCCCATGATGTTTAGCTGGGCGTGTCAAGGAAACACAGCGATCTACCAACAGCAAGCTTACAAGTTTGCCAACTCAACGGGGCCAAATACAATATGTTTTTAGGTCCCCCAGCTAGGTGCCCTTCTTTTTAACCCCTTTTTTGGTTGGGAGGGAACCTCCCTACTAAAATAGACTACCGAAAAAGAAACGGTACCCTAAACTCTAACCTCTCCAATGTGGAGGACCTAGGCTAGCGCAGATCGACCTGTTGACTTGGAGACTTGGGTCGGATTCTAAGACACCATTGCCAGGAAATCCTCTAAGAAACTCGGGAAGTTGGAATAAGGAACAAACACCAACCCTCTAAGGGTACCCTCTAAGGGCGAAACCCGGGAGAATAAGAATAAGGGAAGTTCGCAAAGCAACAAAAGCACCCGGGAAGTTGGGCGAACTTCCTGCCGTCTTTTCCTGGAGATGGTTTCATACCCAAAGACGATATATATATATATACATATATATATATATATATGTATTTGAGCGGCTGGGGGGTCAGACCCTGCGTAAGGTCCAAAAGCATCGAAGATCAACTTCTGACTGGGCATGTTCACATTGCTTCAAACTGTTGGTGGTCGAAGTCAGCTGGGCTTGCTCGCCGCAAGCTGACAGTGAGCAACTGGGTTGCAACAAAGTCAGTGTCCCTTCTTTGATCCAGCTGCTGACGACTTGTTCTATCAAAACCACCAACAAAAGAAACCTCCAAAGTGATAGTTTAATTAATGGGGTTGTAAACCAGAGAGAGGGTCCTCCCACAAATGGGTGGTTTTCCTTTTGGTTTCCCTTTACCACCAAAAAAGGCGTACCAACTCCACAACAAGACAGATCCACGTCATGTTCCCTTTAAAGTCAGCAGTATTTGTTCGTTCAACCAGCTGTCTTTTCCTTAAACCCCCCCAAAAAAAAAAGAAGAGAAAAGACTTACTTCCATTTATGACGTTTGTTATTTTCATGGTTGGTTTTAAAAGGAATCGATTTCACTACTGGAATCAGCTCAATTTTTGCCAGGGGGCTTGGGCAAATGGAGGAAACTTGAGTGCCTCTTTTTCAGGCTCGGTGTATTTGTGTGGAAAGGTGTTAATGAAAGGGAACCGCACATGACGTCACGACTGAACATATGTTGTTTTTTTCCTTGTTTTTTTTGTTCTTCTTCTTTTTTAATTTATTTATTTTTCCGGGGACTTAAGTGCAACCCACCCAAAAGCGAGCTCCTTTAAGAAAAGACACTCAAAACAACCCAAATTGGGTGTAGCCCCCCAAAACGCTCGGCTTCCAACTGGTTTGCGAACAAATGGACGCCCACTTCCAGCACTTACTTCCTGTCCACATAGCAGCCTCGTCTTTTGGTTACCACCCCCCAACCGCTCGATGCAATCGGAAGACGACCGCAACACGCCGAGGCCTGGATTTGCCCGGAGCGCTTCCCCGGCGCCGCCGGCCACGCGCTGCTGCGCGCCGCCTTCGGCCTCGCGGAGTCCGCCGGCGCGCCCGGCGCGGAGGCGCCCAAGGGCGGCGGAGGTGGTCTGCGGCGAAACGCGGTGTGTCCAGGTCGTATCCAACCAGCAAAGCCACACTCCCCGAGTCATGGACTTTAGTCACTTTTTTCGGGGTTGCACCATGTCAGTGGCAAAGAAACACCGTGGTTCCCTAGGTCCCTCAGCTAAGTGCCCCTTTTTACCGTCACTTTTTGGGTTGGGAGGGAAACCCCCTACGAAAATAGTCGTCCTGAAAAAAGAATTGGTACCCTAAACTCTAACCTCTCCAATCTGGAGGACCTAGTCTTGGTCGCGGTGTGGAAAGGAACTCCAAGCCGCTCCCCAGGATCCAAGCCCTTGGGTAAACTCTCCTCTTTGCTCTCCCACAAAACCTCTACTTGGTGGCGCCCAGCCATCCGGTCCCTTAGCCTTTTAGCGTTTAGTGCAGGGGATCTGAGGGCAGTCCGGTATTTTCTGCCCCAGGGTTCCCTATCTTGGCTTTCCCGTCCCTACATAGACCTTTCATGATTTAGAGTTTCGACCGAATTATGACATACGATCCACAAAGCTAGGTTCCCGTTTGTGTGAGTGGAATAATGTTCAAATCGGAAGAACAGGGAAGCCTGACAGTCACTGCCAAATTTGAGTGGTTCAACTAAATTTTGGGGGCTATCCCCTGTTGGCTGGTTTGGCGCTAAAAGGAAATCATCCGTTTGGGGAGGGCCTATTTTGAGACAATCGAGGATGCCACGAAATTCAAGCGCGTTATCTTTGGCTTCCCAACAACTAACACTGGCTCAATGGTTTTGGGGACATATCCCTACCTACATGATGTCCACCAAAGGGTCCCAATACAAGACAGCTTCCAGTTGTTGAAACTCCTCAACATGACATTCAGTAGTGGGGATAGGCTCAAATCAACCCGTGTCGCAGAGAGGCCGATATCCCACGTTTCAGAAAGGGTAGCCTTTTTCTCTGCCAATTCAGCCAAAGCGGCAACGCTGTGTGTCCCCATGCAGCTCATTTCGTTTTTGGTGGGCGGTTGGCTGCCGACGGACTCCGAGAAAGTGAGAAAGTGGTTGACATCTCTTCGGTTTTTTCAGAGAGAGAGAGAGAGAGAGAGACAGAGAGGACTTTCGTGTTTTTTTTGTTTTACATGCGTAGCGAAGGTTCCTTTTGACACATAAGAATGTTTGCCTTCGTCCTCTTCTCCCTGAGAAAGTGAGAAAGCTTCCTGCTGCGGGCTTTTGAAGGATGCTGATTGCCCAGCCCTGTGCCCCTTCTTTCTTTCCTTTGGGGGGCTGGGTGAAAAAGGAATCAGCTTGTGTTTGCCGCTGGAATCCACCGGAGGCTTGGGTTTGTGAACTGAGGAGTCCTTGGAATTCTGGTGCGCCCAGTATATCCTGGTTGACTAGGTCCCCCAGTAGTGCCCTTTCTCTTTTTTTTTGGGGGGGGAGGGTTCCCCTACTAAAAGAGACTACAGAAAAAAGGGTACCCTTATTCTAACCTCTCTACTGGAGGACCTAGCTGATTGTTTTCCCTCATAGTAGTGAGGTGCATGAGTGTTGTTACATAAATAATGTCATCCGCCCCTGCACTGCAGTAGATCACAGTGAATATTGTCCGTTGCCAGGGTTGGACCATGGTTTTTACAGGTCCTCAGCATAGTGGCTATGTGGTGGAAACCACTCGGTGGGTTGACTTGGTCAGAACCACCCCTTTACTTGGGGTGGCTGGGTGGGGGGTCATGAACCCTGACATGTCCCAACTTCCGAACGAGCCTTGACCATGGCACGATGTTGGTCAACAAATCCAGTATGATTCGTCTAACAAAGGCATGGGGTGACGAGCTCCAAATCCTCCCCCCCAAGAGAAAAGGCGATGAATGCCCATGGCGATAAATTTGAATGGGGAACCGCCAGCCACGGACATCAATCCCCGAGTGATTTTGTCCAGAGCATCCGGGAGTTCTTAAAGCACGGAGCCATATGGAGGCGTTGACCCAGGTCCACAAAAATTCCTTAGACTCCCCAGTTGCCCAGTGGTGCCCTTTTTTCCTTTTTTTAGGGAAGGGTTCCCCTTTAAACTCAACCAAACAAAAAGGGTGCCCTTTTTTCCCATGGCCACTGGGCATCTGAGACTCCGTGTGAGGGTCTTATGAGTCATGGAAGCCGGCAGGGAATTCTACAGGAAGTGGGATTCCCATCCAGCCAGAAAGAAGCTGATGTCCTGTATAAGATTTTGCCGGTTTCTTGGAATGTTTTCCTTTAGGAAAACCTTTTGGGTCCATGTCCCAAAGGGTTAACCCTGTGTTTCCAGGTCCTTTGGACAAGTGAGAGGGCCTTTGTGAATTCCTTTGGCTGGGTTTCTTGGAATGCAATCCTTGCTCCCCACGAAATGGTTTGGTTTACCCCAGAAATGACATTCTTGAGTTGAAGAAGCCTTCTTTGTCCATGTTTCGTCCATGCCCTAACAGGTTAACGTGGTCCCTAAAGGAATGACATCCTTCTAGTGCTACCTTCCCCATTCTTTCCAGGGATCCTTCTTTCTAGAAAGCCTCCTTCTTGAAACCCAGGGAAACGGATCCGGTTTTCGAAAAGAACGATGGTTGGACAGAATGGAAAAGGAATCAACCCTAGAACACTGCCCACTTGTTGCCAGGATCCCCCAAAAGGGAAACTGAGAAAACCCTGCAGGACCCTGATAGGAATCCTCGGTTGTTGTTGGGACACATTTTGCATTTTTGCTTATTGTGGTTTAGTGGTTGAAATCCAATCCCACTTGGCTGCTAAAAAAAAAGTTTGTTGCTCCCTTTGCAACGTCGACCAAGAAAACATTCAGCCTGAGAACCCCATGTGAGTTTTGGAGGCCACCCTAATTGGTGGTTTGGATTGGTGGTTGTCTTGGGGACCCAAAAGTCAGGTTGAACCAAGAATCAACCATTCGAATCCTGGAAAAATTCTCAGCGCCAGGCGCTCTCCGTGGTCGTGTCCAACCTGGCGCCGGGTCTGGCACCGGTGGCGGAGGATCGATGCCTTGAGGGGTCGAAGGGGCGGTGGTCGAAGGGGCGGTGTTTGGGTCCAAAGAACAGGGGCGGGGGTCGTAGCAGTTCTAGGGCCTAGGGGATGATTCCTTTTCCATCGTTCAGCTGTTTGGCTGCCCCTGGTATATGGGATGACCTTTTGGGGAAAACCCACTAAAATGGGCATTTGGGGGCGTTCTGGGGGATGATTCCTTGTCCATTCTTTTCAGCCATCGTTCTTTGCGAACAACCGGATCTGTTTCCCCGGGGTTTGGGGTGGTTTTGTAGAAAGAAGGATCAACTAAGTCCCCCCAGCTAGGTGCCCTTTCTCTCCCTGTTTTGGGTGGGAGATTCGGTTCCCCTACTAAAATAGACTACCGAAGAAAAGGGCACCCTAAGGTTAACCTCTTTACTGGAGAACCTAGTCAAACTGGCGCCAAACTCCCAACCCCCCCTCAAAGTCGCTGCGTGGTCCGAAACCCACTTAATTGCTCAAATTGGCTCGCCTCAGCCATTTGGTTGAGTCCAAAACAAGGGTATGTCTGTATTTCAAGTAATCAAGCTGGCGCGAAAGCCCCTTTCTGGCCGTTTCTAAAAGTACTCTGATTCATTCTTCATGAGAGTTGTGAAAAGTCCCGACAGGCCTTGTTGTCTTGTTAGGGTATGCAAACACAGGATTCCGGCAAGCCCCCCCCCCCCAGCCTAAGTTACTAAGTGCTCAAGAACTTCCTCAGGCGATATCTTGACCCATGTTGACCACTTCGAATACAAGCTGGTAATGGGACCCTTTGGTCCACTTGTTTGCATTCTTTGGTAGGTTGCTTTCGAACAGACCCGAGTCGCTGGCAATATGTATTCGACTATTGATTTTGGGACACGAAACCCAGGAAACCACCAAATTTGTCCATGTGCCGGTGGCAAGCTTCCGAAAGATCTTGCACATTTGGAGCCGGCCGTTTTTGCACAAACTGGGGTCAGATGTCTTAGCCTGTGGGCTGGGGGGCGCCTTTTGTTCACTTGCAAGTAGTGTTTCTCGTTAGGGGTGGAAGCCTGCGGAAGGGGAACCTAGTTGATAGTTGGCATTCGACGAGCGGCTTTGCGGAGAAAGGATCCAGCAGCCCCTAGACACATACACAACCCCTTTCGAAGCCACTTTGTGTGTCCGGGTTTGGTGGGAGGATATTTTTTGTAGGTGGCAGGGTGACTGAGAGGTTCGGTCATCCTATTCAGCTGCCCTGGTCTATTTGGTAGGATGCGGACTTTCTAGACGCCGCAACAGCCGGAACCCAGTTGCCCAGTGGATTCCGCTTTTTTGTTCGACTTTTTTGGGGAAGGGTTCCGATTCCTTTAAACTCGACCAACCAAAAAAAGATTGGATGTCTTTCCCCATGGGAATCCAATGGGCATCTGAAGGAATATTTAATCCATCATGTGCTTTCTTGTAACCGCATGGCCATGGTTCGTACATCAACTGGTTTCAAGCCCCATCCGCAGGCGTCCCCCGATAGAGGCCCCTTCCAGACCGCATGTTCCCGGCATGCGGGTGCAAGAGAGATGACGCACGGAGGGTTATCCTTGGGGCTATGTCCAACTTTGTTTGCCTTTGAAAAACCATCCCAAGAAGGGTACCAGCTCAAACAAGACACTCATATGACTCGTTTTGGCTTCTATCGGCTGGTTTGGGGTGGACACTGAGCAGGTTTAATCACCTGGACCCTCAAATCACACAAAACATATTGCAGCAGCGCATATTTACGGAGGGTAGCTTGGAGGCTTCTTTTCATTCTAACCTCAACAAGGGCACCACAAACATCTATTCCCCTTGAGTTCCTGGCTTTTGGGTCCCGAGTCGGCGCCAGGAGTGCATTACTCAGCTGCGGCACTTGATTCTGGGCTGCTTGGCTGAGTCGCTTTCGGAAGCGAGGTTGGCCGACCCGACACGGTCCTTGGCTTGTTTCCACGGCGAGTTTTGTTTGGTCACCCAAAAACTCGCGGGCGGACATGGTGAATGGAGGACATGGTTGAAATGGGGGTTAAAATGGAGGACATGGTTCAACCCACATGAGTGAAATGGTTGACATCATCTGCGCGAAATGGTGGACATGAACAAGAATAGGCGGGGATTTGGGTCCAACGACTTGTGGTTGTTCGTTCCCTATGATTTTTTGGTCATTAGCCACACGAATGTTGTGCAAGCCACTTAAGTGAAAAAAACAATAAAAGCAAATGAAATGGCATACGGGAGGGGTTGGACAGATTGAACTATGATATTTTAAACTACCTGGACCCGCAGACTCCCCTTGAACCTTGGGAGCTTGCCCCCAAGATCCGGGGCACAGCGCCCAGACTTGGGTTTTTGGGGAGCTTCGGGCTCGGAATTTCCGGATCCGCAACCCTGGCTTTTGAGGGTTGACCCGTTTTTACCCCACAAGAACTCGGAGGTTGAATGTCCCGGGCCGCCAATCCAAGCAATCAACCAGGGGGGCTCTTCAAACAGAAAGCACCACCACCAGAATTTGCTTTTCCCCCCAAAAAAAACAAAACAACAGCCCCTCCCAACCTTCCCCTCCCTCCCTCCCCCTCTTGCCCTCCCTCTCCTCCCCTCCCTCAGCCCCCCCCCCCGCGCCCCGCCCCCGGCGCCTACCTCCCACCCCTCGCGCCTACTCGCACCTCCCCGCGCAAGCGAGGCGCCAACGGCCTCACGCTGAGCTCGCGGCAGCGGCTGCTGCGCTCGGCCCTCGCCCCGCTGCTGCGGCGCCTCGAGCGTCCCCAGCGCCGAAAGGCGGCGGAGCTCTTCTTGCAGCCGCTGCGGGAAGCGGCCCGGGCCCAGGCACGTTTTTTGCCGAAAGCGGCCGGAGGACCTTTCAAGTTGTCCCAGGGAATTACCCACATGGGATTTGGGGATTTGGGATTCAATCATTTGGTTTCCACGCATCCTTTTAAGTTGTCCCAGGTGACATGGCTACTCAGGTACCCCCCACCTGGGTGGTTTGGGGATTTGGGGCTTCCTGGGAAGCCCCTCAACCACCAACCAAGAGGTAAGTTTCTAGGTCCAGCGATCGGTGCCTGACCTCTCACCCGTTTCTTTTCTGGGTGGGAGGGTTCCGAAGCCTACTAAAATAGACGTCCTGAAAAAAGAAGGACCTAGAAGAAAGGAGCATGCAGCTTAAAACCAGCCGGACCATGCCGAAGTCTGGCCTTTCGTTTGCTTAAACTCTCCGTCTGACCCTTTAAAAATGGGTTCGCCTCATCATGTTGGGTAATGACCAACCATTTTTTGAGGGTCAGAAGGAGACTCCAGGTATTTTGTGTCCACGCGCCCACAAAAAGGCGTACCCTACTTTAGAGGATGTGTGTGGCGGGTTGCTTAAACCATCCTTTAGTAATGTTGACCCCATATTCATCAACCCCAGTGTAATAGGGAGGTGCTTTTTTTCGTGAGCTTAGTGGGGAATCAGACCTCTTAGGGGAACACCTCCCTATATCAATAAACTGGGGTTGATGAATGGGATCGGCATGTGGGTGGCTCGTCCATTTGAAGGACCGGGGTCCCAAAATAGCTGGTTGCCTGTTAAGTGTCCCTTTAAAGCCACCCGAAAAGGGTACCCTCAGACCAAAAAAAACCGGCGATTCTGTCAAAAAAGGCGTGTAAAGTGGGGGGGTTTGCTTGAAAACCATCCTGAAAGCGGGTTTGATCCCTTAGGGCCGGGGCTTTTATTTTTTCCCCTGTTGGTTTTACAGGAAATCTATTCTTTCTTGTTTTTTCTGGGGCCTTATTCAAAGGCTAGGGTGCAGGGGATCTCTTTCAGGAGGCGTCGCGCGCGGGGCGCTTGCTCTTCACCCTGCTGGGCGCCGATTGCTTCGAACCTGCCGAGGCGCGAGAGAGGTTTGTCGGAGAGCTTTCGATTCGTGTCCCCCAAGAGTTTCCAGGTGCCCAAAAAAATGACGGTGCAGCTGTCAATCCGTTTTTCCAGGTGGGGTGTCCTGAGCCGTTTTTTTTTTTTTGTTTTTAAGGAACCGGAGAGCAAGAAGAGGGGGATCAGCAGTCTAGGTCGCCCAGCTAGGTGCCCTTTCTCTCCCCTTTTTTTGGGGGGGAGGGTTCCCCTACTAAAATGGACTACAGAAACAAGTTGGTACCCTTATTCTAACCACCTCTCTACTGGAGGACCAAGTTTCCGTACCACGGCAGTTCCTTCGAAACTGCCTTTCGTAAGCAAGCGCGTCAACTCTAACAAGCAAGCAAGCTCTAACACCACGCCACAGGGCGGGCAGGCCGTTCCCCAAGACTCATCCCAAATCAATCTTCCAGATGTCCCAAGCCAACCCTAAGCCGACCATACACCTGCCCTAAACAATCCCATAAATGCACTCCCACCATGCACACAAGAATAGTATGGGCATGAGAGTGTCTGTTTTGCAGGGACAACCCGTTTCGTTTTTTCGGGGAGGCGCTCCCTTAGAATCATACCTAGAACATCCTTCCGGCAGAAATTTCCGCCCATTTTGGGAAAAGGCGCCTTTTTCCCCGTGACGGCGTTTTTGACTTGGCGCCGGCGTTTTTTGCTTGTTCGCGATGAGGTACCTTAAGCATCGCATAGCCCTACTCGCTTGGACTTCTGAGCACTGCTTTTGCTTTGAACTGCGATTCAATGGTGTTCCCTGCCGTTGATGGCTTGTTGGACTTCCATCTCTTTCTTTCTGATCAACCCATGGCTTGCTTTGATGCCCACATGGATGGGGGAAGTTTGGCGATCCTGGAAAGTGCAGGTGCAACAGAACATTCACAGGCGAGCATTCCTTTGTTATTTCTGGGAATGCCTGGTGATGTTTTAGGCCTTCACGACACGCCGGACACTCTTGGCAACGTGTTCTCGTCCAATGTTCGGAGCTTTCTGGGCCGGAGCGCGGGCGGAATTCCCCGGGAAACGGGCGGAATTCCCCGGGAAACGGGCGGAATTCCCCGGGAAACGGGCGGAATTCCCCGGGCGGAATTCCCCAGGTCGAAAAACAATGGACGTCCATCCCCCTTTGATCAGCGTTTGAGACCATGGTTTTAGTTGCATGGCTGACTGCAAGCCTGCCATGGATCTGCAGGGTGTCTGCCATCGCCCGAGACGCGCCGAGACATGCTGGGTGGGCAAGGGAAACAATCATTCGAGTCTAGACCTTCTCACAGCCTTTGCTGGCAAGACGGGCTGGGTGAAAATGGTTTGGTGGCGTCGTCCTTTGAAGCGTGCGTCAGTTGGGACAATTGCCAAAACATTGGCAACCATTGAGGGCTGAGTGCATCGTGGGCATCTAACTGTAGCGTTGCGGCGACGGCGTTTTTCCTTGGCTCGGGCGTTTTCCCCCATCCCCGGCGTTTTTTCCGAACAACGGCGGAAATTTCTGCCTTTGAGGAAGCGGGCGGAAATTTCCGCCAACGGAGTTTCTAGGTATAGGGTATTAATGCTTGTTCCTTAGTGGGGCATGTTTTGGGCTTGTCGAAAGTGGGCAAAGATCATCAATAAAAGCCAACAGATGGCGAAGAATACACAGTCATAGGTGTCCTTTTTGGTTGGTTTGCTTACAAATTAGAGGGCCCTGGTTTAGATGGGGTTTCTTCCATTTACCAGGGCCATCTATTTTTCCAAAAGGCCACCTATGTACACAGTCCTTGTGGGGGTTGGAACTGCGTCGGCTTTGCCTGTTTAGCTCCAGAACGGATGGCTAAAATTTCGACGCTGGAGGTTTTCAGTGTCTCTCTTTTGGGAAAACAAGACCTTGCCCCCCCTCCCTTGTTTTGTCAAGCACTGGCGAATGTAGTTGAGCAGAACTTAGAAGTTAGCTGTCGACCATAGACCTTCCTGCTTCCTTCGGAGCTCGGCTCGCCTGGGATAAAAAAAAAACAAAAGAGCTCGCTGATCCCTTGTTTCAGCGTTTGGATTCCTCGTAGACTTTGCAGACACATAGGATGCAACAATTGTGCCGATTCCATTGTTAAAATACCTTCTTTTCTTGTTTCCTTCTTTGCTTGTTTGGTTCGGGACCCACTAAAAATGGTGTCACACCCAAACCGGGCTTTGTTTGATTCCGGACCCACGGATGAGTCTCTCTTTTTTTTCCTTGGGCTGGTTTTCTTCTTAGGTCTGGTTTTCTTCTGGCTGGTTGGTTGATTCGTTGGTTGCCCGCAATCTCGGCTGGTTGGATTCGGGGAAGCGTTATGGCTTACATCTTGGCTGAGGGTGGGTGTTGGGTTGGTTCGGGGGTCAATTTAGGCCGCCAAACCAGCACACTCGCACTTTCTCGGCTCCAAAGCCCCCCCAAGGCGTTAAGGCGTTTTCCACAAGGCTCACTCCTGGGTCCCCCAGCTAGGTGCCTCTTACTGCAACTTTTTTGGCTGGGAGGGACACCCCCTACTAAAATAGACGTCCTGAAAGAAGAAACGGTACCCTAGACCCTAACCTCTCAAGTCTGGACCTAGTTACCTTGTCAGTTTAGAAGGCACGTTGTTGTTTTGGAGGTGAGCAAAACATCCCCCCTGTCCCCCCCAAAAAAAAAGAAAACGACCCCGAGACCGACTCATCCAGCAAAACATCCCCCCCTCCCAAAAAAAAAAAACAGCTTCCTCCAAAATCCCCCGACCCCGAGACTCATCCCCCCCCAGCCCCCCCTCCCCCACCCAGACACCTCCGGGGCAGCGCCTGTCGCGACCGCGAAGGCGCTGGAGGCGGTGGCCGGGCACTGGGCCTTCTTCGAGGCCGCGCTCGAGGCGGACTGCGAGGCCGCCTGCGAGGCCGCCTGCGAGACCTTGGCGCCTCGACTCGAAGACTCGAAGCCGAAGGAAAAGCCGCGGGCCGTTTTTGTTGGCTTCTTTTTGGTTGTTTGTTCCACCTGTTTGTTTTGTTTTTTGTTATTGTTTTCCCGTTGTTTTTTTGTTTTGTTTGGTGTTTCCGTTTTTGTTGTTTAATGCTTGTGTTTTTTTCCCCCTGCGTGAGCCTGGTTTCCCTCAGTCGGTCAATCTGTCCACTCATTGCAGACTTTAGCGAAATGCTGAATGATAGATACTCGTGTTTGTGTTTCTTTGGTTTATGCTTTGTTGTTTCTGTGTTTTGTTCTTCTTCTCTTTTCTGCTAGGTTGGTGCAGCCAACCTGCACGAGGGTTGGTAGAGGTATGTGTTTTGTTACTCTCATTTTTTGAGGTGGGTTGGTTGGAGGAAGCTGAAAATGAGGGTTGGTATATATATATATAGGTATATATGTACCCTTTTCAGAAAAGGCTTCAAGATTTGGGCAGCAAGAAGTGGGGATCTAATTCATGTCCTACGGGTCCCCAGTTATGTTGTGTTGCACATGGCCCATTTCGCGCCAGGGGTCAAGAGCTCTGGTAATTTGCCAATTCAGCCGACGAGACGTCAACCTTTCGGCCAGGGATGTGGGGAGGGGATGACTTCATTGGAATCTTTGATGATATTGTTTCACCTTTGCAGGTTCGCTAAGTATGGACCATCTTCCTGTCACCTCGCTTCCCATGCCATCCACACGCTGCAAAGGGATGTTCCGATTTGGTTTTCCCCTTCACGTCAATTGGCCTTTTGGGTCCAGCAAATCGGGTGCCGACCATTACCTTGTTACCACCGAGCTTTCTTGGGACCAGGTTGCCAAGGGGCCTTCTGAAACATCGCGTGCCAATCTAAAGTGAGCTTCGTGTTGGGTGAAGTGATGTTTGCCTAAAACCTCGACCCAAAATTATGGGGTGAATTCTGCTTTGTATGGGTACGGGTATGCAACACGAGGGGCTGAAATGCATTTCTGGCATGTCAACATTCCCTTAAACATGGGCTATTGCCCCATAATGGGGTAAGTTCCCTGTGTTTATGGGTAGTTTCAGGGTCCAGGTATGCAACAGGGGCTGAAATCCATTTTTTGGCATGCCAACCCTTGTGCGAAGGTTTTAGTCATGGACCCGAATCAGCTCAAACCCCCGCACAATTTGGCAATTTGTGTGATCCCTGGTTTGCTGGGATTCTTTTTGCTAAGGACAACCACCAGAAAAGGGGGGGTCCTAGCAATGCAGCCTTGGTTCTTTGACTTGGTTTGGACGTGTTTTTTTTGCCCATCTCGATCGCGAGGGAGTTACTCTGGCCTTGCTCAATGCCTTGGTTTCCGGCCCCACCCCCTCCATTTTGGAACCAGGAATTCCTGAAGTTACTAAACAGAGATGGTGGATGCTGCTTTTGTTCCCCTGAAGCATATGTTTATATATCCCAGAGGCTGGGGCTTTCAATGGAAGACCCGACCCCTCCATTAGACACCCCGGAGGCCTGGCTGTTTCAGGGCCCGCAATCAATCGGGAGCCTCTGACACTCAGGAGGCGGTGCTCACGCGGTGCCGCGCTTTGGACGCCAGCGTGCTGCCGCTGCAGCGGGCGCTGGCGCTGCTGGCGACGTCGGCCGCACGCGGCAGCGCGGCGGCGCTGGGCGCGGTGGCCGGGGCCTCGCGCGCGACGAAAGCGAAGCCGAAGCAACGGGAGCGGAGCTTTGGGCCCAAAACACCAGTTGGAAGAGTGGGTTCTCTTGCTTTCAATTGTTTAGGAATTTTAATAGATTCCCCTCTTGGGTTTCAAGGGAATCGATTTCACTCCTGGACTCCCTGGACATATTTCTCATTTTTTCCAGGGGCCTCAAGCAAACGGAAGATAGGTAGCTCGGCTTTTGGGTCCAAAGCGCCAAGTGGAGGCTAGTGATTAATGTTCCCTCTGTTGGTTGTAAATAGTTTCATGTTCATTTTTTCAGGAGACTTCAGCAAATGGAAGCTTAAAAAGGCTGTGGGTCAAAACCGTTTGGAGGCTCGGTCCCCCAGCCGCCTTTCGGGGCTGCCAGGTTTGTAAGGCTAGGTCCAGCGACCGGTGCCCGACCGCTCACCGTCTTTCTTGGTGAGGGTTCCCCTAAAATCGACGACCTGAAAACCGAAAGGGTACCCTTCTTCTAACCTCTCTACCTGGAGTCTCCATGACCCTTAAAAAATGGGGTCATTCCCCAAAATAATGGGGTCATTGACCCATTTTTAAAGGGTCATGGAGACTACTGGATAGACCAATCGGAGGGATGGTGATGTGCTTTGGGGAACCCAAACATCTCGCTTCCCGAGCTCTTGGACTTTAATCATTTGTTTGGGAGTTGGAGCATTTTAGTGGCCAGCAAAAAGGTCGCGCTTTTTTTTGGGATCATCCACTCCGGGAGGGAAGGAAGCTGAAACAGAAAACCATTCGGCACCCGGGTCCCAACCACAGCTTTTTGGACGGCGCTTGGGATTTTGGGCTTGGTGCGTGCCCAAAGCCGACCTTTTGACCCTTTGCTTTCCCCTTCTTGGTCCATTTTGTGTCATGGCAACAAATTCACCTTCCATTTCTGGGTCCGAACTGGGCAACTGAGTTTGGGTTCCCAAATTTTAGTCATGGATGTTTAACGCCCTTTAAGTCGATTTGTAGTCGCGCCAAAAGATGAGCCGTCTCGCTTTTGAGGGTCCTGCGCCTTCGATTTTTGGTGGCACCAAGAGGTGAACCGTTTACTTTGAGGGTCCTTTGGGCAACTGGAAACCAGATGAAAACCGGGTTTTCATGGGGTGGCGCACAAGTGTTCATGGGTAGAGTGTGGGCTAAATGACATGTTAACAGGCTTTGCCTTGGCAACTAGCGAATAAGGGTTTCTTGTATTTCTCAGTTCCGGGTAGGGATCACACGTAGATAATCGGCCAGAAGCAAACCCAGGTTTTCACGAAGATCAGGGACAGTCCCAGCAAAAAGGTGCGACAGGAAGCCCTGAACGTCTTTACATGGTTTTGGGTAGACCACCTTGATACCAGGTTTTGATTGTAACTCCGGCTGGTTTTGTTGACGCCATTTTTGCTTTGCATTACAGAATTTGAGGATCAGCGAACCCCTCTTTGCTTGTGTGAGTTGGTTTGCGGTTTCTATTACCATGTTTCATGGAGGTTGTCGCCTTCTTGTATTGGTCTTTGTTTAGGTCAATGGGCGCCCTGTCTTGGATTGCACCCGAAATGTTCGCGGTAATTGGCCTAGGTTTGGGGTTGAATTTGAGTACTGACAGCTAGAGATTCAAGAATCCTGGGTTTTCAGTACCTCCGAATGTCAAACCCAGGCAACAGCTCGCTCCGGGTTGGTTCAATCCCAGCTCCGCCGATTTCACAGGGCTTCCCCATAAAAAGCACTGGAACAGACACCAAAGCCACTCGCACCAGGACCCACCCTCCAAATGCAGAAACTCCGATTTTAAGCATGGAAAACTCCGACTCCCGGCCCAAAACAAAGCATTGGGAAAAGTCGAGCAGCAGAGCGGTTTTCATTTGTACGTAGATTGTCTAAACAATTGTTCATTCATGTTTTTAAGCAGTTGCGTACTTATATATAGCACAGAAATGTCCATACATATGTCGATTTATGTAGGTGTGTATCTACATACAAACTCTAGTTTCCTGTGCTTCAGTCCCTTGTCGTGCTTTCTTCGTTCTAATTCAGGTCCACATCTTTCTTCTGCCCCCAGGCGCCCTGAGCTTCGCCCACCCGCCCCCCCCACCCCATTCCCCCCCTTCCCTCCCACCCCCGACACCTTCCCCCCCGCCCCGCCCCCCCCCCCCCTTCTTCGCCTCCTTCGCGCTCCTTCGCTCGCTCGTCCGAGGCAGCGGTGGTGCGGGTCTTCAAAGGCGGCGGCCCCGATGCAACGGACTTCTTCGCGGCGCGGGTCGCGCAGATCGCGGAGCAGCTGCTGCGCCCGGCGCAGGCGGGCGTGACCCGGGTGCCTTTGGGTGACTCGTCTGGGGTCTAAACTAGGTCCCCCAGCTAGGTGGCCTTTCTCACCGTCGTTTTTGGTTGGGAGGGAAACGCGCTTTGTAACCCCTTTTTTGGTTGGGAGGGTTCCGAACCCTACTAAAATAGACGTCCTGAAAAAAGTTGGTACCCTTATTCTCCAACCTCTCTACTGGAGGACCTAGTAAAAGCCCCAGGTTGGTTTGAAAGGGAAGACCGAAGGTCATGTTTGGGGGTCCACAATTTTAAGACAATGGCCGGGGTTGACTGACCGGGGACGGCATGAGGAACTTTGGACGCAGCGGAGCCAGTGACCCAACAGCCCCCTATGGGTTGTGACCGGTCATCCCATTCCGGGATATTAAAAGGGTTCCGAGTACAAGTAGTACCGCGCAAGGCGGTGGCGGAAGTTTCCAAAAAAGAACCACTATAGGAGGCTTGAACAACCAGGGCAAACATGTTTGGGGCCAAATTGAAAACCAATCATGTTTTGTTTGTGACGAACATGGCCAAACGGTCACAAAAGAAATCAACAGGTCATGTCTTCACAGGCAATTATTCCACCGCTCGGACAAAAACTGGAAAGAAAACCTTGGCAGTGCCCAGGCTGACAGGGAGCACAGGAAGTATATGCGTTCTGTGGGAACACAAACTAAAAAAAAACATCAAGAGGTTGTCCGCCTGAGCGTGATGCTGGTAGGTCGGCTGGTGACAAACAACAAACTAGAACATCAACATGTTCTCGGCCTGTGTGTGGTGCTGGTGGGAGTGCTGGTGAAAGTGTAGTGGTGGTAGTGGTGGTGGTGATGTGAGTTGCCGCTCCGCGATTAAAGCCGGGACATGAACAAACATGAACAGTGGTGGTGGTGATGCTAGTGATGCTGGTGACGAAAACCGGGACATTGAACAAACATGACATACGCGGAGCAACTGACAACACACAGCCGAAACGCCACACGGTCACAGCGACATTACCTCCCTATCTATCTATCTATCTGTCTATCTACCTATCTATCTGCCTGTCTACCTCTCTATCTATCGAAAAATCTACTTGTCTCTCTATCTTTCCAGCTTTCTATCTATCTATCTATCTATCTATCTGTCTGTCTGTCTATCTATCTAGAGCGCGACTAACTCAACAGGGCAGCTTAGGATGCCTTGCGCGTTGCCATTCCAATGCGTTTTACCACTGCCAAGCTGCATTCCATCTTAGAAACGCGCACCGCGCGCAAGCGCCACGCATTTTTCCAAATTGGATGAAAGTCTTGCGCGTTGCCATTCCAATGCGTTTTACCACTGTCAAGCTACATTGCATCTTAAAAACGCGCACCGCGCGCAGGCGCCACGCATTTTTTCCAAGTTAGATGAGAGCCTTGCGCGTTGCCATTCCAATGCGTTTTACCGCTGTCAAGCTACATTGCATCTTAAAAACGCGCACCGCGCGCAGGCCGCTTGCGATTTTTTAAAGTTGGAGCTTCCAAAAGTAGCCCGACCCTGTAGTGTTTTTACGATTTTGACTTCTAAATGTGCACCGCGCGCAGGCCGCGTGCGATTTTTGAAAGTTGGAGCTTCCGAAAGTGTGCCGGGAATGTAGTGTTTTTACGATTTTGACTTCCAAATGTGCGCCGCGCGCAGGCCGCGTGCGATTTTTGACAGTTGGAGCTTCCAAAAGTGTGCCGGGAATGTAGTGTTTTTACGATTTTGACTTGCAAATGTTCACCGCGCGCAGGCCGCGTGCGATTTTTTGCCAGCAATTCCGACCAAAGGCTCCGCACCCGCCGCTTTACCGAGGTAACTTCTGGGCCGTTCGGAGGCTCAAAACATTGAAAAAATACAGCATTTCGCGACCTTTCTAACATTTCGCACACCATGCTTCATCTTTCTTCATCGCTTCTCTCTGCTACTTCTTCTGCTCTCTCTTCTTCTCTCTCTCTCTCTCTATCTCTCGCTCTGCACTGCTCTTCTTGAGTTGTCGATATTGTCGGAAGTTAGACTTCTAAACTTCCTTCGAATAAGATTGCTCTATGTGGCTATGAATTGGAGTTGAAACCACCTCAAAAGTTGATGGTGGACAATCACCTAAATGTCCACCAAAGGGTCGGAGTCCCGGAGTTGTTTTTCAATACTATGAGCCCTTTGGTTTGATGCCAACCAAGGTTCAGGGGTCCCTAAAATTCCTTAGCGCGGGGAAGCCCTTTGATCAAAGCCCTGTGAATCCAAGAGCTTGATTAGTCCGTTGCCATTTCGGGCTTGGGTCAGATTCACACACTATAATATATATATATATATGGTTAACCCTCCGCAGGGCCTACCTTTCCTCTCTTCTAGTTGAAGGTGTCAAGTCCAAACCCAATGAGACCTGCACATGCCAAACAAATCTCCAGACCAATTTTGGGAGTCATATTTGCCCACTACTTGTTTAGCCACATTTAATCATAGTTGGGAATAAGTTACTATTAAGAATTTGTTTGCAAAGGCCGAGTGATGTCTTCCCAGACTAAGCTCTATTCCAATTTAAGTCATATTTGGGAAGGGATTCTTAATTGATTTCTTATGTTCAAAAGCAAATCTGTCTGCATTAAAGTATATTTAAACTCTGCTGAAATGTTAACTTTCCTTATTTGGAAAGGTATTCCTATTCAAGTTCTGATTAAGTATAGAAATTATGGTGAATTATGAATTGTGGTGAGCTATGTCGTTACAAAATTCTATTCAATATTCAAATTCAATTCGGAGCAAAATCTTATTTGGAAAGGAATCTTTATTTGGACATGTTGGAGGACTCCCGGCTCCATTTTATGGGACTAGGAGAATCCAACATCAGACATTTCGAGGATTCTGATCTCCAGATTCTAGGTTTCAGGTGCTTCACCATGGACATTTCAAGGGATTGGAGGTCCAACAAAATGCAGTAAAACACAGTGTTTTGCAGAAATTGCTCAGATTGTTCATTTTCCAAACAACCTTTTGCCCTTCAACATTCCAATTCAATTCGGAGTAAAATCTTTGTTGGAAAAGAATTCATGTTGGAGGACTCCCAGGTCGAAATTCTGAGACATTTTGAGGATTCTGATCTCCAGATTCTAGGTTTTAGGTGTTCCAAAATGGAAATGTCAAGGGATTAGAGGTCCAACAAAAATGCAGAAAATACGGTGTTTTGCAGAAATTGCTCAGATTGTCTTCCCTTGGGCCGAAGATTGTTTCTTTTCCCAAACAGCTTTTTGCCCCGAACAACAGTATCCATTGCTACGCATTAAGCCTACGGAAGGTTTATAAGCTTGCAGGAAAGTTTATAAACCTTCTTGCGTGTTTGGCGTTTTCCTGCAACAAGGCAACATCCTAAGAAGTCTCCCTCTCCCCTGTCTTAGACTTCTCAACACCCCCCCCCAACAGGTGCCCAGTTGCAGGGAAACCGGCAAAACCTGGACAGGGTTTATAAACTTTCCTGAAAGTCTATAAGCTCTTCGCTGTTGCTACTCAACAGACTTGTCACCCACACAAAATGTTCAACAACAGCACACTTCTTGCGTATATGTGCTCAAACCCTCTGTTTTTAAAACAAAGGGAATTTGTACATTTTGAAGTGGAAAGGTAGGCCCTGCAGGGGGGGGGAGAGCACATATATATATATATATAATATATATATATACATATAGATATATATATATATATATGTGCTGCTTTCCCCCAAAGATCCCAAAAACGGAAGAAACCACTGCAAATACCAGTGAAGCCGGATAAAGACAAAGAAGCAACGTGTGGCAAAGTCGTCCTGCACGTGGTTAAGGTCCAGTACTTTGATCTAAGATAAGAGGAAACCAGACAAGGACGAACAAACAAACAAACAAACAAGCAAACCAACAAACAATCAAACCAACAAGCAAGCAAGCGAGCGAGCAAGCAAGCAAGCAAGCAAGCAAGAATACAAAGGCAAAAAGGCGAGGCTAAAGCAAACCAAACCAAAGAAAACACAAAACACCACACCCAACAAGACCAAAGACCAAAGAAGCCATCGATCGGCTTGGCAGGGCCTGGCACCTGACCTCCTGGCCGCCTTCTTGGAGCTCTTCTTCGTCTCCTTAGGTCGCACACATCCGACTGGGTGGGGCGAAGATGTGTTCCCTTTTTCAGGGCCGAGATTTGTCTACCCTATCAGGGTCCTGCGGGGTTTTCTCTGTTTCCCTTTTGGGGATCCTGGCCAAAAGTGGGGCAGTTGATCGATCGTTTCAATGGAAACAGGTGAAATGATCAACGTTTTGACGGCGTCCAGCGACCCCAGTCCTGAGAAGAACCGTTAGAGATGTTCCTTTTGGCGAAGGTTGGGGCACCGAGCCGATTCAATCGTGGCACTGAAATGTGAACCATTTGGGATGCAGCATTTGCCCAGAGAGTGGGGGAGGGCTTTCTGCTGAGCCAGGTGTCCTTCTCGTTATTTCCGGACCTGCCTTCAGCTTCTTTTAAGCCTCAAGCTCCCATTGCTCGCGCAGTCTGAGTTCGCGCTTTCGCCATGACTCATCGTGGCTTGGTGACAGAAGGAGAAGACTGCGAAGCATTGGTTGGCTCCCAACCACAAGTGAGCAAGTTCCCCACCCGCAGCGTGACGGCAGGGTGTCTGTTTCTCTTCCTCTCTCTCTCTCTCTATCTCTCTTCGGGAGCTCCGCGCCATGCGGAGAGCGCCACGCTGGAGATCATCAACGCGGCCACCAAGTGGACCAAGTTCGGCGAAGTGCCGCTGTCCTTTGAACTGTCAGGCGTGGAGTGCCGCCTCAATAAAGCTCTGAACGGCCAGTACGACTACCAATTCCAGACGGCAGATGGGCGGCCGGTCTACAAGCGCACTGACGAGGCCGGAGACCACATCTACCTCTTCTATGACAAGGAGTGCGACGGAGACAGAGGCGGTAAAAGCAATATGTGGGGCGAGTTCGTTCTCAGGTACAATCCGGGCCAGCTGTCCAAGACAGCATTGTCCGATGTGGACCGTGACCACAAGTGTACGAGTGCTGCGTACACAGCCTATGGATCCCAGGGGCCAACAGATCGTAGCAGGCCCTATTACCACGGCAAAGCCGGCGCGCTTCCGGGCAAGAGCGTGAAATGGCACGTCTACTGCGGGCCCTCGACGGGCTTGACAATCCAAACCTTGAGGCTCTCGGGGCATTTCGCCGCTCCAGAGCTGAAGGCGAAAGGCGCGTGGCAGTACGTGACCACGGTGAAGCAAGGGGAGACGCGCACCGAGTCCTATGGCTTCGATGTCTCCAACTCCAAGGGCGGGGCTTGGGACGCTGGGGGCGAGATCTCCGGAACCTCGGCCCGAATCAAATCGACCGGATCTGACCTTTTGACCTTGTTCCCTTGTTGGCCCATTTTTTGTCATGACATGAAGGGAAACCTGTTATTTCCAGGTCCTTTGGGCAAGTCAGGAGAGGTTGCAGTCGAGATCCAAGGAGGATTACCTTTCGTGGGTGGTGAAAAGGTTGAGGCCAAAATGACAGCAGAAGCAAGGAGCTCAATGGAGCGATCGTGGTCCCAAGCAGTGAACTCAGGCAGCAAGCTGACTCGCAAGATCCCCTTCAAAGATGGGGGGGGTGCATTGTGGCAATGGCATTTTGTTGTCCAAGGTGATAGCAAGAGCATCACCTTCCCAGCCAATGATTTTGCCTTGACGAAGAATGGGATGGAACAGCCTCAATGTTACCCATCGCTGAGCTTGGATGGGTGGAAGTACCAGAAGTGCGTCCCTGGGGGGCACTTGTAGTGTTTAGCTGCTTCCGATCTGGCCAGCTAGGCAGCACTGTTTCAGCAAGCCGAGTGCAAAGATATTCGATTTCCACCAGCACTGCAGAAAAGAGGCAAGGAGCCGGCGTTTCTGCTCTTTGCCACAGAAGGGCTCTTTTGCCATTTGCCCTTAACAGCAACGCAGGATCGCGGAGAAGCCTGGCCGCTTTTTTGGCCAGAGTATGGGCGCACGGCTTTTTGGAGTTGGTACCCCTTGTTTTATGCTTTCGACGGAAGCCATCGGGACGGGGATGCGTTCGCTAGATGGAGGGATGCATGGGCGGCTCGTCTGTTTTTTGACACCCCTTGTTTGCGTTGTTTGTGGGTTGAAAGCGAAATCGAAATGAAGGCCGAAGCCATTTTGGTGGATCCAGAAAACGAGAGACCCACTCGGGATTAGTATTTTCCACCAAGTTGGCTGGTTTGCTTCAATGATGTTAGGGAGCGAGGGAGGGCGGGAGGGCGGGAGGGAGAGATGCAGAGCTGTATTTGTGGCGTGTCTTTTTGAAGTTTCCATTCTGGATCTAGAGGTGATACTGTTTATTCCTACCCTTGCCTTTAAAATCCTTTAACCAGTCCTTCAAGCAATTCCCAACTTCATGAAACAAGATCATCTTTAAGTTCCTCTGCATTCCTTCATACAGCATCTTTAAGGTAACTCCTGAGTCACAAATGATTGGACTTTAGTCACTTTTTGGGTGACCAAGTAAGCCTTATGGGAAGGGATGGTGAGGGGTACCCCTTTTTGGGGAACACCATATGGGTCCCGAAAAAATTCCTACCAAGGAAACTACTGGCAGAGATGGAGGAAACGATCGGCCTAAAAGGCGTCCATTTGCTTAAGAATATGTTATATTTGCCCTTGCTGTTTTTTTAAAGGTACTCTATCACTGGAAATATTTTTCTTCAGGGGACTTCAGGAAATGGAAGTTCGGAATTCCACCTGTACCCCAATTACCCCTAATTTGTGGTTTGGATTTGGATTTGATCCACTGGATCTACAAGGTAACTGGGAACCCAGCCCGAACCTCACCAATGCAAGCCACCACCAATCCTAACCACCAATTAGAGGACGATTAAACAACGAGGAAAAACCCAGATTTCCCCCTCCTTGGGGAAACAAACAAACACAAAAAAAACACGCATCGCCTTTCCCTTGGACAAAACAAACCCGAAACAAACGCCGTATATGGGCTTAATCACGGAAAAACTTCGAGACTTCCCCCATTTCCTTTGGAAACAAAGCGAAAAAAATAAAAATAAAACAGATACAACCAAATCCTTTGGAAAAAAGCGGAAAACACTAAAGAACAACAAAAAATGAAGAACAAAACCGCGCACCTCGCCGTGGCCCACGTCCGAGGCCCCCGGTGCCAGCACCTCGCCCCCCGGCTGCTGACGGAGACCGCGCTGACGGCGCGGGTCTTGGAGCTGGCGGCGGCGCAGCTGCGGGCGCCCAGCCCGAGGCTCGTCTGCTGGGCGCTGCTGCGCCTCGGAAGAGATGACGTCTGTTGCCCAGTGGGTTGCTTCCTTTTGCCCACTTTTTTTGGGGAAGGGTTCCGATTCCTTTAAACTCAACCAATCAAAAAGGGTGCCCTTTTCTTCCCATGGCCACTGGGCATCTGAGATGACGTCTGTCAGATGGCTGTGGTGGTCCAAACCGTTGTGGTTGATCCCATTTTGGTTGGTAGAATTCACCACCCGTTTTAGTCGGGTTTTTAAGATGGCTGCGGGTCAAAACCGTTTTGGGGTAGACTTAGGATACATTTTGCATTATATGCAGTGACTCAAAGTGAAGCAAACCATAAAACGTACATTCTACAACTGGGCCTCACTCTAATGATACAATGGGATCCCATTTAGGTGGGTAGGTGAATTCACCAACCATTTCAGAAAGTGGTTGGATTGAGATGTTCACTGGGGGTACGTGCGCGTTTTGGTTTCGGGAGGGGGGAGCCAGATCTGGGGAATTTCGGGGTTGCAGTTCGGGGTTTTTGGGTCGACCTGAGATGAGTCTGTGAGATGAGCCTTTGGTTGTTCCTAGACTCTCGATGCCCCTGTAAAAATGGGTCCACCGCAGTAGTTTGGGAAATGACCCACCATGTTTTAAGGGTCAGAAGGAGACTCCAGGTTGTTGTTGTTGGTGTTGTTGTTTTTTGGGGGGAAACCAGCTTTCCGTTGGTTTTGAAGGGAAAGAAGCCAAAAACCCCCCGTGCAGGTGTGGAGCTCCCTTTTACATGGCACCTGACAGAGGCCCTGCCAGAAACAATCCTCCACGCGCAAACGGTTCAGCGGGGCAAAGTGGAGACTTTCAAGCAGAAAAGGCAAGAACAACGATATTGTTGTGTGTTTTCTCTTCTTTTGTTTTTTTTTTTGAGAGGGAACCGGTGGTATTTTTTACTCGGTTCCGTTGGTTTTGAAGGGAAAGGAGAGGGAAACCCAAAGCCAGGTTTGGGGCTCCCTCTCACTAACATGGCACCTGACAGAGGCACGCCCAAAAAAAAGTTGTGCCAGGTTAGTTGGAGGAAGGGTGATTACCAACAGTTTGCCACTACAATCACTCGTTTTTTAGCGGCTATGTTTTGTTTTCAATCGTGATTGGTGGACACGCATTTCCACCTGAATGTCCACCAAAAGGTTTGTCACTTCAAGTTTACACCCATATGGGTATGTGTCAGAATAGGGGGACCCCCAAAAGACACCTCCCCCCAACAATATATATATATATATATATATGTAAGCAACTAAGTAAATAACTAAGTTGTAAAAATTACTTACACTGATAATATAGATAAATTAAATGAACGTGGTACTCCAGCAACTGTGGGTATGTGGGTATGTGTCGGAATATGGGGGCCACCCAAAATGGGACAATGGGTTTTCCATTTGGCTTGCCTTTGTTTCAACCTGAAAAGGAAAGACAGCCATTGCCTTTGAGGGGCGGGAGGCCCCAGGCTGACCTATTTTTGACCTTTGAACGGCTTGCCTTCAGCCCTCATTTTATGTTACCAAAGGTTGACTTTTCGCAGGTCCGTCTAAGTCTGACCAACAGGATTTGTTTCTGCAAGGACTGCTGCCATGTTTTGGTCTAGTGGGAATCAGCTTGCAATTGTTGTTTCCCCGCAACCGTTTGCCACCTCCAAATCTATATCTACGTAATCAACCCTATACGTTGGTACCCCCCTTTAAAGACAATTTACGGGTGGAGCCTGAGACAATGCCGCAAGCCGTGCGGTAGATTAAACACCAAGGACCCCATGTTAAAATGGGTTCCCTGCCTAAGGAGGAAGCAAGGGGTAATGTTCACAGCTGTTTTGCCCTCGGGTTGAAAGGAGATCTGTTTGACCCTCAAACTAGAAGTGAGACACTACTCCAAATGATGCGGGGGGGTCAGATAGTTTGAGGGACGAGTCAACCCACATGATGACATAGTGCACCCTGTCCACCTTGCCAAGCTCGCAAAAGGGGGGCCGGAAGCGGCCATACTGCTCACTGCCAGCCAGTTTCTCGACTTCCAACTTGTTGGAATAAGTTTTGGGACTTTTATTTGGAGTTCGGGTTCATTCCAACTTCTTCTAACATGTTCTAGACATTGTACAGGCAAAAACACAGTCCAGGGTCTTGTTTTGACGAATCAATGGAAGTGAGACTACCTGGAATCTCCATGACCCTTGAAACATGGAGTCATTTCCCAAAATAATGAGTCATGGATCCATTTGTCAAGGGTCATGGAGAGTCTAGGTAGGTCTTCCAGGGTTTCTCTAGATCTCCAAGCGCGGGCGAAACACTGAAAACCAAAAACTCCAGCCCCCTGTGAGAGGTCTTTGGAGCAACCAGCGTTGCAACTGAGAGCCCCTACCGACGTGGACGAAATAATATGTACCCCTGCTTCTCCATGAGCGAAAAATGTTTGTTTGTTTTTCCACACGGCTCCTTAAAAGATACATTTTGCGCAGTTGAAACATGTTTTTTTGCACCAAAATAAAGGGCAACCACCATTTACAAGGCAATGTTCAGGTGTATAAGGTAAAGGATCCCTGATGCAGTGCCTGTGATTCTTCAAAAAGTTGGACCCACCTCAAGAGTGGTTGGTGGACATGAGTTCCCCTCTCGAAATGGACCCAAATGCACCTCCCAGCATCCCCATTGCAAGTACGCCGGTCCGCTTTGGATCACCTGGACCCACGTAAGTGGACCAACTTTGTACATTCCAAGTCTTGACTCCATTTTCTAGACACCTTAACTTGTTCCAAGCAGAGTCCATGTCCACGTGGTTTCCTAGCGACTCCAATTTGCCTCCCTCCGAGGCTCTTCGGGAGACTCACAAACTGGCAGCTGCTGGATGCCAGGCGGAGGGTCAATCAAATGTTTCGCATGTTTCGGGTTTTTTGGCCATGGGTCAAAATCCAAAATTCCGGTTAGCCCCCAAAGAACATCCGATTCAATCCAACCACTAAAATAGGTTTAATTAAATGGGTGGTGAAAATTGTCCTACCCCAATGCGGTACCATTGGTTTTGACCCACCGCCTTTTAAGCTTTCATTTGCTTAAGTCCCCTGAAAAGTCAAAATAACATCTTGTCCAGTAGTGATAAATTCCCTTTACAACCAACAAAGGGAACATAAAACATATTAAAACCTATTCTTAAGCAAATTGAAGAAAACTTAATGCTAGACTGCACTTGCCTGTTTAAAATGAGCTACCACTGGCCAAGGTGGGTGTTGGGTGTGAAGCTTTGTAAGCTGTTGTTAACAAGGAATGCAAAGAGGAAACAAATAAGGTTTCAGGCCACGTTTCTGCCGAACTAGAATGCTATCAGGCATGTTCCCAGCGAAATGCGGCATTTTTGTCGGGTGCACCTGGTTGCCAAAGGGTCGCCAACCTGAAACCAGCCATTTGGTACCCTTACTCTTGACACCCAAATAGCTGGTTTCAGAACCACCCCAAAGTGTGCATCGTTCTTGGCAACGGCAATGGGGTTCGGTGAAGACTTGAGTGTGACATCTTCAACTTTGGCCACAGTGGGACATCCTCTCATATTTCACGTGTGAAGGTCACTAAATAGCCCGTCTCTAAACCATGCCCACCTCCCCCCCCCCCCGCAAAAAAAAAAAAAAAAAAATCCAATATTCCCTTTGGTTTCTCTTTGAAGCCAATAGGAACACCCCGCATCGAACGACACGCATGGAGGCGCCTCCTGGAGCGCGCGCTGCCGCACTTCGCGGAGGGCGCGGGCGCGCTGCTCTGCGGCCCTGCGGCGCGGGACGCCGAGGTCTGCCGCGCCCTCGCGGAGGCGCGGGGTTTGCTTCGCCCGCTTCGGCGCGTTGAAGCGGCGGAAGCACCGGAGCCGAGGGAGAAATTTGGGTGGTTTGCATGTTGAAGGCGGGAGGGTTGGACAAAAATTTAATCGAAAACCGTAGGATAGAACTCCACCAAAGGCCCTTTTTTCCCGATTTCGAGGTTCGGTGTCGATTTCGATTTCGCGGCGGTTGGCTTTTTCGGCGTTTTGGAGGACGCGGGCAGCGTGGTGACATATCCCCAAGAGCCCCGGGGATGTCTGGAACCCAATCTCCGGAACCTTCCGCTCGCCGCAAGGCGCTGATCTCCCTGCAGAAGGCGGCAGGGTGACTTGGTCCGCTTCCCCCGAAACCCGAAAAACGGCGGGTTTGCTTCAGCTTTTCCTGCAGATCACCACAGGTTAAAACTAAAGCTTACTTCTTAAAAACACAACTTTTCAACTTTTTAGGGGTAACATGAGCTATATGTCTCTAAAAGAGTAACTTCCCCACGGCTTGGAGTTTTCAGGGGTAAGCCACAGGTTAAAACTAAAGCAAAGCTGCCTGTAGTGGTGCCAAAACTGAGGTAGAAGAGACTCAAAGGAGGATTGTGGGACTGGTGGTGGGATCACTTGGGGTTTATCCAACCACTTCTGTGATACGTTTGGGGTAGTCTTTGGGGTTAGGCCCTTTTCGCTGTATCACTGAAGTGGGTTCCATTTCCCACAGCCCTGCCATGCCCTGCCCGAAAATGGCAGGTTTGCTTTACGTGTCCCGTGGAAAAACTGAGGTAGAAGAGACGGCAAAAGAGGATTGCGGGACTGGTTGTGTTGAAAAATGAGCTCTTGGGTGGCCACTTTCTGGGCCAAGAGAATCTCATATTTCAGGTGAGAAAGTATCCTTGCCAAAGCTGCGGAACCCCCTGAAAGCGAAAGGTTACCTCTCCATCCCCCAGCGATCGGTGCCCGACCTCTCACCCCTTTTTTGGTTGGGAGGGGTCCCCTCCGAAAAGAGACGACAGAAAGAAGTTGGTACCCTTATTCTAACCTCTCTACTGGAGGACCTAGTCTCTTTGGGTCAAGCAAGTAGTCTTGGGGGAAGGACTTGGTATCACAGTGGTTGCAATCCTCACCCTGCAACAAATTCTTCACGTGACGCCGGTGCCCCGTGGATCACTGTTGGGATGCTCAACCACGTGACGTGATGTGGTGCACCTTTTCTGACTACTCGGCAGTAGTAGGTTGATCCATTGGGGTGCTTTTGATTTTGGTGGCCTCTTTGGCAGCGGCTAGGGGTGTTCTTTGAAGTTGCCACAGGTCAACACCATGACATGTGTCACATCTCACAAGAACGTTGGATCCCTCTAAGTGGTGTTCAGGGACCCAAGAGGTTCACCTTGAAAGACCCATCGTGTTTTTTCAGACTGACTTTGGCAGCTTGCCTGCTCAAAGGTTTCAACGCATTGATCCTTACCCATGTTCCGTAATTCCACTTTGAACTGACTGTACAGGCCAACATAGGCCAGCATAGGGACCGTGACTTGGAACAAACCCATCTAGCCTGCTGCCCACTGCCGTTTATATGAGGAGGCCTTTGACGTGCACATGTGGAGGGTCTCAGGGCCTTCCCAACCGCCAAGTTTGGTACTGGAAAAACAAACCCTTAGCTGGGGCGATCGCTGGCGAGGGAGTCGGGTGAACCAGGGAATGGGGTATTGAAGGGCTTAATTCTTGGGAACTCAGGTAGGCCGTTGGGTTTGGGCCCCTCCGAAGGTGGAATGGGCCCGCAAGGATGCATGAAGCTGGATCGGTCCGATGGGAATTTCAGACTAAGTGGAAATAAACACCAACACCTGCGGTTTGCCCCTCCTGTTTCATTTTCAGCCCATTTAGGCACCACACCCCAAGAAAAACACCTCCGGGGGAGGCTTGGGTGGGCGGAGCTTCCGAGGCAAAGCCTCCACGGGGCGCTGCGCTTCGCAGGCAATGCTGCGGGCCTCGACTGGGAGCAGCTGCTGGCGGAGCTGGGGGACCCACTGCTCACCGAGGAGACTCAAAGCAGAAGGCTCATAGGTGTCCTTCTTATTCCTTTTTAGGTTAGTTTGGTTAAACATACATCGGGCATTGGGTTTGGTTGGGTTTCGGTTGTTTTCCCCATTTTGAGACAAAGCCAAATGAGGAATCCAGCCATATTGTGAGTCGCCGTTTTTGTGAGTCAAAATCAAGTATGAGTGCAACGAAACGTGCACGCAGTGGCATAGATGGCTGTGTTTTCTTGTTACACTGCAAGGGCCCAAGCAACAAGAATTGGGTTGTGGGGTACTTAAAAATGGCACTGTCTTGGGGTTTATTGCATTTACCAGGGCCATCCATTTTTCCAAAAGGCCACCTGTGCGAAGGCTCAGCTCGACCCCAAAAAGGCCTCAGTTCCACCTCTGAACCTTATGAAAGACATGGCATCTTTTTGACCACAAAAAACGGGATCCGACCTCTGAACCTTGTGGAATTGTTGGCAAAGCTTCATTCCTATTGGAATTGGGCCTCTCGTTTCTGCTTTGCTTTAAGTAAAAAGGTCCCCTTCTTGGCTTCACCGCTGGTAAAAAGGTCCCATTCGTGGTGGTCGCCCTGAGAGGCAGCTGAGTCTGGGAGTCCTTTGGAGGGAAGGACGTGTTGGGGTCTGTCCCAACTCATCAGTGGGTGTGTGTCTGTGTGTTGTTTTCGCTTTTTCTGTTTTTTGTTTGTTTTTTGTTCTTGGTTTTCTTTTGTTGTTTTTTGTCTATGTTTTTGTTTTTTCTTCTTTCTTTTTCTGGAGGGTACCCTTTTTGGGCTGGTTTACAGGGGGACCAAAGGAAAACCGCCATTTGACACATATGTGGCTGCGGGGGTACATCCCAAAATCGAACGCCTATACTGAGAAACCCCAATATGTCCCTTTCTTGGCGGTTCCCTGCCCTCCCCTTGAGTTTTTTTGTTGGTCTTTTGGTTTAGCAGTTGGGCTTCCGCTCATTTCACCCATGTAACAGTTGATTTTCCACTTTTGGCGGGTGAAGTGTTCAACACGGAAAAATCCCCCTGAGTCAGAAAAAAACTGTGTGTTTTCTTTGGTTTTCTCTAACAGGTATGTTCAATACGGTTAAGGTTTGGTGGTTGGGTGTCCGAATTTAACCCAATAACAGGTCGAATTTCCAACACCAGCCCAGCTTTTGGGAGCCTCCGCGAGCCTGAGGAGTCTCTGGCGGCCTCGCTCACTGCCACGGCAGAGCAGTGGCAAGCGGAGGAGCTACGTTACGCATGACGGGCCCTGGGTGCTGAGACCAAGCTTTCATCCCAAAAAACTTGGTGGTTTAATGGATTTGTTTGTATTGTTTACTGCTGTGAATGGATTATAGTTGGATTTATAGATGCTTGCTTTGTGAGAACCACAGTTTTGATAGCTTTTGTATTGTTACTCACAGTTTGTGTTTTGATTGACTTTGAAGGTTAGTTATTGCAACCACCCACAACCAGTGGTGAAACAGCTATGAATGGCTGTTAAAGGCTTTCAGCAATCCAAAGGTTAAGTGTTCGTCTTTTGGGGTATATACCAGGTACCAGGTATATCTATGGAATCTCTCCAGGATGACAGCCCTTTGCCCTTTGCAGAGGAAAAAAGGTGGTTGGGTTCTTATTGTCTTTTTCTTTTTAAAGTATTTGTTCATATCCCAGGAAGGCAATCAACAGACGATGGATTCCATTTGTTTCCTTTTCCCCGGACCCCCTAGTTAGCACCCAGAGCCGTTTCGCCCCGCGCGGGCGAACCAGCCGTTTCGCGAGTGACGGCGGAAGCGAGCGAAAAACAATGCCGTGCTCGAAGACTTCGGATCCAACTCGTCGAAGTGCCGAAGTGCCAAGGTTTTAGGTGGGGTCATGGACTTTGGCTGTTTCTGGGGGGTCAAAGTCTGGGTGGTGGTGTTGGCTGTTTCTGGGGGGTCGCAGTCAGAAACTGGGTGGTGTCCCTTTCCGTTCGGCCGAACGGGGGGGGGTTTGTTGTAATGCCCATTCTCATGGCCGCTGGGGGTTTTGAAGTAGAGAAAGCGCCTTAGGTGCCCCCGGGGGTAAAGAGAAGCCCGGGTTCACTTCGCCAGTCCACGCATGAAGGGCCTGAGATGTTGGGGCAAAGCTGTTCGAAGTCTCATAGGCCCAGAGGGTGAGGAAGGGATGTTCAGCAATTCTGAGATGGCTTTTTCTTTGCAGCCCAAAACCACTAGGAACAGGATCTTGAAAGTGCACCGGAGGTGTTTCGAGTGCTTGCGCCAAACACGTGCAGGATTCCCTGTAAGTGGGGCACCCTATGAATCAACCAAGGAAGTGGTTTTCGTGCATGGCCGTTGCTTAGAGGAAGTCCTTTTCAATGAAAGGGGCAGCACCACTGCCTGGTAGGGTTCCTTGGAATAATCTGAAGTATTAGTCTCTAATCTGAATAGAATAGTATTTTTCATATTATTCATGGTATGGTAATTGGGGTCACTTTTGGAGGGACCCCCATCTTTCCGCCAGGTCGTGCAATTTTGGGATCCCATTTGTTCACGTGGCCAAGCTCCAGGTCACAAGGAAGCCAAGAAACCATCGGGGATTGACCCAAGCAAAGAACCGCAATCTGCTTGGGTTTCTGCCTCGGAGTTCAGGACCTCTCAGCTTTTCGCAGAAGCCCCTGAAGAGATGTCCGGAAAAAAACCCGAGTTCAAATCTCCTTTCCCCAGACGCCCCCTTCCCGTGTTTCTTTTTGTTTGGAGCGGGTTCACAAAATCAGGCCGCCCATGTTCCATCAGCCGCTTCTGGGCTCTCAATGTCCAGAATGCTTCATTGTCCCAATCGCAATCCCCAAAAACATGGGCCATCATGGGCCACGTGTTGATTTCCCAGACCCTCTATGGCGGAAAGAGCTTTCTTTTGTTGCTTCTAGACTAGACCCTCCACTTTTCGCCTGGTGTTTGTTCATTCCCCTTGAACATGGAATGTGGGGAGGGGTGATCCTGGGTTTAGGCTTCAAATCGAGGCACCCCCACCCCTAAACCTACCATACACAGAAAACCTCCGCCCGCCCCAAACCCACCACAAAGTAAAACCTCACGCTAAATCCAGCACAAAAACCCCAAACCCCACACGAAACCCACACTAAACCCACCACAGAAACCAAACCCCACCCCAAAGCCACCCCAAACCCAGCCATGCGAGCCTTGCATCTCGCCATCCACCTCGATCCGAGGTCCCGCAGCACTCGCCCAGCAAAGCCTCGCCAGGCGGGGGGAGAAGATCTAGACGGAGGGGCTCTGCCTATGTTAAAAGCGGGGGAAATGCGAGCCACTTGCTCAACAGTTGGGGGTGTGGGATGGGTGGGGTGGAGGGTGGGGAGGGTGGGTGGGGGTTGGGGGATGGTGGGATGGTGGAGGGTGGACTCACCTCTTAAAAACGCAAAGCTTTTCTCAACTTGTTGGGGGGGAACATGGGCTATATGTCTGTAAAAGATGAACTTCCCCAGGGCTTGGAGTTTTAAGGGGTAAGGTAAAGATCCTGTACTTGGGGATCCCTTAGTTTAGGTCTTGGATATATAAATTGTCAAATTTGCAGACTTGGGGATCCCTTATTCCAGGTTTTGGACATACTGCAAAACTTGCAGATGGGTTGTGTCCATTTCCTTAAGGATAGGTTTCATTTTCTTCTGTTGGAATTTCATCTGGAAGAAAAAACTCTCATTTATTGCAGGGGACTTTGGCAAACGGAGGGTTGTGTTTTGTTTCCCCAACACCCCATGTTTGTTCACCCCAGCATCCCTCTTGGATTCCTTAGATACTGCTTGAAAGCATGCGAATGTCGCAAGTCGTAAGTGGCTCATGTCCACACCACGTTGTTGGTTTGCAACGAGCTCATGGCAAATGGACAGCGGGCATACATTTATGTTGGTGCAACGCTTTCTTTTCTGTATTTTGCCCCTGTTGGTTTTAAAGGGAATCCGCCACTACGAAAAATGTGTTATTTTGTTTCCGGGGACAACAACGCAAATGGAAGAACACCCGATATCCTCTCTGTTCGCTTTGAAGGGACAGCCAGAGCTGACCCCCGGCCCCAAATGTCTTTGAGTGTTGGTTTCTGGTTTCCTTTTTTGTGCAGGGCGCCCATTGTTTTTTGGAGGCCGGAGACTTCATTGAATTGACTGCATGGAGCTATGGAATTTCTCCCTTAAAGATTCGGCCGGAGATGTGGCATGACCTCTAAATTAAGTGGCTGGTTCACATTTGTGGTTTCTCGAAATGGATTTCGGAGCCCTTGTTGGTGGGTATTTAAAGGGGGGTAACATGTAAAAGATGTCCTTCATACGGTCCAACCAATTAAGTTTCGCATGTCATTTGGCAAAATGATGGCGAGGTCACCTGAGGGCAAACGTGCTGAGTATCTTGGGGATCCCTCTGTTTCAGGTGTTGGACATACTGTGAACAAAATGCAGTCGTGCTGGAACACCAGTTCCACATTGCGGCTGCAGTTGTAGCCTACCCCCTCCAAGTGTCCTATTTCTTAATTTGTGAAATTTGTGGTTTGATCTGGGGATCACAGTGGCGGAAGTCTTTCACGTCATGCACTCAGCGGGGGTCAGCGAGGGAAGTCGCTGAGGCGCCGCCGCTTTGCCTCATGGACCCGCCGGAGGCCTAGTGAAGCTCGCAGCTTGAAGCTCGCAGTCTCGCCGGGGGGCGACGGGAGGAGACGTAGACCAAGGCCCCCCCTTTTGTTTTCCCTCTCTTTTCTTGGGAAGGGTTCGGATTCATGCGAAGTCAACCAACCAAGAAAGGATGCCCCTTTTTTTCCCATGGCCACTGGGCATCTGAGACATCATGTTGGTCATATCAGACACGGAAGGCCGGATTTGTTGCTGGTATACTCACGTTGACCCCATATTCATCAACCCCGGATTCATAAGGGGGGGGGGGGTAGTTTTCGGCCCCAAAAGTGGTCTGCTTCCCCACTACCCGATCGGGACAGCCCCCTGGCATTAAACTCATCTACTTTGTAGCGAGCTCACCAATTCGGGGATAAAACGAGCTCACCATGCTAAAGATCCTTGATCTGGGCATCACGTGATTCAGCTTTTGGAAGCATAGTACATTTTGGCAGAAATTGATAAACTGGGGTTGATTCATATGGGGTCAAAACTAGCGGGGATGAGGGGGAATAGGGTAAGCGCCACTGTCGGAAAAGGCTGAAGCCGGCAGCCAAGTTTGTGGAAGGGAAGATGAGTTGCTTCCTTCCCTTGTTCCCACAAGTTTGTGGAGAGGAAGAAGAAGCAACCAGTTTGTGGATCAGCTAACCTCTTGAAAACACAACTTTTCACCTTTTTGGGTAACATGGGCATGTCTGTAAAAGATGAACACTTTTTCTAGGGAGCTTGGAGTTTTTTTTTTTTTTTTTTTTTTTTTTTTTACGGGCTAAGGTTCAGTTGCTTCCTTTCCCTTCCCTGCGGCTTCTGGTTCGAGGGGTCCCCCCCGCTGAAGCGGTTAGCTTCTGTTGGGTTTCTCTCCAAGGAAAGCGCAGGGGTCGAAATCTGGGCTCGTGGACCCAGCAAGCGAGCAGGGCTTGCGAATCTCTCAATTCAAGAGCAACAACTTAGCCGATTTGGGGAAGTTCCCAAGCACGGTTCCCAGTGCTGGTTGAAGGTGCTGTGTTCAACCAATAGCCGCCATATGTGGGGTGTGTGTTTTAGCGGCAGGTCAGCTGGACCTTCCCAAGCGCCTGGGAAAACGTTTGCCAGTCAAGCCCCAGACCCGGGCTCGTGAGCATGATGAGTGTTCAAAGTTGAAACTGTGGGGTTGGCTAAACCACAATCTACTCACTCATGGTTGTTGTTGGGAATAATTTTACATTTTTGCTTCTTGTGGTGTAGGGGGAAATCCCCACTTGACTGCTAAAATTTATGTGTTTGCTGCCCTTCCAACGTCAAGCAAGGTCACTGGGCAACAGGGTTCCCCTGTAAAAAGTCCACCAAAACAAAACATGCCGATTCTTTTTTTCCCGATGGAAACCCACTCGGCATCTGAGCTCAGGGGGTGATTTCTTTTAGAAGGTCACCCTGAATGTAGCCAATAACAGGGCTCCTTAAAAGAAATTCATATTGTAGCCAATTGAAACATGTGGCTTTTTCAACACCAAAATAAAGTTGGACACCACCATTTACAAGTTGCAATGTTCAGGTGTATAATGGATCCGGATCCCGGCTTTAAGCAAACAGTGCCAGTCGTTGCTCGCACTGAGGGCTATGTTTTGCAGCCCGCGACACGTTTGCCGTTTTCAGGCTGGGAAGTGGCGTCGGGGGCGTCGGGCTGGGGTCGGGGTCGTCGGGGGTCCTTACACAAATCTTTGCTTTGGTGCATGTTGCTTGGCTGTTAGGACTTTAACTTTTTGCCAACTAATGGGTTTTCCACTAAACCACTAAAAGTTAGACTTTTAGCAGGGGAGCAGAAAGCAACCGAGTATCCATAGACTATGGAGATTTCAGAAGGACATGGGTTAGTCACCAAGGCATCACACCACCCGGGAACTCACCACCTAGGCCCGGCACGTTTTCACAGTGGCTTCCTGAGGGGCGCTCTCAACGCCCTGTGATGCGCTGCGTGAAGGCGCAATCGGTGAATCGGTGAATAGGTGTCTTTCTCTTGCTGGGCATGATGTCTGAGTGTTGAACCCCATCATCCAAGCCTGAGATTCCATCTTGCAAGACGTGTCTTCCCAAAATTCGAGGGTGCGCCAAAACAACCTTTTAGACCATATTCCTTATTGTGGCTCAGTGGCCGAAATCCAAATGCACTTCACCGCTAACATTTGAGATGTGTTGCTCCCCAAACCCAACGTCAACCGAGATTTTGGGGCTTGGGTTGGAGTCTTCAAGTCCAGGAGCAAGAGTGGCTGCCAACAGAGGCTGCTGCCCTGGAGGCGTGGTTGCGTTTGGTTTCCAAGTCGGTTGGGAGGACACGGCGTTTTGCTTCAGTCCAAGGGAAGGCGGGTCGATCCCTAGGTGCCTTCCCTGGAAAAAAGTCGATCCGAGAATCCAGGGAACCTGATTCCAAATGAGTAGGTTCCAAATCCAGGTTCCCTGAATCCCAAAGTCCATCCCACAAAATCCCTAAAATCCCAAATCCGAACCTGGGAACTTGTAACGGGATCCCTAGGGAGCCCTAGGTTCATTCTCAAAGGCCCCTTGCCATGCCCTGGAGCCAGAAAATTTACTTTGGCTGCGCGGGGAGTAGAGAAGTGGAGGCTTTCCACTGGGAGCCGTGCCCGGGCAGTTTCAGGTAGGGGGTTTGGAGGTAAGGATGGGCTGCCACCAATTTTAGCTTGTAAAAGTCTGTAGAAAGTGCAATATCTGTTTCAGGATTTTAGCTGTAGAAAGTGGTGGTTCCAAAAGTTTGGCAATCCTGGAGCCGATTTTGTTGTGCATAGCCCGTGAATATGACCTCCCCTTCGAAGCCTGGGCCTGAGGGTTTGACCTTTTGCGCCGGGGGAGACTCGACCTGAGTATGACCTCTGCCATCTAAACCTCAGCTGCCCCGTCAGCCATGGTTTATGACCACAGATGTCCTTTTCAGGTTTGCTTGACATAGATGACACTGGTTTCCCTTTGGTTCCAATTGTTTGCCAGTGCCATTTATTTGTTCTCCAAAAGGACGCATATGACTATGACCCTTTACCACATGCCTTTGACACTTTCAGAGATAACCGCTCAGCCACCCTCCATTTCTTTCCAGAACCAGTGGTGCCCTTGTTGTTCATGTTGTTCAGCTGAGGATCCCTGAAAAACTCGGCAACCAAACGCAGGTTTCAAAGCAAATCGACCTTGTAACTGTATGGAATCTTCGCCTTTTGGCAACCACCCTTAGTAAAAGGGCGCGCTGTCCCGCACCCCTTGGGTGCCCCTGAAAGTCACAAAACAACTGGGATGGCTGCCTGGGGATCGCTCCAGATGTGCCGCCTGCGTTGTAGTTGCAACCAATTGGCCCTGTAAAAGGATACACTTGGGTCACTTAGAATATCAACTTTACCCATTGATTTAGAGGAATCCCTTCAAAAGCAAGCGCCGGTTCATGAGACTTGCCTACATCTCGGCCTGTGATCTTGAACATTTTGGTGAGATGTTGTGTTAAAAGGCAATGTGGGGTGATATGTTTCTTTTTCGACTACCCTTTTTGGAGAAACCACGCACTCAGACGGGTCCCTCATTTTTCAACGTATACCCGCAACAACCGAATTACTATGATTGCTCAGGGAACCAGGTTCGTGAATGTCCCTGAGCAAAGATTGTCGTCAAAGCGCAAGGGCTACTTGACAAAATACACCACTTTCTCACTTGTTCAAGGCACCCAAACACGAAAAGCAACACCTTTTGTGGAATGGCTCAAAGTGGCTCACGCATGGAAAACCAAAAAGCCGGTTGAGGTCGATTAACCCTCCAGCCTGTGTTTTGTACACATAAACCAAGAAGGTAAGATGGGGATGCAACCAAGGGGCATAGTTGTGGGAGAAAAACACATCCCTTCTGTTGGGTAATTGTGATGTGTTGTTGCGATGCAGTGGTGTGTCGCACGAAGTTGTGTTCCTGTTGATCCCCCTGCTTGAGGAACGCTTGCGCCATTTGCCCAGGCTTTGACAGTGCCTTTGCCAGCGCGGCCAAAGCAGGCGCAGAGTTTCCAGGCATTGGGGCCCTCATACCCACCAACAATGAGCCACAATCCAAACCCGGGCAGATGCCTTCTTAGTTCTTTGCATGGTTTTGAGTAGACTATCTGAATGCCAGATTATGACTCAATTTCTCTCAGAACCCTGCAAACGAACCTTTTCTAAGAATGGGTACTTCTGAACCTCTCCTACAGAGGGCCAAGGCAACAAACCTGTAGACCTTGCTATAGCCCTACGGGCAAGAACAGGGGGGTCTGGGGCTTGGGTGAGAGATGACTTGACTGCCGCAGCTGTGCTGGCTTGCAATTCCTCATGAACGCCACTGACACACATCGAGCCAGGCAAGCCAATGCTCTGTGAGCCACAAGCCATGACCTTCCTCAGAAACGCAGCCGCACACCTCAATTCACCTTGGAGCATTTTATTTTTTACGCCCAGCACTAGGAGGCCCTTTTGATTTTTTCCAGATGACAGCTCAAACTCCTTGCGCCAAATTTGACGCAACTCCACGGCTAGAGACGCAACTCCACGGATCGGACTTGGACACTTGGACCGGCCTTGGGTTTCGGCCATGGCGCGGAGCCACGCCTTGGCTTTGCTGGGCCTAGGCACAGGGCCAGGTTCTCCGGAGCCGGGGTGTTTCCATGGGACAAGCCCAGCTCCAAGTATCCTTCAGCTGTACTTGGAGTACTTGGGCCCGGGTATTTGTTGAGATATCGCCCAGTTTGGTTGTTTTTGGGGGGGCTGCGGCTGCGACCAGTTTCTAAAGCAGTGCATAGCATGCCTCTTTGGAATGCAGCATGTCTCTCTTTTTTTAAGGTAATGCATGCTAGACCACCATGCAAATGACAATATTCTCTGATCTTGAAGCACTACTCGCGCGCTGCCTGGCCAAACCAGTCCTTTGAAAAGCACGTGAACGGACGGTGGTCCCTGAGTTTGCGGCCATGATGAACCGCCGTGCTTGGGGACTAATGCTGACCCCTGGGATCTGGAAATCTCCGGAGGCAAATCGTCAAACCCGGCTGAGCGCCCAGAAAAGTCTCACGCCGAAACATAAGTCGGGTTCCGCTATTCCAGAGAACCAACATTCAGTTTTTGTTCAAAGGAATGGAGACCTTTGGTTGATGTTGAGTCTGTGGACATGAGTCGCCGGCAGAACTGCAGGGAATGAACTAATGCGAACGGGAAACTACCGTGTTCAAAAATCCAATCCGAAATCCATTACACTGCTCACAGAGCAACATGATTCGACTCCGTTGCAAGCCGACTTTTGGAACCTTTCCCTTGAAAGCTTCTATTTTCACCCAGGTTCCCAAAGCCTCCCCTCCCGTTTTTCCATCTCAGCGAGTCAGGGGTGCTTCGCCTTCCTCGCCAGGGTTCCTCAGCACGCGCCTCGCCTTCCTCGCCTTCGGCGGCGGCTTGGCCCCTTCGCGACCGGCGAAGGCGACAGCGCCGAAGGTGGCGCTGCAGGTGGGAGCGGAGAAGGGGGGCGTTTTGGGCGGTTTGGGGGTTCATACCCCTCTCCTTCAAGGGGGAAAACACTAAAAATAAAGTGGGCTGGTAACGAGGAAGCCACATAGGTGTCCTTTTGGTGGTTTTGTTAGAACAATAGATGGGTTTCGATCCCTGGTTTCCCTGGTGGTTTAATCATCTACCAGGGAAATCCATCTATTTCCAACCCAAAAGGACACCTATGAGGTTTTGGGGGGCGTTTTGGGCGGAGAAGGGGGTTTTGAGGTGAGCCGTGGGGTTTCGCCCATGACCCTTTAGCATTCTCCAGCTTTTGGCCAGTTGTTCGAGTGGCCCTGGGGCTAGGGCGGGGGAGCTGGGCAAGCGAGGCCGTTACGCGCCCGGAAGATTGAGGCCCAGCGGATCTGAGTGTTGCCCACTTTTTAGATCGGGTTTAAGTGGTTATACAGGCAAAAGCAATGGATCCACTGGGGGCATCCTTCACTTTTTGGGTGGGCAGCAACTCAATGTGTGCCCTGTAAAGCAGGCTTTGCAGCTGGAATGGAGCCAGTGTTCAATGGAAAGGACCCCTGTCAGGTAGAGGTAAAAAAAGATGAAAGAGGGCCCGTATTTTAGTGGAGCGTTTGTTTTATTCTTTCACGGATGCCTTTTGAAAGAAGCCAGCCCTGAGATTTGTATATAATTCCATCATTTTTTGTTTTAATGGACTGACCACAACCAGCCACAAAACCCATCAAAAGGCAAACCAATGATCAGGAATTCACCGATAGTTGCCCTTCATCCCCAATCTGCTGATTCAGTCGGCATCTGCAAGCGCGCTTCCAGACCTGCACCGGCGTCTTAGTCTCTCTCTTTTTGGACAGGAAACGCACACTTTTTTGGGCCATGGGAACTGTTCCCTTTTGTTAGGGGACGTGGTTTTGCTATTGGTTTCCCTTTTAAAACCATCCCGAAAAGGCGTAGCCTCGGAAGAAACACACACAGACACATCTATACACACACACACACACACCCTTGAAATCCACCCGAGGGCCCTTCTCTTACCATGGACACGCAGTGCGGGGGGGGGGGGGTCTTGCGGCGCAAGTATCTCCGCGAGGCTCGCGGCGGCGGAGAGTACGATGTCAGCCGGGGGCTGGGTGTCAGCTCGCGGGCGAGCGGGTGAAGTCTTCGGGTGTGGCCAGAAATGGGTGAATTCCCCCAGAATCGCCCACGAACCTTCCGTTTGCTGAAATGACTTGCTTGTGAATTGATCCCCTGTTTGGTTTTAAAGGGAATCAATTTCACTACTGGAATTGTGTTCTCATTCTTTCCAGGGCGCCAAGAAGCAAATGGAAGTAGCATTGGGTAAGAGTTCAGAGACAAAACTCCTCGCCACGAAGCCCTGTTGATTCCCTACTCACCAGGAGCTTGGGGACCTTTCAGTTTTCCTTTTGGCCTCCTTTCCATCCATCCGGGAAACCCGCAGAGCAGAAGTGGCGCCCCTCTTGGCTGGCAAGGTGTCCATCCATGCTCCTTGCGTAAATTGTGGGGTAGCGGGGTTTTCTCAGCTTCTGAACCGTGTTCTTGTTTTTGTCTTGCCTTCTGAACGTGACGAAGTATATGTCTTGCACAAGGCTGCAACATATCGGTGACTCTGATCCAGTGCTTTGCATTTGCCAGCGCTTTGGAGTTTTTGTTGGGCTTCATCCAGAAAAATATCCACAACTGTCCGTTCCTCTCAAAGGGATCCCTTCAGCACATGCCCCCACAAGGCTTGCTGTTCATACCTCTCCTCCAAGGGGGTATACACTCAAAATAAAGTGGGCTCGTAACGAGGAAGCCACATAGGTGTCCTGTTTGGTTGTTTTGCTAGAAACATAGATGGCCCTGGTTTACCTGGTGGTTTAATCATCTACCCGGGCCATCTATTTCCCCTAAAAGGACACCTATGGGAAGCCAGCAAACAAAAAGGGGTAACCGGGAAACCATCTGAGAACCAGCAAGCTACTTGCACTCCTGGAACAACGAGAGATGGGGATCTCTGTGTCTGTGCCAAACCGCCAGAAGAAGAAGAAAAAGAAACGAGCCATGAGGGTGTGTGTCAAAAAGGCGGACCCCCAACACTGCGGGCTGTCCCATATATACTTCCCTTGGTAAATGGTTTCAACAGGGGCTGTGGGTTCTTTATTCATAGAATGGCAACCCTGGTAAAGTGGAGACAAAATCCAGAAGCTCCAATTCCTGGTGGAATTTTGACCCACACCAGCCAGCCAGACGAGTCGAGTCGAGTCATCGAGGCGACGCTGACATTCAGAACTTCTACTCAGCGCTGCTTACGGGCAACGGAGGCCGTCCGGTGGAAATCCGTGTGTCGTCTTTCACCGGTTTGGGTGGTGTCGTCTCCCACGTGTTCGGAGCCCCAAAATGGTGGGGTTGTCCTTTTCAATGCTCCTTCACACAGAAAAAGCGGGGTGCAAACGTACAAACCCCTTTTTGGAAAGAGGGGGCTCCCTTCTTCTTTCAAATCAGGGGCCCGATTTGGGTCGCCAATGTTGGATAGACGGAATCGGATTTGATGTGTCATGCATGTTGTGCTGTGTTTGGTTTCTTGGAAAATGTATTTCCCACTGGAACCACGGCCCACTTGTAGTAAGATGTATTTTGAAAGCTAGACGTCCGATGGCAAATACCCTTCCTTTTTTCGTCACTCCAAAACGAGGTTATATATACATATATATATACATATATACACTACCAGAGTTGAAAAGCAGCATAACTTATCAAGAAAAGCCAGCATGTTCAGTTTGCAGGCTGAAGAAAGCCCAAATTCTTTGCAGTTTGCCCCCAGGTTCCACGAAACCAGGGGCCCTTTGGTTGGGTCTGGGGGTCGGACGCTTCGGCCGCTTCGTCCGCTTCGGGACGGCCACGAATGAGGGGAGCCGAAGAAGGGCACGGTGCTGGCGGAGCTGGTGGTGAAGTTCTTCCACGGGGAGCGATGGCTCGGGTTCGGAGTTGGCATGGGCTCGTGGCTAGGGTTTGGGGGGGGGGGGGTTGGGGGTGTGGGATGGGTGGGGTGGAGGGTGGGGGGTGGGGAGGGTGGGGAGGGTGGGTGGGGGTTGGGGGATGGTGGGATGGTGGAGGGTGGACTTACCTCTTCAAAACACCACTTTTTTCAACTTTTTGGGGGTAACATGGGCATGTCTGTAAAAAATGAATACTTCCCCAGGGCTTGGAGTTTTAAGGGGTAAGTGTGGGATGGAGGGAGTGGGGGGGCGCCGAACATGGGAACCCACTTTGAAGAACTTGCTGGTTCTTGGGAAAGCGCCGGGCGAGGTCTCGCCCGTTTCGGGCGGTAAACCAAGCAATTTGTTTAGCCATGATGTCCAGACTCGTGGCAAAAGGAGGTACCAAGTGAATGTCTTAAGGGGCCAAGGCCCAAGCCTTGAAAGAGTTTCGAAGTTTCACTTCGCCTCAAAGTGTTTTTTCTGGTTTGATTTCAGGCAGCGGAGAAAAAGAAACCGCCCCAGAAGGTTTGCACTGCCCCGCGCGCCCAAGGCTGACCTCAACCGGTTGGCCCACCAGCTCCAAATAGAGTGGACTCCAGATTGCCAGTTCTTCCATTTGCTGAAGAATATGTTGTTTTACTTGTGTTTCCCCTTGTTGGTTTTAAAAGGAACTTATCACTACTGGAAATATGTTTATTTCTTCCAGGGGTCTTAACCAAATGGAAGAGTTCTTTCACACTCTAGCTTGATTGTTTTTTCACTTTGCCAATACATCCTTCATATCTCTTCTAGAAACCCAACACGGGCTGCTATATTCTTCTGTTGCCCACACCGGATCCATCTTCATTTAACTTCGTCTTCCATTAGCTGAAGACTAGTTTTTTAGTTTTCCTCTGTTGGGAGTCATATCACTACCTAGACTCTCCATGACCCTTCAAAAATGGGTCCATGACCCGTGACCCCAAAGTTTTTGGGTAGTGACCAACCATCTTTCAAGGGTCAGAAGGAGACTCCAAGTCCAAGTGTCCACCATATTCCTCGCACCCACCCTCCAAACCTGACCCCAAACCCCACCCCCCACCCCCTACCCCCCACCCCCCAGCCCCCACCCCCCACCCCCCACCCCCCACCCCCACACCCCCCACCCCCACCCCCCACCCCCCACCCCCCACCCCCCACCCCCACCCCCCACCCCCCCCCCACCCCCACCCCCCCCCCCCACCCCACCCCCAGCCCCCACCCCCAACCCCCCACCCCCCACCCCCCACCCCCCACCACCCCCCTCCCTTGAGTACTGGGCACTTCAGCAACTGGAGGTCGTTGCCATGGGAAAAAAACGTCTCCGTCGCCTCGCGCTTCCGCTTCCGATGCCTCCGCGTACGCCTCGCGCGAGGAGTTCATGTCCTCCGGCTTCAGGAGGTACTCCGGGCAGTGGAAGGGGCCACCGCCAGGCGCGGTTTCGAGCCATGGGGCGGTTTTCTCGTTGTTCAGTGGCACCGGATCCTTTTTTCCATTTTTTTAGTGGCTGCCCCACTAAAATGGTCCAAGCCCCAAAAAGGGTTCCCTTTTTTCCAGGGTCACTGAACAACTGAGTTTTAGGTGTGTGGTACTGTGGTACTTGTCATGTGCTCAGTTTGTTTGTTTTTTTTTGGGGGGGGAGCCGGGGAAAACCCCAAACTGGCATTTGTGTTTTTTTTTGGGAGGGGGGAGCTGGGGCAAAGCTGAAACTGGCGGCGTTGTGTGATTGTTTCATGTTTTCCTTTGCCGCAGAATTGGGGAAAAGGATACCCGATACCCTATCCAAACGACACACACACACACACACATGGGAAATATGTTTTACGCAGTTGTCCACCGAAGACACATTTCCGGCATTTCGCCAGGCACCATCGGCAAGTTAGACATCGAGGTGGCGATGATCGGCTTGAAGGCAAGTCGGGTTAACGTTCGGTGCGTTTGTGGCTGTATGTTCTTGGCTGCTATTGGGTTGGATCTTTAGACTTTAACTTTTTGGAAAATCAAGGCGTTTTCCACTAAACCCCCCAAAAGTTAAACTTTTTGCAAGGGGGTCTTGCCAGCAACCAAGTGTTTGTGGTGGTATTCCAGTGTTCTTGACAGACCACTGTCACGTCAAAATCTCAGGTTTCCCATGGGGCTCCTTTCGACCTGGGTCAAATATAGAAACAATGAAGGGGGCCGATGTTGCTGGCCGAAAGAGGAGTCCAGGGCTCATGCAACTCATTCCTTTCGACTGCCTACCTAGGAGGGTGAATACCAATTGAAGGGAGCCCGATGTTCTTTGCCGAAGGGGTCCAAGGGTTTCTAGGTCCCCCAGTGCCCTTTTACCCTTTTTCGGGGGGAGGGTTCTCCTAAAAAAAAGACGTCCTGAAAAAAGCTGGTACTCTTAGTCTATCCTCTCTACTGGAGAACCCAGTAGCTGTTGCTTGGTTTCTTATTATAACAACATATTAGGTTGGCACCCTTACCAACCTCTCCAATGGAGGACCTAGGGGTTCCTTCGTTCGCCCGCCACGCAGATCTTGTTGCCGAGGCGAACATGTTCTTTTCCGGTGCACTCCTGTAGGCGGCTCCAGCGACCAACACCTCCCAAGGGCCCAAGGGCCCAAAGGCCCAAAGGCCCAAAGGCCCAAACCCAAAGGCCCAAAGGGCCAAAGGGCCAAAGGGCCGTGGTGGGCGGATCTGTTATGCTTGATTCAGAAGGCTTCTAGCAAGCTTTATGAAAATGTTAGCAGACTTTGCATTTGGGTGTTGGGGTGGATCAATGGGTTCAACGATGTCCAAATGGCCCGTGCCAGGTTCGCGGGTGAGAAAGCCAGCACGTGTTGTGTGGCTGAAAGACGGATACGCTTTCCTTCGAGTCAGTGCGTCTTCCAATGTGGGTACCGTGTTCGGGAGTTTTTTTGGGGGGAAGGCAGCTGGAACCCGCCAAACATGTTACAGGCTTCCAATGAAAACCATGACACGCACCCAGTTCTTTTTTTTGGGGAAGGATCAAGCAACGGACTCTTAGGACCTGAAAAAGGCGATGTGGTGCCCTAGTTCGGCTACACAAAAATCCCATTGTTGCACCGCATCGGCTTCTTCGGCTTTCTTTTTGAAGTTATCTTCCGTGGGAAACAAGTCCCAAGTCTGGGACTTGATACGCGGTGGCCACTTGGAGTTTCGCAGATGATTTGGCCGCCTGGCTGCCCAGGGGGCAAAAAGATCCTTGGGCTTGTGGTACTGGAAACCCCTGGTGGTGTCTAACCCCAAACTTTATTGGTGTAGGGTATGATCATCGGCATCAGAATGGGTTTGTCGCTCCCCAAAATGTTGGTATGCCAAAGCTTTGGTTACAGCAGATCATTTGAAAAAGAACGACTGGCGTCCCTTGAACCATCGCCAAGACAAATGTGAGTCACAAGAAGAATTCTGGCAACTGGAGGCAGTCCCAGCCATGAATGGTTGCGGCCGCCTTTTGAATTCTTTCCCTAGCTCTGGGGATCGACCATTTGAATGCCTTCCTTCCAACTAGCATGGCAGCTGTGGGGAGGTACCTGGAACTTAAATGCTTTTAAAGGGAGCGGGTCCCTGTCAGTCACCATCTTCGGGAGGGTCTGAGGGTACCGGGTTGGAGGATTCTGACGGTACCGCCTTGAAGAAACGAAAAGCCGCTGGGCACTCAAGCATGGGACCATGAAAAGAATCACTTTCCTGTTAATATGACTCACCATTTACATGGTTCTGGTTCTGAGTTTTGATTCTGACGGTACCGCCTTGAACAAGCAACACCTGCCATGTTCGGAGGGAGGGTACCGGGTTTTGGGCGTTTCTGACTGTCGCCTTGAAGAAACGCAAAAACCGCTGGGGTACGCAGGAGCAGATGAAGAAACCAGTGCTGGTGACCAAGGGAGGTGTGGGCTACGGCGTGGATGAGAGGCAGAAAGTGGTGGACCGATGCTCTCGAGTTCTCGAGCGGGCTGGCCAATAGCTCCCCCGAAGGCGTGGCTTGTTTTTTTGTGGTAGGGGAACCCCCCTGCACAAAGGACAACATGAAAATACATGTTGTTTCTCTTGGGTTTGTCTTTGAAGCCAACCAAAAGCCGGGTTCCCGGACAGAAAGACAAACCCATTTCTGTGTATTTTTTTTAGTGGGGAACCCCCCGACAAGACAAAGCATGTGTTTATAGTAGTCTTAATGAGGAACCTTCAACAAAATGTACCTATCCCTGTCCCTCCTCCCACGCATTTGTGGGAGGGTACCAGGACGATCCATTTCCTCTTCAAGGGACCCTGTGTGATGCCATGTTGGCGGCAGGGGGGTAATATTATTTTTTGGTTGCCCTTTAAAACCAACCCAACAGCTGGGGGTTCCAAGAACAAGCTCGCCTGAAGGACGAACAGCTCATGACGCAGGTCTTTGGGGGATTTCCTTTTTGTACTTTGGGGACTTATAGTAACTGCCCGAATCAGATTGCCTTGTTTTTCTCTGGAGGTACTTTCAGATTCCTTCGACCCTAAAAACGATCCTTCAAGGGTACCAAGTCACCCGTGAATCTGTTGTGCTTGGGGATTCCGTAGCTGGTCCATGGACCAGTTTGGGAATTATAGTACTGTAATTTGCCCCAGATACCTCCAAGACGCTACCTCAAACCAAAATGGAATCCATGCAGAATCTTTCACGTTTGATCCCTCTTTTGCTGGCGAGGACGACGGCAAGGGCTGGGTGTGGCTTGCAGCGGAGATGCGACTCGGAGAGAAAACCCTCCTGCATTTCAAAGCGTGCGCACGTGGCTTTGTGATGACTTGGCGTTCTTTGCGGCGAGCATACCTGAAGGCAATGTTGGACACGCTTTGATGGCAGTAGCCTGTATTGTGTGAAGTTGTTTTTTCTTCCGAATTCAGGATCGCTGGACTGTTTTGGAGTTGTCTGTTATGGCAAGTTGCTGCCCCAAAAAGAAATGCCGGGAACAACTCTGGAGCAAAAACAGGGTCCTCTTTGGTGTCCAACTGCTTTGGGGGGATTGCTGGAAAAACGGGCCTTGGCAATACTGAAAGTAGAATTGGCAACACCAAAGTAAGTCCGGGGAATCTGAGAGGGGGCCTTGGCAATACTAAAGTAGAATTGGCACTAAAGTACGTAAGTTCTGTCCCTCCTAGACCCCCAGGATCTTTCCTAAAGAGGGTCCGCAAGACTGGTTCCACTGTTGAGGGGGGGAGGAGGGGTTCACATTGAAGCAGGTCCAACATTAGTACGGTGCTCCAAGAAGTAGGTGCTTTATTTGAATCCCAAGATCCCTTGTGTTGAATTCATTGCACATATTGCGGATTTGACATTCATCTTTTGTAAAGAGGGATTTTGTGAGGCAAGCGAGAGGGCGCGTTGTTTTTTTCAAGAAGTGGATTGATCAAAGCAGGTTCACAGCAACGACAAAAAATGCTGGACAAAAAGAAACAAGGGCAATTCAAATTTACCCAATCCTGTTGTTTGCAGGAATAGCGAGGGGAACCATTTGATAAAGTAACAGTGACCAGGAAATGACTAGAGGCTATTCGTGACTATTAGAGGGGCCAGGAAGGGCAAGCACGACAAATCAAAGCAAGCAAAACAACAACACAAACAACGACATCACAAGAAAACAGGAACTGCAGGAACAATATATTAGATCAGCCACGGTCAACGTGTAAGCCTGCCCTAAGACATAGACTCCCACTCCCGCAGTTGAAACGCTCGCGGGTACCGGGCTTCTGTGTTTGGCACGGGTTTGCTCCTGCAGCTTGGTTTACAGGCAGCGAAAAGGAACCACCAATTTTGGGGGCGAGGCCCTATTTTGACCTTGTTGTGTGTGTGTGTGTGTTTTCCCGTGGTCGACTAAGCACATCAAATAAACACTTCCATTTGCTCAAGAACATGCTTATTTTCCCCTGTTGACTTTTACAGGGAATCGAGTTCACTGGACATATACTGAGACCTCCTTTTTTCCAGCGGACGAAAACGTGAGCCAAATGGCCGAAGCCGCCGGGTTACGTCTGAGGAGCCCCGGGGGCTTGGCGCTGGAGATCTTGCAGTCGGTGCCCTATGGGAAGCGTGCGCTGCTGGTGGCCAAGCAGAGCAACACCGAGGAGCTCTTCAACTCGGCGCCTCGAAGGAGACATTCCTCGAAGGGACAACCATACATGGTTGTTGTTGAGAAACATGATTTGCATTTTTGTTTATTGTGGTTTGGTGGGAATCCCCACTTAGCTGCTAAAATTCCAATTGTTGCTCCCCTTCCAACGTCAACCAAGCATAGAAAAAGGCAAACCATGGAGACAACCATGGAACCATAGAATCAGGGGCTGGGGAGCAGTTCTCAAATTTTCCCTAGTGGGTGGGGGGGGGGGGGTGAACCAGGACATATCCCTGGGGTCATTATCTTGACGGTTTCTGGGGGTTATCAAAGTCAGAAAATGGTTGGTTGGTTCCCTTTAACCCACCACTTTGGGGGTGACTTTGATCATGGTAAAATAATGAGGCCACTTCCTGGAAACATTTTGTTTGGCCATGTGGTTTGGCCGTGGTTCGGCCATGAGGCTTGGTGGTTTGGTTTGCTTTGTTTGGTTTGGTTTGGTTTGGTTTGTTTGTTTTGTTCGTGTCATAGTCCTGGGTACCCTAGTCGTTTTGAAATGCCTTCCATTTGCTGAAATGAATATGTTTGATCTTCCCCGAGTTTTGCAGGGACTCACTTTCACCGCTGGTTTTTGTTAATTTATCTCATTTCTTCCAGGGGGCGAAGAAAGAAATGGAAGGAAACAGTCCAAAGGACACACCCGACCGTGCGTTGGGAGGCAAAGCAGCGGGCCAATTTGTGCCACGGTGTTGGATTTGACTGTGGGTCAAAAGGTCCGATGAACATGGGAGGACCATTGGGGGAAACAGGTAAGATGATATGGCTGTGGGTCAAAACCGTTTTGGAGTCACACTTTGGTTGGTAGGTGAATTCACCACCCATTGTAGAAGGTTGACTCGGATGTTTACTGGGGGTACAATTTGGATTTTGACCCATGGCCATTTCTGCTTGGTGGGTTTCCCTTGAAAAAGGAACGTCCTTGACGGTAGGTTGGGGAGGGAAGCAGCGGGTCCGCGCAGCTTTGTTTGAGGTTACCCCTTGGAGATTCTAGAGGTTGCCCCTGATGAACAACTACCAAAGAGGCTGGAATTTGCCGGGTCATGATATTGACCGTTCTTTCCTTATCAAAGTCGCTGGTTTCGATTGAAGCTAGCATTGGGAGTGAAGGCTGCCGACATTTCTGTTGGGCTGTGCCGCTTTTGAGGATCGCATCCCCTTTTAGAAGTTTGGGGATGTGAACCTCTTAAGAGGATGAATCGGAAAGCCCTTAGCCTCCAAAGCAGCAACCCAATCAGAGGGTTTGATGGGAAACCACCAGGACAATCAAATTTTGGTTGGGACCCACTAATTCGACATATCTTCCTGTTTTGTATGACTCAAACATCACCTTGGCCAATGTTGAGTGAATGATTCTTGTGCTGATCTTAAGGCATCATCAAGGAAGCCCAAAGGGGATCCATGACGTTTTTGGAGAGGTTTCCCCGGTACCTTTTCCCCGCCCAAAAATGAGAAGCGCACAGCCAGCGCACATCCACTGGAGGTTGGGAAGCGGTTGCAATTCAAAGCCTAGGGCTGGAAGACAATGAAACAAAAACCTCTTGGGTTATGCCGACTATACAAGAGTATCTCCCCCGGTTCGTTTGTGGTGCTGGCCCTTTTTTGGTCGTACCACGGAAGTGGATTCCATTTCTCCCACCGCTTTGTTTTGAAGCCGAGCCCCCGACTCGCCGAAGGGCTCGCTCTTAAGGGGAGAAGGCGGCATTCCACTTCCCGAGTTCATGGAATTTAATCTTTTTGGGCAGTGGTAAACAAAAAGCTATTTTTCTGGTAACTTTTTTGGGCATTGGTCATCTTTTTGGGCATTGGTAACCTTTGTTGGTAAGCTTTTGGGGCTTTTTCTGGCCCATCCACTTCCCGGAAGTGAGGGTAAGGAGGTAGCCCGTAGCCCGCCTCCTCCCACAATTTTCCCTTTTGAGGCATCCTTTGACCCTTGGATCGAGCTAGGTTGGTGTTTACAATGCCTGGCCGTATCGGGAAGTATCCCCCCCTTGTCCTGGTTCAGCGTGGGAGAGTTGGAGGTGTGACGTGGCATTTGTTGTAAGATCGAATTCTCTACTACGCGCAATATCACTTACTCAGTATCTTCCCTTCCGCGTCAACTGGAAGATCGAAAAGGCATGGATAAGTTTTGAGTTTTTCCAACCCCGTTGGCACCGAATATGTGTATGATACGAAAGATGTTTTTTCTTGCCCAAGAACAGTCATGTAACTTGGCCCATTTGTCAGGTTGGGGGTTGTATCCCCATCCCCAGATGGTGATAAGTGTGTCAAGGGAAAGTTTGAAAGGATAACGCCCAGTGGCGCTCTTTTTTTTCCCTTTGTTTGGGAAGGCTTCCCCTTTCAACTCAACAAACCAAAACTGAATTGCCTTTTTTATCCCCTAAGAGAATCCACTGACTATTTGAGACACACACACACATGGCGCGTGGCTCGAAGGTGAACTGGGATGTGGCCATGCAGAACGTGGAGAAGACTTTCGGCGGACCTCAGATCAAACAGCGCTGAGATTTCCTCGGCGGCGAGTTTCGCAGCGACGGTTTAGCGGGCGATGAGTCCTTTCTTTCCGACCCGAGGACCACAGAAATGCGTCCTTTGAAGGCACTATGTTTGTTTGCTTTTTTTCAAAACCAAAGGGAAACCACTGGTTTGGGGGGTTCGCCCAAACACAAACAACAATATGCGGTTGAGGGATTCATTGAGGGATCTGCGTGTTTAGGAGGTGTACTTGCACAACCTTGAACCATTGAGGGATCCTAAATGCTAGGGCGGATGCAGTTTCTTTGGGCCATCTCGGGAAGTGAGGAACAGGACAGCCCTACGTCTCACGCGATGTGGTGCAGCGATGCAGGGTGTGATCAAGCCATGCGGGTGGAACAGCTGTTGCTTTCTCAGATACTTACCTCTTAAAAACACAACTGTTCAACTTTTTGGGAGTAACATAGGCTATATGTCTGTAAAAGATTAGCTTCCCCAGGGCTTGGAGTTTTAAGGGGTAAGTATACTATATTGTAATCACACACATATACACATGTACTGCTTATACACATCATATACACAGATACTGTTTACCACTTTCTCAAACGAAGCACATAGTTGATATACTACATCATATACGTACTGCCGTATTCCAATCAGTTGTCGGCACAAAGAGGTGCTGATGTGAAACCGAGCTGTCTTTGGTGGCCGCGACATGATTCAACTGCAACCCCTAGAGCAATGGAAATGAAATGCGCCTTGCAGTTTCAAATCCCATGTTGAAGGTCCTTACTGAGGCGTCCCTCATTTTCCAGTTTGGAAATTGAGCACTGGGCCCAACTATGTCCCTTAGGTGCCAAGGATTTGGCATGTCATCAGAGCAGAAACGCACTCCAACACGAGTTGCGAGGACATTTAGCCTGAGTTTTGGTGGGACGTTGGAGTTGGCTTGCTCGCCCGGCCCGAGTTCCTGTTTTAGATTGCTTTTGATTGACGCCCAGCAGCTTTTCTGAAGCTCCTTGGGTCGGTCGTTCGCTTTTGGCACAGCTCCAGGCATCATTCTAATGTTGTCAAGTTGATTCGGGTGGCGCGTCTTTTCTTAGGATTTGGGCGAAAATGGCTTCGGTTTTCGTTGTAGGTGCCCACTGAAAACAACAAAATGATTGACATGCTGTTTGCCAATGTTCTGCTTTGTAGAATCGATCATTGCACATGCCCGGAGCGTGATGTGTCCGTGCCCTGGCGGACAATAAGCAAGTCAGGGCTTTTTTGGTATGATTTTGCTCTAGCTACCCCCTGGAAGATGGGGAGACGTTCCAAGGAAGAAGCACAAAGTGAGCGCTGCGCTAGGCTGACGGCTTACTGACACTCTTTTGTGGGCGGTGCCCCCATTTGCTGGCAGTCACTCAATTTTTCGAAGACAGCCATCTGCCATGGCGAACAAAATATCCTTCAGGATGTCCAGTGGTCAAAAAACCAGAGCCCTGTCGGCCTTTGCCCCCAAGAAAAGGAGGCCGGGCACCAATGTTCGCCTCTTGGATGTTTATTTCGAGCACATCGAAATGCCAGCCCAGCTGCTACTGGATGGGGAGGTTCCGCAATTTGATGCGTGGTCTCCAACTGATTTCTTGTCTCGGACTGGGTCAACCCGCGGAACTCACAGGGAGGAGCAACTCCCCAAAAATGTGTTGGAGTCCCAAAATGGGCGCAAGCGCCCCCCGATCAAAGTCAACCAGTTCATGAATCCTGGGTGAGCATTTTTGTTGCCCCTTCGCCAGCAATGGAAGAGGACGTTTCGGCCTGTTTCAAGAGGCTGGTAGTCTTCCAAAACCCGTAGGCTTTTTAACTTCTGGGCATTTTGTCCACGGATGTTAGGACTGAGCAACTTTTTGCCAAGTAATGGGTTTTCCGAATTGAACCACTAAAAGTTAAACTTTTAGCAGGGGAGCAGAAAGCAACCGAGTTAAATACCCTCGCCTCTAAACGAGCCCCTCTGGTGGATTCCATGGCAATTCAAGGCACACGCCCTTTTTGTGATGCGTATGTGATTTCAAGATTGATCTGTTAAGGGTGACTCCGAAGAAGGCGCAATCCAGGTGACGTTAGCTTCAGAGGTTTTTTGGGTGCGTGCTTCATTTTCACGATAGCTTCAGGCAACGACAAGGAGCCAATAAGAATAGCAGATCACTGGCAGAGAAGGAACCTAGGTATTTTGGATGAATTTGGTGGTTTTGTCCTGAGTGCAATTCCCGGGTGTAATACCAAAAGCCTCAGAAAGTTGTTGTTTTTTGCAGGGCATCCCAGTAGCGCCCTTCTCTCCCCTGGAGGGTTCCCCTACTGAAATAGACTTACCTCTTAAAAACACGACTTTTTTCAACTTGTGGGGGGTAACATGGGCATGTCTGTAAAAGATGAAAACTTCCCCAGGGCTTGGAGTTTTGGACTACAGAAAAAAATCGGGCACCCTTATCCTAACCTCTCAAATCTGGAGGACCTAGTTTATATAGTCGAGGTTCCACGGGTCAATCGTATTCCCAGGTCCCTAAGGGGGCAAGTGAGAAACTGAGATGCTTTCCTCACGGTGTTACATGACTAGAGTAAGTTTTAACACTGGTTTGCCTCTGGCAACAGCCATTGTGACATAATTGCTCTGGGATATGACTAATTTGGCGCGGTCCATCTACGAGCTGGAACATCCCGCATTCTTCCGATGAAACAGGTGGGTCCAACAAAAAAGAAGATGGATAGATTTTATACCTTTGGCCCACCACCATCAGCTTTGTGGCCCATGAAAGGTGAGTGTCCCTTGGGGGTGATGTTTTAAGGGGAAATCTAGGGAGCCCTGAACAGCCGACAGAAAGATAACTTCCATTTGCTTAAGAATACTTGTTACTTTATATTTTCCCCTGTTGGTTTTCAAGGGAATCTATCACTACTGGAAATAAGTCTTTTTTCTCCAGGGGTCTTAGCCAAAAAAAAACACATCCACTTCGGCTCCCGCCCTTCAAAGGACTAGGGGGAAACGCGCCAGGCGCATCTGTGGCTGGGCTTCGAAGTGAACTTCGAGCTGCAGAGCGCCGCCTTCGTGGTGCCTTCGTTTTGATGTTGGCGGTGCCGCCGGGTTTTTCGATGGAGAACTCCTGGTTTCATCCGAGTTTTTTGGGGGAAGCCACAAGAAAAAGCTCCGCCCGTATTGGGTGGTCCCTCTTTTTTTCAGGCCCGTGTCAAGTGTTTTGGTGTTCCCTGTTTTTAAGACAAGCCCATGTCAAGTTGGATACTGCATCCCTGTGCTTCTAGTTTTAGTTGCCAGACGCTTGGGCGAGCCATGAGCTCTCGGTGGCCTCAAGTATCAGTTGCCCAGTGGTTTCCGCCCATGTTTTCCCACTTTTTTTGGGGTTTTGGGTTCCGATTCTTTTAAATTCAACCAACCACAAAAAAGAATGCCGCTTCTTAGCTTTTGCCACGGAGCTCCACTGGTTGCATCTGCGTTAAACATCCCGTTTTGGGAGGCATAACTTCGCTGTTCCCTGTTCAGGGCTCCTTAAAAGATCTCCATTCTGCAACCAAAGTAAAGGGAAGCTTCACCATTTACGAGTTGCAACGTTCAGGTGTTTTTCATGAATCCGGATCCCTGCTGTTTTTGAGGCAAGCCCATGTCAAGCTGGACATGCAGATGCCCTGCCCAGTGCCATGTGCAAGCAGCCGAACTTCAATGGCACAGAGTCTTTGACTTTCACCACGTATGCTCGGCGGAGGGCTGCAAATGCAGGCTGAAAGACGGCTCTTTTGAGTCGTCAGCTCGTGCCTTGCATTTGCGAGTTTGCGAGTTTGTAGCATCCAATGCTGTCGCAAGGGTTCGGCCAGCGGGCCGCAGCATCCAATGTTCTGTCAGCTTGCCGCTCCAACGCACCCCGATCCAGGGTTGAAAGTGGGTCCATAAACGCACTCTCTGAGTTCCTGGACTTTATCCTTTTTGAGAAAACCATTTGAGTGGCAAGCCAAAGTTTAGACTTGTTTGGGCCGATCCACTCAGGAAGTGAGTAAAACCCGACCTCCAAATTATGTTTAAACTGATTTATAGGGAAGTCGCAAACAAAGGTAATGCTTCCATCCCTGCGAAATGCAACCCACTTTCAGGGACGTAAGGAAGCCAGCAGGGAAAACAGAAAGAAAAAAGCAACGGGCCATTGGAAACTGCATGAGAAACACGAAATTATAAGCCCAGGTCGTTTTTTTGGAACCCTCCGGAACCCTCCTTGAAAGCTGGCCCAAACCACCCCACAGCCTATCTGGGCAGAGACCAAAATCCCTAGCTTCCAGCTGCTGATAAGAAGGCAAAACCAACAGAAATCCCAACTTGAGGTGTGGCTTCTGGAATGGTTTCGGCCCTACCACTGGGAGACGGCCGGCACCGATACGGACAAGGACTCCGTGGCCAAGTTGGCCGAGTTTGGCTGTAAAGATCACAGAGTCGGGGCCCAGTGGCCGCGGGTTCCCGTTGGTTTGCCTGCAAATCAAGCGGAAAATGGTGAACTGAAGACAAGAAGCACGAGCCACAGTTGGTAAGTTGTGGCCAAGTGAGGTTGCATGCAACTCACAAGCCGCGTCCAACGCTACCTTGTTGGTTCCTTTCGGAAGTGCTTCTACTAATTCTACTAGCTTGTTGGTAGAACCCTAAATCAATTTGTTGCTTGGCGCTGATCCTAAGGGGAGTAATTTCCCGAGTGGCTAACCGATTGCTGACTTGGATAAACATCATCAATTTGAAAAGGAAGATGCTCTTGGGATGAATGCATGGGTCTGGGAAGTAGGGTGTTAGGGCCACTCTCTGTGATACCAAGGGACCGCCGGCACAGGTGGGTGGGCCACGCCCGGGAGTTCGCGCAGATCGTCATTCTTTCAGCCCTCGTTTCACAATGAAACGTTTCTGGGCCTCTTTTGTGGGAGTACCATTTCACATGAATGCCTCGTTTGGGATTCATGGTTTTCTTGTGGAACGTGAGACAAGAGATTGCACAGTCGTTAAACAAACCCAAGTCTGGGAGTTCTCAATGTCTTGTGCTTGGGAATATGTCACTCTGAAGACTTTCTTGATCAGTCCATTCCACAACTCAAACGCTGGCCGCAAAAACAAATGGGCTTCCAGTTGTTCGCTTGAAAACGCGAAGCCAGGCCACTTCCAACTTAAGCTGGTGGTTGGAAGAGAGCCAATGAGAGAATCAGATAGAGGATATCCAAATGTCTGGTGGAATGGTGAATCACAACGACACACGACCTCACGACCTCACACCTCACCCCAAACGGTTCGATGTATGCGGGGAATGGCCCCCCTCACCGCACCTTGCCATCCATGTCTTCAGGCTGGTGAAATGTGATCAGCCAGTTGGCTTTCCATCAGGGAGCCTTGAGCTCCCAGTTGGCCCAGTCAGGGGGGAGAAACAGTAAGGCTCACTGAGCTCATGGACTTTGGACTTTTTGGGAAAACCATCTGAGTGGTAAACAAGTTGGTTTTTTTTGGGCCGTCAACTCCGGAAGAGAGTGAAGCAATAGTTGTTTAATAGCATGGCTTCAACACAAGGAGGGTTTAGGCAAAGCTTCCCCTTTTGGGTTCAGACTTTGTTTGGCCAGTCCACTCATCAAGTGAGAAGTTTGAATCATGTTGGGTATTTTCTTCCCATCTTTTGGGGAGGAGACAGAACAAATTGATCGGGACCTTCTTGTTTCCTTTTGAGAAGACCGTGTTTGGGTGTGGGACAGACATCTTTTTGTTCTCGAAGTTAGGCATCCTTATATCTGGGGTGGTGTGCGGGAGGGGGATGACGGATGTTTGCCAGTTCAAGGAGAGTAAGGCTAAGGGGGGGAAGGGGAGGGCCAGATACCTGAGCTCATCAACCTACCCTAAGAAACTGGCGATTGCTCCAAAGTCAAGAGGCATGTTTGTATGTTGCAGAGCGGTTTCAGGGCCCAGAACCTATGTCTAATTGAAGTGGGGCTGGCGGGTACTTTGAAATTAAAACCCCGTGATCATAGGCAAAACAAGGTGTGCTCAGTTGTTGTAATTTTTGTTAGCCCCTTATCACGGTTCATATACCTGCCCGAAACTGAACAAAAAGAGGCGCTTTTGGCCGAGCTCCGAGCTCCGACACGTAACCCAGTGGATCCCAGGCAAGCCCTTCTAGGTGACCCGCCGTTGTGAGTTCCCATGGGTTTTTATATCCACGGGCTAAGTCCGCATCGCCTTTTAGGAGCCGTCCATGATGACCTTCTTCGTTTGCCCGAGCTCCGATGTGTCCCACTTCGGGGACGCGGCGCGGCCGCCGCGCTTACAGCCCCGGAGGAAATGGCACCGAGCTGAGGGATGTGACGTCCGCAAACTCCTTGGCTCCCGAAGGCCATCCGGTTCAACTTAGCTGTTTAGACCCTTTTAGTGTTTAAAAGTTGGGTTTCCGAATTTGACCCACCAAAAGTTAAGCTTTTGGCAGGGATCTGAGGGCAGCCCAGAAACGAATCTCTATTTTCGAACATTGCAAGACTTAGCTTACCTGTTCCAACATCTGGTTATTTTTGGGTGTTCCATCTTTTTACCCTTCAAGACGTTGCTGCGGGAAGCAAGCATTCTGACCTTTTGCGGGGGGGGGGTCTAAGTTTGGCCAACATCAGGAAACCCCATGCATTTCGTGTGTGCTAATGAATGGGCTCCAATCGCATCCCAAAGGAACCCCCATTCGTTGGAACTCATCTAGGGTCACCCCTCGTAAGGCCTCAGGGTCCCTTGCTGCTTTGGGTTCTTTTCTTACATGACCCCTGTGGACCTCACCAATCATCCCCAAAGCATACTAAGGGACGCTCTGGGAATGAGCTCGGGGTTCATAAACCGCTGGTTCTTCAACAGGGCCCTTGAGAAGGAAACTAACTCATTCAATCCACCCTCAGTGAATTACTCCGAGCGTGACATTCGTAGGCTCCGTCGCGGCAACCTCCGCTTAGACTTGGCTGGAACATTGGTCTTCTTGGAAGAAGCGCGGGGTTGACACGTTTTCAAGCTCACTTGCCCAAAGCATGCTAATAGTGATCCTGTTGCAGCCTTGCATACAAGTCGGCAACAACTGGAAAACGACACAAAATAAACAGGTTGATGCAAGGGCCTCACCTGGAGCCGTTGTGGAGTTGAAAGCCTTAAGCCTGAATGAAGCTTAGCCAGTCTGAATGAGGGAACATCTGAGGTGTGTTAGAGCCTCAGGGCCGGGCCAACCCTTTGTTGAAACTGTCTAGACAACCCTTTCGGTTTCTTTTTGTTGTTGTTTTTTTCCCCCGGGCGCAATGTTACATGCATTTAAGAAACAACTTTTGCAAGCCAACTCCCCTCGATGCAGCCGGGCGGCTTTTTTTTCACAGGCATTCTATGGCAAGCTGACTTTCAGGAGTCGGAACCAACAAGTGGTTGGTGCATGGACATGACCCCCAACCTAAGTGTCCCTCACAGGGTTCTTCATGCCCATGGGTTGTGTTTCGGTTGAGGCTCGCTACCCTTTTTAAAATTTGATGTAAAGGGAGACCACAAGAACATCCCCAGCCTCCCCCCTTTCCCCCCCAGTTTTGGCGTATCCCGTTTTTGGGCAGTCAAACATGCGGCGGTCAAACGGGTTTTTTTGCCCTACTTCCCCGAAATGTTTCAAGCTCCACATCGATCCGCGGGTCGGGATGTGTGTCGGATGCATCAGGTGGAGACTTGGCGGAAGGCGCGGCCGGCTTTCCGGCTTTCCGGCCTTCCGGTTTGGTTTGGTTAGCGAAGTGGTGGGTGTTTTTGGTGTGAAAAGATTGGAGGAGAGCACCAAAAGAGCGGTAGAGAAGGAGTTTTTTAACTGGGGGGGAAGAACCGGTGACGTCCACGTAGAAAGCGCGGCCAAACCGGGTTCTAGACCATTGAACAGGGCGTTTCCAGGTCGAAACGTGGAACGACCTTCAGGGGTGAAGAGCAAGCCACCCTAAGACATTTGCGCAACATGTTGAACAAACCAGTGCAAGAGCGGCATCGAAACAACGTCAGGCAGCCAAGAACCAACCAAGCCAACCCACCCCAACCCACCCCAACCCACCTCAACTCCAATTCAACGGCACCAACCCGCTTTGGGGAGGTGCCTGCGATCTTCGACTCCGCTCTGGGGGTGTCCATGCGTTGCGCGGCCGGGGGCTCAGAGCGACTGAACAGCCTGAAACCAGTCCACTGGCCAAGGGATTAAAAGGCCGCCCAATTTGGTACCCTCACTCCCACGCGGACGTTGCCACTTGCACGTTGCCATGGCAATCCCACGTTGCCACACTCCGCTCCCACCTTGCCATGGCACCCGACGTGGGGTTCTTAGAGAGGAAACTGATCTTCCAGGTACCCAGGTGCCATGTTAGTGGGAGGAAGGGTGTCCATTTGCAGGGCCCAGACTTTGTGGCCCAGAAAGCTGTTGCTATTGAGTTGCCCTCAGTCTATGGTTCATTTGGGAGAGACCCCACCTTTTGGACCAGGCGACTCGCGATTTTCTGATGTCCGTTGGGCGGTTCGCACATGAGAGTTTCTGATGCCAAAGCCCAAAGCCCTCGCACAAAAGGGTTGACTAGTTGTCCAAAGCGAATCGACCTTTTGACCTTTGGGTTTTCCCATTTTGGCAACCATTTTTAGTAGAGGTGCCATTTTGGTGAACCTTTTAGTTCTGGGTCCGAACTGGGCAACTGAGCTATTCTTCCCAGCCCAAAGTAAAACTCGAGGTCAAACCGTTGGGACCCAACGGCCAGGAGGAGGCCGGCGCTTCGCCGGCAGAGGCGGCCGCTGCAGCGGAGAGGTGGGCTCGGTGGTTGGTTTGCAAAGGGGAAGCAGAGAGGAGGCAGCCCATGTTGGATTTTTGGCCCCTGAGTTTGGGAGCGCACATATTGGTCTTGGCTCCCACTCACAAACAGCTTGGTTTGGGACAAGCCCATTCAAGGAAAACAAAGCGAGACCCAGTTCACGGGGTCTTGACTGAGGCACAAGGGAAGTTCTCTGAAGGTATGAGTTTGTCTATCTCAGTTCCTCGGTTCCGTTGCTCAGGCTTTGGCCAGTTTTGGGGGGGTTGGACCATTCTTGTGGTCAAAACAAGGTTAGCGACTTGTTCTGGCAAATTCACTCAGGACAGGCGCGGATCTTTTGCTTGGTTCCCACTTGCTACAAACAGGTTTGCAAAAAGACAAAGCAGAAATTCAGACAGGTCCTGGTTGGTCGGATCCACCGCTAAACGTCCACCCCCAGCATCTAGACTTCCGGAGGGTTTACATGAAGGGTTGCTTGAGGGAGGTGGCTTCCACGTAAAACCGGTGGAGGCCGAGAAATGAAGCGTAGAAGGCATTCAAACTTGGTCAAACCAAGGGGCTTGGAGCAATAGGCAGCTGTCAGGTTCCTTTCTGCTGTGCTGCCGGACGGGATTTGGGTCATCCTGGCGCCTGGGGCCTGGCGAATTTCGCTGGCGGTTTGGGTGGGCAAAATTGGTGCCTGGACCCTCAAGCCAGCCTTGATCATAGGACCTTGCTGTGGTTCTGTTAGTCCCTGCTGCAGAAGCCGTGCAGCTAGTTTCCTTCAGCCATGGTCAATACTCCTCGTCATCGTTGCCGTTGTCGTCGTCATCGTCCTCCTCCTGATCGTTCTCTTCCTCCTCCTCCTCCGCCTCATCCTTCTCCTTCATTATTTAATGGCCTGCGGCCTGGTTCCGCCGCCCCCACACACCTTAGAATTTCGGCCCGGGACGAGAGAAAGCACGCGATATGTAGACAGACACAGACAGACACAAAGACACGCAGACAGACACGCAGCGGGGGGGGAGGGTCTTCGCGGACACGAAGACAGACGCAGATGCGCAGGCAGACGCAGACAGAGCCAGACAGACACAAATACACAGACAGACACGCGGGGGGGGGACACGAAGAAAGACGCAGATACGTAGACAGACACAGACAGACACAGACAGACACAAAGAGACAGAGACAGACACGCAAGGGGTCTTCGCGGACACGAAGACAGACGCAGACAGACCCAGACAGACACAAAGAGACACAGACAGACGCGCAGGGGCAGGGGGGGTCTTCGCGGACACGAAGACAGACGCAGATACGTAGACAGACATAGACAGACACAGGGGGGGGCGGAGGGGTGGGGGAAGACTACCACTGACACGCGCGTTGTTTGGTCCCGAAACAGTATCGGAAGACTACGGGAAGAAGCCGAAAGATTGCGGAAATTTACGGGAAGAAGCTTGAAAGATTTCGGAAGACTACGGGAAGAAGCCGGAAGACTACGGAAGACTACGGAAGACTACGGGAAGATTACGGAAGACTACGGAAGACTACGGGAAGAAGCCGGAAGACCACGGAAGACTACGGGAAGAAGCCGGAAGACCACGGAAGACTACGGGAAGAAGCCGGAAGACTACGGAAGACTAAAGAAGCCAGGGAGCGGGGGGCGGGGAGGGGGAGGGGGGAGGGGGGGAGGGGGAGGGGGGGAGGGGGGGGGAAATCCAGAAATCCAGAGATCCAGAAATCCAGAGAGCCAAAAATCCAGAAATCCAGAATTCCAGCCGACGTAGAAACCAGCCCCAAGGGCCGCCCCAAGGGACATTTAAGTTATATATATATACATAATCATATTCACATTAAACTCACATTAAACTTGTAGAAAGCATATCAACAAAAGCAACACCGAACACACCGCCCCCATGCCGAGGCATGGGGTCGGCGGATTAGCCTCCTGCTCTCCTCCTCCTCCTCATCCTCATGCTCTTCCTCCTGCTCTTCCACATCATCGTCGTCGTCATCGTCGTCGTCAACAACATCAGCATCAAATCGACATCGTCGTCATCGTCGTCGTCATGATTCTACAGCGAAACATTCAAACTGATTTGGACCTGTACCGCGTGCCCCACCTGAACATTGCCTGCAAGCAAGCAGGACATTGATACCGTATGGGTTTGCCCATTTGAAACATGAAGCGTTGTCACCAAAGCAAGTGGAAACACCCTTTGGGAGGGTGATTCTGGATACCACAAAACAAAGGATTCTGTTTTCCGGACATACTTCACCAAACCGCCCGGTTGATCGCCCGGATTTTGAAACATTCTAATTATCGGGTCTTTGGGCGAAGTGTGAGGGCAGCTTGGAAGCCCTCTTTTCTGGCAGAGAATAACCCCCGTGCACCATCCCACTTGATTTCCTAGGGCGTTGGTTTGGTTGGTTGGTTGTTTGGTAGGTTGGGATCCCTTTCCGGTTCACCCTTTCGATCCCTAATGGAAAACCAGTGAGTGTCACAACCGACCGGCTCCAACGCCCAGGTCTGAGCATGAAGAGAGCTTTCAGCTGGCCAGGACTGCCGCCATGTTCCCAACCCGCGCGCAGAATGCGCGGGTTGTTGGTGATTCGCATGGAATGAAGGACCTTTTGGATAGCTAAGGGTTAACCAGGTTTCCTTACCGGCGCCCGTGTTGTTGGTGTTTCTCACAATGAAGGATCTTTGGGATAGTTTAAAGGCGAACCAGTTTTTTAGCGGCCCTTACTTTCCGAAACACCCAATTGGCAGACAAGGCGCTGCAAATGGCAACGGCCCATGTTTGGGCTTGCCTGAAAGGGAAGCAACGGGGAAACCATTTCAGGGGCTCCATAAATTTGGAGAAGCCCAGCTACCTGAGTAATCCCCAAGCCTTCTCTTGGGGTCTTTGCTTGCCTTTGCTGTCAGTTGTAAAGCTTAGGGCGCAACATAGGGCACGCTCAGCGAAATGGCCGTGAACTTCAATAGGGAACCACCAACCACAAGTGAGCCACAATCAAAACCCGGGTAGATGAAGGGACGATCCCAGCCGGAAATAGTTGCGGCCGCCTTTCTACTTCTTTACATGGTTCTGGGTTCACCATTTTTGTACCAGGTTTTGATTGTGACTCAAGTGGCCTTGAATTCCAACCTAAATGATGATGCCCACATATTATGCCCACCAAGGGTCCCTTCTGAAGAAAACACACACTCGGATGAAGATTAGAATCGGAACATGGGGACCAAACTCCCATGACCATGGCGTCCAGGGCCCCTGATGTCGCGTATATTATCCTCGAAACGTGGACCTTATACTGTGATACGGCTTTGTCAAGAGAAGGGGACCCCGACAGAGGTGGTTTCCTGGTTGGTTCAACTTTTTCAAGGGATACCCTGCACAGCTCAAGCGGTGCATGCAAGGTGTAGAAACGGGGACCTTACCGGGCCTGAGGGAGGCAATGAACTCACTCCCTGAGCAAAAGTGGACCTCAGGTCACTTCTTGGGAAGACAAATTGAGCGTCTTGGTCTTTGGGTTGGGCTTGTGTTCTGGTGTTTGATAAAGACCAAAGGGGACGACCACGCTTTTTGGGGGTCCGCTACAAAAAGACACACCCAAATGGGATTTGTTGAGGCTACTGTGTTTTTTTCCCCTAGAAAGCAACAGGGAGAACAGGACAACCACCCATTTTGGAGGGTCCCCTAACCGAAAAGACGCTCCCAAAGATTCGAGTGGTAAACGATGAAAAGTCGGACTTAGTTTGACCAACTCACTTGAGGTGAGTTCAGGGAGCAAACCGAGCGGTTGTAAAGATCCAAATTGAAGATGTGTGTGCACTTCACTCCTTTTGAGCCCTTGGTGACCTGTTGGCCGCCTGTTGGACCCCTGCTGCCTGCTCCTTCGCATGCCTGAAAGATGGCGTTTATTCCAAATTCGAAAGCTACTTGGGTGGCAGGCCAAGCCAACTAATCATTGGTGGTGAAACCCCACAAGGTAAGTCCCCTTTGCAGGTTTCTCTCTCACGACTTGTGGATCGTAACCCAAGAGGCCAACCAAAAACTTGGCCGAAGATCCAGGTAAGCTGCAGGGAAGCTCTTGGATGTTCAACCTGCATAGTAAGTCGGGTGTCGCCATTGTGATACATGGGATAGCAGGGGTTGGTGGACAACAGGACAAATATCCAAGTCGTCCCTGACACCTCAAGCCACCCTAAAACATCAGCCGCCTCCAAGAATATCCAAGTGGCCCATCAAGCCACCCGGGAAGAAAAAGGAGCAGATCTTACTCACCTCCAAATTCCCAGGTCTTTCCCCCTAAAAACCATGGGCTCCCATGGCACACCGGGTGCTTCTTCCGGGTTTTCTTCCCGGTCCCGGGACCTCGGCCTCGCCCCAGGAGCTTGGCAGCTCGGGCGCCGGCAGGCGAGGTGCGACCGAAACACGGGTAGATGAAGGTTAAGGGACACCCCCAGCCGGAAACAGCTGCGGCCGCCTGCGCATTTCCTTGCTTGGTTCTGGGTCAACCAGTTCAATAACGGGTTTGATTGTGACTCATTTGGTGTCCCATTCGCAAGCACCCCCCCAACAAAAAACAAGGGGTCTTCCATTTTGAGAACCGCAGCATGGCTGCATGGCTGTGTTGTTTTTTTTTTTTTTGTGGACGCTTCAGTTTCCTTGTGCCCCCCCTTTAAAACCCAACGAAAGGCCTCGATTTGCTGAAATGAAGATTGCTTTTCCCCGGGTTTAAAGAGAAACAAATTCACTGCTGGACATTTTTTTCATTTTTGCCAGGCGGCTTAAGCAAATGGAAGTTGGGGGTCTCCTCAACACTGTGCTCCGGAGGGTCCAAGTCCAAGTGGTGTCATTTGTATCGGTTAGTTTGGTTAGAATCAAATGGGTTTCATTGGTTTGGATTGGTTGTTATGACTTAATTACCAGGGAACCCCATCTATTTCTCCGACAAGAGTTCACCCCTGCAGCCCATGTCCAATGTTACTGTGGAGCACATGTTCCTTTTAAGGTGTTGATCAACCCTGGTTTTTGGGATTGAGGCAATGGCTTCTTAACGGCCATAGATGAACCAGCAAACGGCCCAAACTCATCAAACACATGGGTTTGGCCTTTCTTATTAGAACGGGGCGGCTATAACCCGAGCAATCAGAAGGCACAACTCCCCCCTTTCAGGGATTCTCCTTTGCAAGTGCGCTGAAAGATTCTTTCTGGGATGGATGGGTTCAGGAGTCAGAGTCCGCAAATTGGAAAGCGTTCTTTCTGACATCGACCGGACGAAGTCCCAACTGACAACGAGCGAGTTCCCAACCTGACACACGAAAAAAACAACACAACAACCAGACCCCCCCAAAGGCTATCCAATGGTCTGTGAATTGACCTCCGAATGGAAACCCAAAACTTTCAGATAAAGAGGTTGCCAGAAAAACCGTCAAAAAAGGTGACAAATGGCACCCAACAAAGTACCCGGAATCAAAAACCAAAGACATCCACCCTACGCCGCGAATGGCTTCTGGGCAAGCTATAGCTCTCCGGCGCCGAGTGGGAGGCCTGGGCCGTGCCTTGCGCACGGTGGCCCTGGACCTCTTCGACAGGCGCAAAACCGGCGGGTGGGCCTGGAGCTGACGGGATCTCCGAAAAAAACACGGACGGGACAAGAAGAACTGTGTGTAAACTCACTTCCTCCAAAACTCACTTCCTGAGTCCTGACTTCCTGGACTAAAAAAGACTGTTTGGGCTTGGATCATCTTAGTCGTAAAGAAAAGAAAAGTTTGGACTTTGTTTGGGCCATCCACTCGGGAAGTGAGAAAAACACGGATGGGAAATCGGTTTGTTTTTTGGCGACGGATAAAGAACAGCTGTGTGTGTGCGTATCTTTGTCAGTTCCTTGTCATGTTATTTCCTTTGTAATGTTCTTTGTCTTTTGGGTCGCAATTTGTTTGTGTTTGGTTGCCCTTGCACCTGACAAGCTTGCGCCCAAATGTTCCTCGCCTGGACTAAGCCTCAGCGCATGTCACCCAGGCCTCCTGTGCCGTGGTTTTCGTTTTTGTACGGGGCTCGACTGTCTCAGTTGTCCAAGGCGACGAGCGACCTGAGATTGCCCTTTTCGGGTTTTCCTTGGTGGTCCACCATCAAGAGTGAAGTGCCAGAAAGGCGATCGCCTTTTAATTCAGGTCCGAACTGGGAAAAAGTGAGCTTTGCAATCAACTACAAAATCCGTGCCCTTCTTGCCCACGGGATTACAAAGAGGAGAGGCGCCTGGGAGAGTCTCTATGGAAGCCTAAGGGTACCCTTTTTTGCAACACAATTTCCAGTATCCTGTCACCAAATTCTGATTCCTGCTGCCCAAACTCACGAGATTCCTAGCTTATGCTGCGAGAACGACAAGTACGAATTGTTGCATGTACTTCATGAATCCTCATTGGAGCTCCCGGCATTCCCTTTTGTGGCGATACATTGTTTTTCAGGAGAACGGAATTCCTGGCATTCTCTTTCGTGGTACATGGCCAACAGTATCAACATGGCAGGGACATGTCCTTTTTGGATTGATTTCTTTTCGGGAAACCGCCGGCAAGACTTCAACACCAGCCCCATTCTGAGGGTCCCGGATGTATTTTCCCAGCGGCTGCATGAGGAAAACACGGGAAGGGTTGCCTCCGGGCTGGGATCCACTGGGTTTGACACAAGCAAATCCCAGATCTGAACATTCCTCCAGAGTGCTGAATGCAACCTGATGGATTTCCGGATCCACCCGGGGGTAATTGCGGGGCCCTGTGAGTTCGAGATAGCTTGAAGCGAGTTCAGGCGTGTTTCTCGTTTTTTTTTTGGGGTTTTGTCTAGTTGGCATGCATCGCTTCGCCACGTAACTCTCTCTGGATTTGGAAATTTTGGAATTGAACATCCAACCATCTCGCCATTTTTTCAGCAAAGCCCGGATTGACGGCTCACGAATTTGGCGGGGAAACCCCCGGGCAATGCCCTCAACCTTTTTACCCTGCAAGAGTCAGGTCAATGCTGATCCCAGACAAACCTCAACAGGTCTACGCTGGGACATATCCAAAGGAGTGTAGTGTTCGCAAAGAAACCCCCAGGTTGGTAGATGTTTTTCGCGCCTCGATGCAACCCGCCAGTGACCTGACGCACGCAGAGGGCCAGTGCCTGGATGCTGGGCAGGCCGGTGGCCTATGCTGCGTGGAGCTGTGGGTCCGTGAATCGCTAGGTCCGTGACTTCCATTTGCTTAAGAATATGTTATAAATTCCCTTGTTGGTTTTAAAGGGAACTTAGCACTGCTGGAAATATTCTTATTTTTCCAGGGGGCTTAAACAAATGGAAGGGGAGTGTTCCTGTTAAAACTGGCTGGCTTCCTTGTGGTGTCCTTCAAATACCAGCCAAGAAGAGGGTTTCAGTATTTTTGAGGTCCACCTAAGTGATCATTCAGATTGGGCCGGCCCATGCGTTGAATGCAAAAGAGTCCGGAGGTCTCGAAGCCAGGCTGATACGGATGCCTATCCTGTCCATATTTCAACACTGGGGACGCCTTCTCTTTGGTGCATTTTGCCAAGGGATGTTAGGACTTTCACTTTTTGATCCAACTAATGGGTTTTCCGAATTGAACCACGAAAGTTAGTCACTTTTAGCAGGGGAGCAGAATGCAACCAAGTCTTCTGCCTTTGCCCGGGACATGTGGAAAAAACTTGGGCATCAACTCACGATGTTGAAGCTGGACACATTCAGCTCCCACAGGACAGCCGAATCGAGGTGATGGAAATTCCGATGCTTTCCAGCCTTATCCGTTCGCCTTTTGCCCACCAGTCTGAAGCGACACCCAACATAGCCAGGTGCCCTTATCTCACTTGGTGGCTCCCAGCCATCCGGTTCCTTAGCCTTTGAGTGTTTAGTGGTAGTATCGATTTAACCCACTAAAAAGGTAGTCACTTTCAGCGGGGGATCTGAGGGCAGCCCCGCTCAGTTGTTCAAAGCGAATCGACCGTTTGACCTTTTGGTGTTCCTTGTTTGGAAACCATTGCTAGTCAGTAAGGGGTCTAACCTCGATAAGGAGAAACGGCAAGATATAACAAGGATAAAGTTTTACAGGACACGGGATGAAGGGAAAATGCAGGGAAACATCCCCAAAAAGTGATCACCTTTCATATCCAGGTTCTTTAAACAAATGAACTTATGGTAGTAGGTAACCTTTCGCTATTGTGCTTTTGGTGTTGATATCGGGTGGTTCCCTTAGTTATACGGTAAACGGATCCACTGGGATACCCGAACTTTCCCCAACTAGTCAGACCACGGTGAGGAGAATTTTGGCGTACCTCGCCACCTTTTTACAGATTCCCACTTTCAAGATTCTTCATGGGATGGATTTATTGAGTTGCTCTGCCTCCCTCACTATGGCGACTGCCCCTCGGTTGGCACAACAAGAAGCAGTACACTTCCACCTTCACGCCGAATGATTATGATGAACATGATGATCCAGGAGGGGGGGGAGCCTGAGCCCCTGAACTTCTGTTTTGTTGTCTTCTTGTTTTCATTTGTTTCATGTTTTCCCTTTTTTCAACTATTTCAATTGATTGTTCATCATGTTCCTTCATCATCGTGTTCATCATCAGCCTTTTCATCATCGTCATCATCACTTTCATCATCAACATTGCGGGCCAACCTGTTGAGCTGGCTCTCATTCTGTCGGGCGCTTGGGACGCGATCGAGCGGTCCGGAGGTTTTTGGCGGGGCGTCGTGCCGTGACAGCTATGCTGGCGACGTGTATTCGTCCATTGTTGGTTGAGGATGGTTTCGGGCCCTCCCTTTTCAGGGAATTCCCCCTTTCAAGATTCTTTACGGGATGGATTCTACAGCATTTTACGGTTTAACTTTAGTGCATACATATATGATAAATCAATACATATAAATATATAAGTTATATTCTGAATAGGGGACCCTGTGGTGGACAACATCTAGGCGCGGGTTCATGTCCACCATTTTGTGAGGTGGTTCCCTATTTAAGAAACGAGTCATAGAATCAATCATGTGGAACAAACGGGAAGGGAGGATGTCGTATCACAGAAAGTGGCCCTGAAACCCAATTATTAACTCACCACAGCAGGAGATTCCCCTACTTCAGACTTGGCTTAGCTTTTGCTAATTTCAATGTTGAGAAACACGAGGTCTGGACAAAGTCACATTCATGTTTAATTACAGTGCCAAACACAACCAGGATGCTGCCTGGTATTAGTACCAACCACTGGTGCATGACAGGGCAACCAGCCATTCCGTGTCCGCAACGCACAGAGTTTCAAGGTCTCAACGATGCGTAGATGCAACATTGCAGCATGTATGCTCAGCCTGTTTTGCTCCCGACGTCCATTTTTCCTCATGAGCCGCTCTTCAGAGAGTCCATTTTCCTCTCAGGTGCGCAGGAATCAATGGGGGTGGGTTTGGGGGGGGGGGGGTTCTTTTTTGTTCGTAGGTCCTCAACCCCCCGTTCCCCTGGCCAAGCAACCCCCCCACTTCGGTCCCGCTCGCAGCCACCAGCACCAAGCTTGCAGGCATGTTTCAGCGACTTCGGGTTCAACGCAGAGGCGCGCTTTACTGAAGCTCCGGTCTGGGCCCTTGCAGCGCACCTCGTGGTTTGCCCCCTTGGCTGTATATGGATCTGTGTTTTGTGTTTTTCAGAAAGAAACCAAAATGTATGGATACCTGGAGGACCCTTTGATACACACAAAAGTGCTCCGGACTATTTGGGTGAAGTGCTCGAGAGAAAGCGAACCCGCAACTCGAGCGCAATCTCCCGCTACTCGGGCGCAATTTTCCGCAACTCGGGCGCAGTTCCAAAAAGTGTGCAACGCCAATGCTCTGCCCTGCAATCCGTGCGCTTGCATGAGTGTTTGTGTTTAACATTACTCGCGCACTTACCTGCCACGAAAGCTCGAGCAAACATTTGTGTAGCAATGGCTCCTACAGGTACTCGGTCTTGTTTGCCAACGCAGAACCCAGTCTTGGGGCTGTGATCGAAAAGAAAAACAAAAAACACAGTTTAGGCCTCCTGCCTAAGCCTGGCTCGGAGTGTTTTTTTTCTTTGGGAGCCTTCGGGGGTGACGTGGGTGGTGAATTAGGTGCGCAATGGTGCGCATTAAACCAAGTAAGATCAAATTGACAGATCTCTCAGTGGCAATGTACAAAGTGGCAAAAACAAAAACAATAAACCAATTGGGATCGAATGCCGCGAAGTATATACATCAGTCCGAAAAGGGCTGGAAGGAAGCCGGACCAATCCAGGGTGGACCAGTCATCTTGGGTCGCATTGCGGGTTTTCGCGTTGCCAGTGAGGCCCGTCTTCTTCTAGCCCTTCGGACGATCGGGGCTTTGGAGCAAAACCTGTGAACTGCGCTCTGGGAAAGACTGCCATCCGGTTCCTTAGCTTTTAGCCGTTTCGTGGTTTGGTGGTAGTTTCCATTTGACCCACTGAAAGTTAAACTTTTAGCAGGGGGATCCGAGGCGAGGGCAGCCCAGTTTAGTCGAGTTCAAAGTTTCAAAGGCTTCTACCGCCCACTTCCCTGTTGCCTTCTTGTGTGGAAGACTTCTATTTGAGTGGCTTCTAGACATGGGATTCCAACCCCAGAAAGAGTTCCGAATCATTCTCTACAGGGGTTACCGGTTCCAAGCTATACAACCGTGGTTCAAAGAAACCACTTTGGCTCGTCCTCGGTTTCACCTTGTTTGGGTGCCAGAGTTTTGTGAAAAGCGGGCCGCGGGGCGCGCAAAGCGCTTCGGCTCGCTCGCCAGGCGGCGGTGATTCCCAACCAGGTCCTGGCAGTGCTCTTCAGGCGAGTCGAGAGGGGTGGCAGTTTGGTTTCAGGTTGCCACACTGCGATACCCGTTTGGGGACTTCTACTTTGCTATCGCAGAAAGGGTTATTGTCCACAACCGTGGGCACCCGGGTTGACAACCCTCGCTCCAACAAGATCGGACGTATTTCACTCTTGCGTTGACAGCTGCTTTACGATTTCCACAGCTCTTCTTCCGACCACAACCCTTCTATCGGAACCCCATTTCAGAAGGGAGGATGCGTTGAATGGAGCCACCAATGATGAAGCAACTAAGAGAACACATATGTCATAAAACAGGGCCGAACATAGCCAGTCTCCAATCATCATGGGTTCGTGGTGATACACCACCGTTTGCAAGGTCAAGGAGCCACCCTCGCCAGGAAGACTGGATGACTTCCCTGTCTACTGGACAGGGTGAATGTGAACCAAAATCTATATTTTGGGTATGCTGTGTGTATGGCAATCCGAAAATGAAACCAAAGAAAGCACAACGGACCAGGGACTTGAGCCACCATTGTCATGTTTGTGAGCCGCCTGGCCAACAACAATGACGCGGTCCTGATGTGAAAAAGACCAGAAAGCAACATGAACCTGTTTGCATGATCTTGTGGCTCTCAGGAAAAAAAGGCAGGTGGGACGAGTTCTGTGCCTCCTTGGTTGTCACATATCGTTGAACATTTCCGAACAGAGTTGTCGGGTACACAACCAGGTTTTCGGGTTGCAACCCATATGGCATGTTTATGAAAGTTTAGAACCACGAAAATTGCCAGTTGGACATTCTTCCTACTCCGCATTTGTGTTTGATTTGTGTGTCGCAATTTGCCATAATATCATGATGCACAAACAACATTGTTGCCATCAACATATTTATGATGTTATATTTCACATGTATCAACATACGCAAATCTAAGTAGCAACTAATGCTGCTTTCTGAAATGAATAATTCATGAAACGTCTCGCCTCAGGCCAACAATGCCAAACATCCGGGCATAAGGGACCCCGCGGGACCGGCTGAACCGTGTCAGTTTGGACTGTGAGAGCTCGTCCGCCGTATAGCCAGCCGCTTTTTGGGCGTTTCTGGGCGTTTACCCGGCAAGCCGAGCGCAGGCGGTCCTCTTCCGAGGCGTCGAAGGGCTTTGGCCTGGTGCTGCGGTGCCGCCAGGATGTGCCGGAGCTCCAGAAGGCCGGAAACAAGCGAATCGACCGGATTTTGTTCAAAAGTTTTGTGCCCAGGTTCAAATGTGGAAGTTTCTCATGCACAGCATGAGTATTTTCACGGACAGTGCTAGAACAGGTTGCTTCATGTTGAAAGGCCTACAAGAGCAACTTGTTGTGCCCTTGTTTTCGAGGGACATAAGATGTGGGTGTCCTAGAAGTCAAATCGGGTCGTTTATAACGGGGTATTGGGTATTTGGTCCAAACTGGGATTTGCTCCCTTCAAATAGTGGGTTTCATGGTTTTTCTTCCTATCGAGCGCCAGCAAATGGTGGCGTCTTGGAGCTCAATTTGAGATACGCCCAGTTCAGCTGAGCCTGTCCTCTTTTTCCCTTTTTGTTTGCGTCTGGGTTCCCAACCCAACACTTGCCAGCTGGTCAACCTCTAACAGGGTCCCAGTTCAGAAAAGATGCATGTTCCGGACCCCTATTTTGGCACCAGGTGGGTTCCGGTTAACCCCAAAAACGGTTAACCCCAAAAGGGTTTCTGCCAAACGCGTTATTAGGCTACTGGGAATGTGTCCACAATAGGGCATACCCGTTGGTTGAGTTTACACCAACCCCAAAACTAGCACCCCGAAAAGCACGGTGATGTGTTCGTTTGGGAAACCAAACGGATACCAAAACAGGTATACCCCTAAAAGACAGCACGCGCATTTAGCTCTGACTGGGCTGCGTTTTCGGGTTCGGTTTCGGGTTCGAGCCAGGGAGAGGAGCCTCTGGATGCTGTGGAGATGCAACTCGGCATGAGATATGTCTCCACTTTTGGTTGCTCTGCTTCCCTTCAAAACAACCTCAAACAGGGTACTACAAGCATCCAAGTACTTAGAATGGGGGTGTGGGGTACCTTAGCCAAGTTAAGTCATGAGCCTTGGCCCGCCAAAAAGCCTCGCTGTTTGCTCAAAGCCCCAAGTAGTTGACTTTTTTCAATTGTGCCACCTTGTCCCTTACGATGGCGCCAAGTTCTCTTTGTTTGCAAACCTTCTGGTGCTGGGGCCCCGTTTTCCCATTTTCTTCGGCCCCGTTGGTCTTTGGTCAAAAAAACGTCCCCCTTGCCCGGGCGGTTGATGCTTTCCTGTTGCCCAGAACGCCTCGCCCGCAAGGCACCTGGCGCAATTCTTCGAGGCAAAGCCGCAATCCGCGAGCGATGTGTCGTTTTAGTTTGTCAAGTGCCCACCTGGACAAGGAAAATCCACACGCAAAGACTAGAGGAGCCGCTCGGAACTTTGGGTCCCAACTTTTCCGGGATGCTTAAGGGTGTGGGCTCCAGGCCGCCGGTGAGCGGTACTCCTTCCGAGCCTTTTTGGCACAGCATCAGAGACAGCTTGAGACATGTCCTACGAAGAAAAAAACCGGGGCCCCAGCGAATCTTCAAGTCGGCGAGGGGCCCGGGAAAGTGAGCGATGGGCCTTCGGTTCGAAAGTCGGGTGTCCGGGTGCATCGCTTGCTGTGTGAAAAAGGTGCTAAAACAGAGAGTGAAGGCAACCAAGGCGGTTTGGCTTGGTGTGTGTTGTTGTTCTTTGTTTGTTTTTTCGTGTTTATGTTTGTTTATTGGGTGTGGGGTTGTGGTTTTTGTTTTTGTTTGTTGTTTGTTGTGGTTTGTGTTGTTTGCTTTGTGTGCTTGTTTGTTTGCATGTTTGTTTATTTGTTTTGTCGCGTTTGTTTGTTTGTTTGTTTGTTTGTTTGTTTGTCTGTCTGTCTGTCTTTTCTGTTCTGTTCTGCTCTGTTCCATGCTTGGTCGGGTTGCTTGTTTGTTTAGCTTACTTGGCTTAGCTCTTAGCTTGTTTGTTTGTTTGTTCTGCTCTGCTCTGCTCTGCTCTGCTCTGCTCTGCTCTGCTCTGCTCTGCTCTGCTCTGTTTGGTGGGCTTGTTTGTGTGATTGTTTGTTTGCTTGTTTGGTTGGTTGGTTTGTTTGTTTGTTTGTTTGTTAGCTTGCTTCCCCCGTGTTTGTTTGTTTGTTTGTTTGTTTGTTTGTTTGTTTGTTTGTTTGTTTGTTTGTTTGTTTGTTTGTTTGTTTGCTTGTGTGTCAGGTTGCAAGCAAATCATGCTTTCATCAGGCTTGCAGGTTCCTCTTTCTGTGAGGAGCAATAGTCTACATCCGGGTCTTGGTTTCCTGCTGGCACCGTTTTGGAGATAGGTTTTAAAGGGAAGCTAAAGTGAACGCGCCGACTTTTGGGTTCCTCCAATTTGGAGACAATGTCTGATGTAACTGGGTGATTCCAAGCCATCCCCTTAGCTTTGTAGCCTTTCCGTGTCTGGTGCTGATTTCCATTTAACCCCCTAAAACTTAAAACTGTTAGCGGGCGAGTTGGGGACAGCGCAGTTAAATGCTTTCTGCCAACCCGATGGGTGCGGGTCTTCGAGTTACAACAAGTGAGCTATGTGTTCCTGCTTGGGAACGTTGTGACAAGGCATTGGTTTCCCTCAGTTGTTCAAAACGAATCGACCTTTTGACCCGTTGATTCTCCCATTGTGGTCCATATTTACCTGACAAGGCATTGGTTCTCCCATTTTGGTTCTCCCATGTTCGACCTTTGGGCTTCCTTTTCTTGACCCCCCCACTTTTTTTTGACCCTGCTGAGCGGGCGCATGAGCGGGTGCGCTTCCCATCTGGCAGGCGCGGAGCGAGTGCGCTTACCATTTGGCACGCAAACATGTGTGCAGCGCTGAGCGGGTGGACTTGAGCATGCGCGCTTGAGCGGGTGCGCTGACCATGTGGCCGGCATGCGCGCAAGGCGTGTTGAGTGGCCTGCCAGGCGGAGGAGGAGGAGGAGGAGGAAGATGCGGAGACGTCAGCCACGCACGCGCAGGCCGCGTCCTTTCTTGGCACTGAGGTGAGCGCGGCGGTGAGCTTGGCTGAGGACACAGTCAGTGCGACTGACGACACAGTGTCGGTCGCAGGGTCTGTGTCCTTGCGGCCTCAGAAGCCGTCGGAGAGCGAGATGTGATTCAGCACCTGGCGTGCGTGCAAAAACGCTGGGGCAATGCCCCCGGCACGACAGGCCCTCTGGGTTTTGTTGCGTGAGCGTACTGCCACCTCACTGCCGAACTCTAAAAGACACTGCCGAACTCCAAAAGATAAATGTTGACGGTCGAAACAACGGCCCACAGCCATCTTGAAACACGGGCCAAGGACATGCGGAGTCTTGAAGGATTCATTGCGCCCCTTTTTGAATGGAGGGCCATTTGCTAAGGATGTTTGCAGTTGTTTCAAGGATTTTTTGGTTTTTCAGGGCGGTTGTTTTTTGGCTTTTGTGGCTTTTACGGGTTTATGTGGCTTCTGTGGCTTTTTCATTTCGCATCCTCTGCATTCACAGTTCCTCTCTGTTTGGCTTTGAAACAGCTTTTTTTGGATGTATGTGGCTTTTGCGGCTTTGGCTTTTCGCATCCTCCACATTACCAGTTCCTCTCCGGCAGGTGGTTTTCGGCCTTTTCTTCCTGCATCCTCTGCCCCTCGCCACCCCCCTTTCAATTTTAATGCACCCCTAATTGAACCAACCCCCCCCAGCTACTTTCCCTATCAGCACTCGAACATCATCCCCGTCCCCCGCTACTTTTAGACCCTAATTCAATCATCACTCCCCCAGTCATCATGGGGGGGCTGCTAAAGGTCTTGGCGTCGCTCCATAGTGCTTGAAAGATGCTTCGCCAAATGAGGCAAAATGTTGCGAATCCCAAGCTCAAAAAAAACCAACCTCATCCGCAGCTAGCCCAAGTCTGCCCAATATCTCCTTCGAGCCTTGGGCCACACAAGTTGCCTGCCTGAAGCCTGCCCTGAGCCACAACCTGCTGGTGATGCCCTGCTGGTGATGCAAAGGATGTTGGTGTGACACGACCTCCGCTTCTTCTTTACATTGTTTGCCCCTCCGGGGGAGTTGCTGGTGATGCTGGGGATGTTGGTTGGACACGCAGGGGATGTTGAAAGCAATGCTTATGATGTTGACGGGCCAGTGTAAAATACGTACATGTCGTGAGAAAATGCTGTAAAATACACCATGCTACTAGCCAAGACGGAAAACAAAGAGCATCTCACAATAACACAACAATCCTAAATTAAATCTCGACCCTTTTTGAATCACCACTTTTTCGATCATCATGGGGTACTTTTCAGAAACCCCTTTTTGTGCACAGCTGCAGCCCTTTTTCACTCATCACTTGAAGAAAAAGATACGGAGACAGCCTCCAAGGTCGGGGCCAGCCACGCAGGCCGCGTCCTTTCTTGCTGAGGTGAGCGCGGCGGCGAGCGTGGCTGAGGACACAGTCCGTGCGACTGACGACACAGTGTCGGTCGCAGGGTCTGCGGCCTCAGAAGCGGTCGGAGAGCGAGATGTGACTCAGCACCTTGTTCAGGTCGGGCGGGCGTGCGTACAAAACCGCTGGGGCAATGCCCCCTGATTTTGTTGCGTGAGCGTACTGCCACCTCACTACCGAACTCCAAAGGATAAATGTTCACGGTCGAAACAACGGCCCACAGCCATCTTGAAACACGGGCCAAGGACATGTGGAGTCTTCGAGCAAATTTTGAAGGATTCATTGCACCCCTTTTTGAATGGAGGGCCATTTGCTAAGGATGTTTGCAGTTGTTTCAAGGATTTTTTGGTTTTTCAGGGCGGTTTTTTTGGCTTTTGTGGCTTTTACGGGTTTATGTGGCTTCTGTGGCTTTTTCATTTCGCATCCTCTGCATTCACAGTTCCTCTCTGTTTGGCTTTGAAACAGCTTTTTTTGGATGTATGTGGCTTTTGCGGCTTTGGCTTTTCGCATCCTCCACATTACCAGTTCCTCTCCGGCAGGTGGTTTTTTGGCTTTGCGGTTTTTGGTGGCTTTCTGGCTTTGGCCTTTTGCATCCTTTGCTTTCCCAGTTGGTTTTTGGCCTTTGCTTCCCAGCATCCTCTGCCCCTCGCCACCCCCCTTTCAATTTTAACGCACCCCTAATTGAACCAACCCCCCCCCCCACTATTTTTTGCCCCTAGTTGAATCATCACTTTTTCGAACATCATCCCCCGCTACTTGTTTTGCTCCTATTTCAATCATCGCTCCTCCGGTCATCATGGGGGGGGGCTGCTAAAGGTCTTCATGGGGAGGGCTGCGGTGTTCTGACTGCGCAGAGATTCAGCTGCACCCCTTTTTGAACATCACTTGTTCGATCATCATGGGGGGGCCGCCCCCCTCCTGAAATGCTGGATGACTGGACAAAGCTCAAACGGTTTGATATGACTTCCGCCACGAAGCTTGATTTTAATTTTTGCCAGCGCAACAGGCAAGTACCTAAAAGTCCATCCAGAAGCTCAGAGCAACGTGCTGAGAGCAGAAGTCAGTTGCCCAAAGGAGCCATAAGGTTCACCTTTCGCGACCATGAAGGTCAAAAGGTCGAATTGTGGGGATACATTTTTTTTGACCCTCCATGCCCTCCTTTTTTTGACCCCCCTTTCCTTCAGTTTGACCCCCCCCTTTTTGTCACCCCCCCACTCTCTTTTTTTTTCGACCCCTCCCCCTGGTCAATAAAGAGGCCTGCCCGGGAACAAAGGCGCAGCAACGGAGCCAGAGCGGAGTAGCATCGACATTGTGTATGTCCTTGTCGTTCACTGGCAGACTTTTGCCATGTTTGGTGGGTTCGACACCATGGGGGGCAAGTGAGCCTTTTACTGTCAAGGTCACTGGGCAACTTTGCGCATTCCATTTCAATCCATATTATGGGCGTGGCTCAAAATTAAGGAGCTAGGGCAAACCGCAGGTTTTAGTTTTTGGTTCCATTTACCCAGGTGCCATTTGAGCCATATGTCCGCAGTCCTATCGCAGAAATCGCAGCTAGAGCTTTCTCTGATTTGGTGCAAGGTGCCCCGATGAAGGTCCCTTACTCGAGTTGGCGCTTTGAGCGGTGAGTGGCAGAAAAATTGCACCTGTTGGGCTTCATTCTTTTAACCGCGCCCCTCAAAGGGGAAACTCAAGCCGTGGCACCTCCAACGGACCTGAGGGCTATAAACCAACGGGGTTGGGAGGGGGACGGGATTTGGGGCTATAAACCATGGCACCAAGGGCCGGGCTAGCGCCTGAAGCCTCCTCCAAGCTGCGACGGCTCTCGGCCCCGTCGCGGGAGCCGCCGGAAGCCCAAGTTTCTGTGTCTGAAAATCAGAGACACGAGACCCCCCCCTAATATGGTTGGTGTTTCTTCCATTTAAGACCAACCAAGAAGGGTACCCAAATTTGGCATGGCCTACTGGCCTTCGTGGCTGGTCGTTTCGTCTCCTAGGTCTCTCCCTTTTGTGGGAGGGTTCCCCTACAAAATTAGACTACAGAGAAAAACTCAGGTGATATCCCCAAAAGCATGCGGTGCTCTTTTTTGTGCTCCCTCGTGGAACCCTGGTAAAACCCTTGTAAAACCTTACCTCAGGGCCGCCCCGGACCCCGGATCTGGGCTGAGACCCAAAGCTTTCAGCTGGGGAAAAAAGCTGGGTACCCTAAACCCAACCTTTGTGGGGGACCTAGAGTCTCCCGCGAGGCGGCCAAACTGGGCTTCCCGCTCTGCAACGTCTTTGAGGCCGGAGAAGGGCTTCCGCTTGTTCTTTGAAGCGCGAGGAAGAGCATCTGCAAAGGCACAAAACGGGCGAGTCACTTTTTAGGGGACCAAAATGGTGGTGGTCCTCCTTTACCACCACCCCCAAAGAATAACAGACCAAATTGGTCCTTTTATTGCCAATGGAAACATAGGGCAAGTCAGGTTCGCTGATGTCCGTCGCGAGAGTTGTTTGGCCCGAACAAGCCGTGCGTCCGATGTTTAAAATTGGTTTTCTTAGGCAATGTATCCAAGGCTGAAGTGTTTTCCCCCTGTTCCTGAGGAACAGCCAGCCATCATGCGTCACTCATCTTGTAGCAGCAGACACGCAGACTGTTAGACAGATCCCTTTCAAATCCATGGTCGCCGAACCTCCGATCCATGAGTGTTTGGGATAAAAGTTGGGACGGGCCGTCTCGTGTTCGGCCCGTTGGGACTTCAAAACTAAGTTTGGCGTCCGGATCATTTGGCCCCAAATTTTGCTCCGATCTGATTCCCATCTCAAGGTCTCCAAAGATGGACCGCATGAACGATTGGAAACTCGGGGAAGGCTTGAAAGGGGGGGGGTTGTACGCAAGCTGCTTGGAAGGTACACATTTCCATACAAGCCATCCATAGTTAAACCGCTTCGAATACATGTGTTTGCTACAAACTTGTGTTGAAGCCTGGGAAGTAGTGTCAACTTCAGATCATTCCGGAGGACAATGCCCGATCAAAAGGGAACCACCGATTTGAAATCAGGGCGATTTGGATGAGTCCGAAGTCGACATAAATTTGTTGAGGCATGAGAACGTCACATCCCTGAAAACCGCCACCCGTGCAATGCCGCAACGGCTCTCGCTATGGCTCGTGCACTTGCGAGTGGTGGGTGTGTCTTTTTCTGAGGGTACCCTTTTTGGATGGTTTTAGAGGGAAACCAAAACAACATACCCACTCTAGGGGCTCCCTTTAAGAAAAGACACCTAGGTCCCCCAGTAGTGCCCTTTCCCCCTTTTTTGGGGGAGGGTTCCTCTGGTAAAATAGACTGCAGACAAAAGGAAGGCCCTTATTCAAACCTCTCTACTGGAGAACCTAGACACACACACACACACACACGGATGGTCATCCACACTTGAGAGGAGGATTCCCTCCTTAGGTCAGGCCCATGACCCGGGTCACGCCTCGCGGCAACCAAGAAACTAGTTGGGCCTTGTGTGTTTCTTTTCCTGGGGTAAATGTACAGGGTGTTTGAAGTATTCAATGTCAAGTGTTCCGAATTCGGTATTTATGCGCATTTGTTCTTTTGGGGGGGCCTGGCAGGGGGCATTGGGCCAGAAGCAAAAGGCATTCAGTGGGGAATCTTGCTGGTTCTTAGCAGCCGGACTGAGCCATGCTGTGCATCTCTTTTTGGAGGGTACCCCTCCTTTGGTTTAAACGGAAAACCCAAAAGGTAAGGGGGAAAACCACAATCCAATCTGTGGGGGGGGGGGGGGCGGTCCCCGCATTTAAGAGTACCCCTTCTTTGGTGTTTGAGGGTACACCACCTTTCGTTTTGCGGCTTGAAAAGAACAGCAAAAGGACAGCAACGATTTTGGACGTCCCCCAAGAAACACACCCATATATCTTGCTAGTTCTCACGAATCAACGGCTTTGGGAATGAATCGTTTCGGGAGAAGCCTAGAAAACCACAGGGACCGGTGTGGCATCGCAGGCCATTCGCCGCTCCGAGCTGCGGACAGCCTTGGACGTGGCGGCGAGCATCGATGAGACCACCAGCTACGAGGATGGATCCGGAGGGAGCTGAGAAGGGGGGTGGAAGGGACCCTTGTGGGAGGGGTGAAGCAACCCACATCTGGGTATCCCTACATGGGACATGCTGGCGTTTTGTTCGACTCCGCTCGGAACTTTCAGGGGGGGGGTCCTGTGGAATGGGCTGGGGCTGTGGGAGGTCGGGGAATCCACAAGGAAGCCCGCTGCCGTTGAAAGGGGCGAAGGGGGGGGGTCCCCCACAAGTGACACATGCTCACAAAGGAGGATCCTGCAAAGGAGATTCCTTTGGAAGTGGCGGTTGTTGATATGGTCTGGGGTTCCTTTTCAGTTTGTGTATGGCTTGAGTGTGCTTGGTGTGTCGTTCAAAAAAAAAGTTCATGGTAATTAGTAGGGCTGCAAAAGCATCGTGTTTGCAATACCACACCAGAGGATAAAATGTTATCCGACCGTGCGCTACGTGTTTGATGCAACCACATTGCAATTGCTTAAGATTGAAGTAACCCTCATTTGGTAGCGTGTTCGAAGGGATCTTGGAGGCGCTTTGCTCCTTTCAACTCTTCAACACTCAAAGCCGGTTCCAGGGGATCTTGGGACATCTGTTTTGGTCTTACACTTCAAACACAATCCCAGAGGCTCACAGCGGCGGCCAAATTTGGGCGGAGTAAACATGTCCAGAAAGATTATTTTTCACAGGCCCTGGTGGGTTTTCAAGGCGGAAGGAGGGGTCCAAGGCCTAGCGCTTTCTTTAGTGTTCCCGGTTGGTGGCTGGATTGGTTGATTGATTGGTTGATTGGTTGGTTGGTTGGTTGGTTGATTGGAATCCCCTTCCGGTTCATTCCCAAGTCACCTCTTGATTCCTCACTGAAAACCTTCAACACTGCTGGCTGGATTGGTTGCCTGGTTGATTGGTTGATTGGTTGATGGGTGGGTTGGTGGCCTGATTGGTCTCCTAATACACCTCAAGCCCACTTGGTGGTCGCCCATTTGGTACCGTCTTTGGTTGGTTGCCACTGTTCCGATCTGAGGAGTTTCATTCCCAAGTCCCCTCTTGATTTCTCACTGAAAACAATCAAATTTTGGTCGGTTGCTTGGTTGCCTGGTTGGTTGGTTTTGTTGGTTTGGTTTGGTTGGTTTGGTTTGGTTGGTTTGGTTGGTTTGGTTGGTTTGTTTGGTTGGTTTGATTGGTTGGTTTGAATGGCTTGCTTGCTTGCTTGCTTGGTTTGTCCCGGGGGGTCTGGTCGGTTGGTCGAGGAGTTCTTGACCCTCCGCCGCGGCCTCCCAAGCCCCGAGCTCAGCGTCTTCGAGGACAAGGCGCGGCGCGCGGCGCGCAGCGAGCGGCGCCTCGGTTGCGGTTGCGCTCGACGGTCGGTTTCGGGTGGAGGCGTCGGGTGGCCCTTGGAGCGTTTGGGGCTTCTGCTGGACCTTCAACACGAGTTCGATGGATCCGCATTAAAACAAGTCCACAACTGGCAAAAAGAGCCAGATACATGTTTTGGTCCTGGTGCTTTGAGGCAGAAACTGCGGTGTTGATGCCGTTTGTTAGAAGCGTTCATGATTTTATCCAGGTTCTAAGCTCTGTCCGGCTGCTCACATCAGCAGATCATCATGTTCAGCAGTCGAGCCCACATCCTAGACCGCCAGGCAGCCAGCCAACACTGATGTTAGTATGTCCTTTCTGTCGGAATGCTTGCGGGCGGGTACACCCCAATTTGTGCAAGAAATGCTCACAAAACCCTTTCGGGCAAATATTAATATTATCCGTGGCTTACGTTTGGAAAACACCAAATTGTTATTTGCATGAAGGCACAGAGGGACGGATTTGGTTTCTTCACATCTTACATAAAACAAAGCCCTCAAGGAAAGCCATAACGTGATAAGTGAGTTTTGCTTTACACCAATCACGAAGCAACTTGGGCTAAGGTCCAGGCCTCTCTATGGCCACTTTGGGGGTTTTGGGTGGAGGCGGATGGCGCGGATGGCATCGCTTGGATTCTTTCGGCCGATGCAATTTCTTTCGGCTCAGGGGGGTGAATGGAGATGGATGCGCATTCCCCCCATCGCATGAACCAGGCTCAGCGAGTGGTTTGGGACCTGAGCAACTCGTTCTGTTCGACATTCGGATTTTTCTGTCACCTTCCAATTAGGTAATCCACTCTGAGTCGACACACACCTTGCCCATGCTATCCCGGGTCCCGTCCATTGCAAGGCCCCCACAGTTTCTTTTCAGATGCGAGCCGTGGGTGAAGCCAAAACGAGGACCCTTGAGGTAGTGCTGGGTTTTTTGCCGGTTTTCTCTTGGTCCCCTTTTGAGGGATACGAAACCAACAGGAAGCCAAGCATTCAAGAGGACCAGACCCCCCCACGTTCGAACCGCGCCTGGCGCCTCGGGCGCGCCGCGCGCCTCGATCGCGATGGAGCGCATCGCGAACGTGTCATGGGGCAAGTTTCTGCCTGTGGCAGGGGCCCTTTCTGCTCTTAGCTGCCTGGCGAGAGAAACGTCACGAGCGGCGGTCCGGCGGTGGCCTTTGAGTTGTACCGCTGGTGCGGTGGCCTTTAGGTTTGCTCGAATGCTACCGTACCCCCCCCCCCCCCCCGCTTTTTCTGAGGGCGTTGAGGAAGGCTTTAGCTTCCTCCCTTTAGCTTCCTCCCTATGGCTATGGCCCCGGCGGGTTCAACCTGTTCCTCGTTTGATTGGGGTTTCCAGGGTTTTTCGGGATCACTCGAACATCATCCAACCACTTCTGTGATACTTTTGGGACGCTCCCCTACTATGGGGGTGAATCTTTGGGTTAGGCCCTTTTTGTTGTATGACAGAAGTGGATTCCATTTCCCACGGCCCGGCGCAGCGTCATGTGGATCTTGGGTCTGCTTTAGTGTTCCCCCCCCCCCGATTCGTGGAGACAGCGAGCACTCTGTAGTGGAAAACCTAGCAGGTTGGGTTCGACTTCGACCCTTCACCCTTTGAGCTGAGAAGAGCTTGAGATGAACCACCCTTTAAGGTAAAAGCAAAGGCTTTGATTTGGGAATTTCAGTACCTCCCTCCCCAAAAAAGAAAAGAAAACAGACAGAAATTAATCAACAGATAAATAAATAACTAAATAAATGATACTGCATTAAAAAAAACAAAAACTCAACCCCAAAAAGCTTTCCGGAACCTCCCCAAACCGCTCCAGACATTATCAAGGAAGAGACCCCAAGCTTGCAGCTGTTGGGAAGAACGTTTCTTTTTAAGGTGACCTTTGTGCGCCTCTTCGCCAACTTACTTTTTGTAAAGAAGTTATCCTAAGTTTGATGGGTTGGGGACCATTTCAAAGAAAATAGTTTTTAATTGTTGCCCGGATTTTGTTTGCTCTGTTTTCCTGGCCTGTGTGTTTTTGTCCGGATTGTTTTTCCTCCAAGACAACATTCAATTGAAGCGGACTCCAACACAGTCACGGGATCCTGAATTTGGCAACATAATTCCCACAAACGTGCACCCAATCAAAAAACGTGCGGCGGGTCTCTCAATGCGTCGCATTGAACTTGATGGGTGAACAGGGGGCTGTCGTTCTTTCCCTCGAAATGTCTGGTCTGATCAGATCTGCCAACTCCATGTCCTATGGGGTTCGAGCTCGATTCGGGGGAAAGCAGCTCACAATAGGTGGTGGAGTCATTGTGGAAACTGCAGTTTGGATTCAAATCGTTTTGTGTTGCCTTCTTTTCAAGTGTCCTTCTCGCTTTGGTTGTTCTTCCACTGGGTCCAGTCGCCTGGCGAACAGAGAAAGCCCTAGGTTTATTCTTCCTGGCCCACTCGCCCATGAACACGCTGACAGGCGCGGGGCGCGGCGAAGGTGACAGGCTGTTTGGAAGACACCCAATTCATCGAGGTTTTATCCGATTGTCTTACACCCAGCTCCTGGGCATTACGCTTACCTCTTAAAAACACAACTTTTCAACTATTTGGGGGTAACATGGGCTATATGTCTGTGAAAAAAACGGGGGGAACAACAAAAAACGTGTTTCTTCAGGTTTCTGTAGTCACTGTAGTCTATTTTAGTAGGGGAACCCTTTCCAAAAAAAGGTAAAAGGGCACCACCAGGGGACAGAGCAAACAGCTTACTTTGGTTTGGTCAATCCGCTCGATCGGAAGTGTCGTAGTTTCCTTGGCAGGGCCAGGGTTCTTAGTTTGTTCCATTTGCGGGATGACCTTTATAGTAGTCCGGCCGGCCAGCGTCGGTTTTGATTGCCAGGGGCTCACATTCACAGGTATCCCTTGTAACAATAGGGGCGTGTCGTTCTTTGTTTGAGGGTATCCTGTTGTTTGGTGGTTTTGCCGGAGAACCTTGGAAACAAAAGCAACACTGATAAAATTACAGGGGGTCCCCTAAAACAAGAGACACCCATACAACCTGAGCTATTTCGCCGCATGCTGCATCTGGACTTGGCGCTGAAAACGGCCCCGGGTCCCCGCGCGAGAAAGCTGTCCGGCGCTGGAAGCTCGGCCGTGGGGTCTCCGGTGACCTTGGATAAAAATCTCCAGAGATACACGTCGCTTTTGAACAGGGTTGTGGTTGATCCCGGGGGGGGTCATCCAACCACTTCTGTGATACTGTTAAAAATATCCACCCGTAATAGGGGGGTTTGGTCTTTGGGAGCCCTGCTGGTGACACTTTTGGGAATCTTTCCCCTTTTATATGGAGAGGGGTAGTCTTTGAGAGGTTTGGCCCTGTGTGTGGTGTCACAGAAGTGGATTCCATTTCCCACAGCCCGGTTTTTTGGCACTTTGGATACTCTTGCAGACTGTAAATAGCCATCACTGTTGTCATGCAATCAGCAGTTCAAGCAACCCCGTTGCTGGTTTTCCATACCAATCCAAGCGTCAAATGCTAAATATTTGTCCATGGCAAAACGCGCAAGTACATACTGGGTATGTAAAGGTCGTGGGGAAAGGTCAACGACCCCCAAGGCCATTCAGAAGACTTTGGAACTGGGCGCCTTTTGTAGTGGCTGATCAACGTCAGCCATCGGGATTGTGTCCCTACGAATTCGCGGGTGGTGACTTGGATAATGGTAAGGTCTGGGCTGTTCAAAGGCAATCCTTTATCCTTACTTGGGTTACGACAGGATTCCCCTTGGTAGTGGCTTTCCAATAGGGGCTATGCTTTAGGATTGGTTCGTGTTGAACAGTAAGGATGGCTGGTCTTTGGTGTGACCCTTAGGGAAACATCGCCCCTTAGAGACGACAGGTTGTTCCAACCTGGGGTTGTTGTTCCAATCCCCTGTGGCAACCTGGATTGGATCAACCTTAGGGCATCGATTGAAAATTGCTAGGTCCCTCAGCTTCCCTTACTGGAATAGACGAAAAGGAAAAAAAAAAAGGACGAGGAAAATGTGGCAAAAAAACCCATGGTTTCTTGGTATTCTGGTTTGTTCACTCCAGACTTTCCAATCGGGTGAGACCGAAAAGAGCCAAAAACCGGGGCGGGCGGAAACGGTAATCCAACGCCCAGTTCTCGCTCCTCCAATATTTGTTGTGTAAATGGTGTTCCAATTTTGGAGACACGGTGTAAATGGTGTAAATCCAACTTTGTGTAAATCCCATGTGTGTTGTCTAAATTTGGGAGACAGCACTTCAGACTTTGGGCCAATCGGTGCCGAAGAAAAAGCGCCAGGCGGCCTCCGGGAGGACCAGGCGGCGCTGGCGGCGGCGCGGGTCGCGGACTCCGAGGCGAAGCGGCAGATGGAGGCGCTGCGGGCGGAGATCTACACAGGCGACGGCCGGGGGAAACGGCGGGATAGGGGGCGGGGGGAGTTGGTTGTTGGTGTTTGGTGGGCTTTTAATGGGTGTTTAGGTGGTGTTTAGGTGGTGTTTAGTTGGTGTTTAGGTTTTTGTTGGTTGGGTTTTAGGTGGTTTGAGGTGGCTTTTAGGTGTTGAGTTGGCATCCAGGCTTTTAGGGGACATATTTGAGGACTCCACGAACACAGGACAAACACAAAAAAACGAGTTTTGTTTTCAAAGCGAATCGACCGGATCTGACCTTTTGGTTTTCCCATTTTGGCCTCCTCACTTGGTGGGTCCAATCCAGGCATCCGGTTGAGGTTTTTAGGTGTTTAGCTGGTTTAGTTGGGCACTTAACCCAAAAGTTGCGGGCCCCCACCCCGCCCCCCCGGTCGAAACTTTATGGCTTTGTTTCTTGGATTTGTGGACTGGTTTTTTTTTGTTGAATCAGGTCGGATTTTCCGAGGTGGAAAAACACCACAAGTTGAAGTGTTTGCAGAGGGGTCAACAGCAACCAAGGTTGGTGTCCCTTAACCTCCCTGTGGCTAGGCATGTGTGTTTATCCTTAATGATGGATTTGTTTCATTATGTGACTTTCCGGCGTTTGTCTCAAACATAGAAATGTGGGCTTGTCTCAAAAATAGAAGTCGGAGCCCAACAATGAGTGGTGTCCTTTTAGTTTCCCCAAAATTCGACAACCCGAAACAGGTTCCCTTAAAAAACGCAAACGACTCATTTATTTGGGAGGAAGATGGTGATTTGTGTTGTGTTTGTTTGCGTTTTTTTGTTGTGTAGGGGGTCAAGAATAATTAGCTGGTGTAAATGGAGAACCCAAAAAACGTGCAAGTTCCCCCGTCGGTTTCCCTCTGAAACAGCTCCCACAAAAGCAAGGAGACCATGCCCGGAAGCACATGTGCGCCTTCAACATGTGCGGTTTCCCTTTAAGAAGGGGTTATCCCGATGTTTGCCGGTGGTTGTTTTATTATCCGGGTATCTCTGTGGTTTTCACTGGCGAGCGAAAACCGATGGGTAGCGGAGAACCCTAGCTTTTGCACCCCCCGCCCAACTGCTTTTTCCCATGTACAAAATACCAAGTCCTGTCCACAAAGCAAAGCAGTGGCTGGGACCCGGGTGCTGGTGGGTGTGTCTTTGTATTTGAGGGAACCCCCTTTTTGCTTTTGTTATTTGTTCAAGGGAAACCAAAAGGACCACCACCAATTTGGGGGCTCCCCTAAAGGGCACACTCTTTAAATCCCCAGCCCCTTCAACATGGATCTTCAAGCTTGAATGGTCAGTTTCGATTTTGAGGCTGTTCAATCCTCAAAGCTCTTCTTGCATGCAAGCCGTTTATTGTTCATGCGATCTTGGGAGAGAAGGCTACCCCTAGGCCGGTTGGGCCTGACCGATTTCCCCTTTCCAGACTTGTGGTCAGGTGCCATTTGGTTTTAAAAGGGAAACCACAAGGACACCAGGAGAGCCCTCTATGCTGGGAAGCATAATGCAGCAAAAATGCACCCCAGATGGCTTCCGCATGGGCTTCTGTGTTGCACAAGCTTGTTTTGGGGGGGCTGTTCGGCTTCTGTGGTTTGCTTGCGCAGCCAACTGGTAGCATTTGGTCATGCCTGGCTAAGAATCCTCGTTGTTGACGGGCGGATCAAACTCAATGCAGGTAGTTGAAGTACAAAGGAATGAAGGGATGGTTCCAACATGTCTGATATGCGGAAAATCTCACAACCCCGAGAGAAAACATATTAGCAACTCACAAAATGATGGGTAGCGGCTTGGATCTAGAAGCCGGGAAACCAGCCCAGATTCCCCCCCCCCATCCTGTGGACATGGATAGGAGCCAAGCTGAAAGCTGCACTCGCAACCTGGGGACAGTGCCAGGGGAAACATAGCCCTCTTCTTTACGTGGTGGTGGGTGGACTGGTTGGTGCCTTTTTTTCTCCTGACCAGATATGGCATCATTTCACATGTTGGACTTTACCAGATGTAGACCAGTAAATCCAAACACGAGCCTTGAACTGGTTGTAGCTCTTCTCGTTTTCGAGGGTGAATGTTCCGTTCTGTTGGGCGTTGGTTTTTTTCACAGGACACGGGGAAACCAGACATCCAGGCATGTGGGTAGAACCCACGGCTCGATGGCCGAGAAGTCGCGAATTCGCCAGGCCACAGTGCCGTCCTGCAGGCGCGGGGACGTTCCCCCGTGACTTGTTAAAAAGCTGGTGCCCCTGAAACAAAAAGCCTGTGGGTCGAAAATAGGTACCCAAATTTCAACCCTGGTAAGTGGAAACATGGACCAACACCTGCGGTTCCCTGGTGGTTTAGTTTTGACCCATACCCAAATCGGGGCCAAACGTCACCTGTTTGGCCTGCGGAGCTCAGAAAGGTGTACTGCTTGCGGGGAAATCTGGGAATTCAGCTAGTCGGGTCCTCATGGCTTCATGGTTGTAGTTGGGAAACATTTTACATGTTTGCTTACTGTGCACTAAATCTATATTTTTGCTCCCCTGAGCGGAACTACCTGGGGGGGGGGGTGGTGGTCTGACCTCCAGGGAAGCTTCTTTCGCATGGAAACTTCCTCCAGTTTGGATGCAGTCACTTGCTCAGCCATTTGACTTGAGCGATGTGAAATCCCCAGTTCGCGCCGAAGTTCTGAGCAGCTAGCCAACTGGAAAAAGAAAACAGCTACCACCTGCAGTTCTGAGAAAGCGGTAGTGGATCCTTAGTCCTGGGAGGGGCGAACCGGGCTTTTTGACATGGCGATTAAAAGTGGGGGGGATGGTTCATTCGCGGGTGCCCCCGTTTGAGGTCAAGGGAAACCAACAGTTGCAACCCCAAATAGGGACACCAGTGCGACCCAAATTTCAGAACCCAGGTGTGTGTTTTACTATTAGGATGAGCTACTGGTAATGGCGGGGGCGGGGGGGGTTGTAAATGGGTGCGGACTAGGAAGCACTGCGGTCCAAAAATGAGTGCCTCGTCAATCGCCTCTTCGCTGATCGGGGACTTGACATCTTGGTGCCTCCAATGCCTATTCCCCTACCTCAAGGCCCCTCCAAGCCTCCCATTGAATCAGGATTTTCCCCACCTTCCCTTGGCCTCAGGGCCTGCATTCTTGCTGAATTCTTGGGTCAGAAGCGCATGCAGCCGCGACTTGCGCAGGGTAAAGCCGCCATTTAGCCCAACCCAACCTACACTCAAAACGGAATCACTGGAACTCGAAGAAGCTGTAGACCAGGGTTGTGGAATCAAGGGGGGTTCTTCCCACTTCTGTGATACTTTTGGGAATCTCTCTCCCCCTTTGTATGGGGTGTTAGCCTTTGGGGTTAGGCCCTTGTTGTATCAGAGAAGTGGAGTCCATTTCCCACCCTGCGAGTTGCAAGCTTGCATGGCATACACTGCACCTACCTCACCTCCCTAAAACTAGAGGCATCCCATCTTCAAAAGCAAGCTGTTGCATGCTCCCCGGTGGTTTTTTTGTTTTTTTGCCGGCTTCTTCACGTTCCCCCGGTGTTTTGGTTTTCCCGGGAGCCAGCCTCGCTCGAGCCGTTTGAGTCGTTGGGAGTTCGCTAGGCGGTGGACGCGCTGCGGGGGCAGCTCGGGGCGATGGAGCGGGCCAGGCCTCCCGAGAGCGCGCATAGGGAATCGTCGGGTTCAAGTTTGGATTCGTCCCTAGCCCAGGAGCTCGTAAAGGAAGGTCTGTTCAGTCAAAGCCGGGTGGTGTTTTGGGGGAATCGTTGGGCTCAGCTTGGTTGATTGGTTGGGTGGTCGAGTTTTCGTAGGTTGATTGGTTATTTGGTGGTTCATTGGTTTGGTTTGATTCGTCCCCCCAGGACCTCATGAAGGTCGCAGCCTTGGCACCTCTAATTTGGCCCCGGGTCTCAAGCCCTGGGCCTTCAAATCTGTCTCAGACAACTCGATCCCACAGCCGAAAGAACAGAAAGCCTTCATATATTTTTGGTCTCAGGTCTCGGGGCTCTTCGGGAGCTGGGTTTCCATGTAACCCACCAAACCTTGAACACGTTGAGGGGATCCGAGCAGCCCGGCAAACCTTCTGGGCGAGGCCTAGGCAACAGAAACAAGAACAACAAACACAGCGGCGAATGGTCCCAAAAAGGGTTGCCGCAATGAACGTAGGCAGAAATACTGAAGAAGCGAATTGAAAGGCAGCAAAGGCTCTGGGGGAAATCAGAACACCAGGCGTTGACTGTGGCTGACATGCGGGTTGGCCTTCAAATGCTGTGACTTGCGTACCCACAAAAGTTAGGAGGCTCACCAATTTGAGGGATCCCAAAATTACAGGGACTGCAGGCATTGCATGGAGCTAAGGATTAGGAAAGCTTCTTTGATCTACAATATGACATGTGTTTCAGAGGTAGCGCGTTGGTTTTCTTAGTCCAAAATCTCACTTTCTGTGATACTTCGACTTCCGTCCTTTCAGTGGCCGCGTGGGGACTTATGGGGAGCAGCCACTTCAGTATCACAAGACCGCTGTTGTGAGTTTCTTAACATGGTGAACCCATTGGTACTGTGGGTGGACGAAATCCATTTCGCACCACTTTGAAACCATGGTTGAAACCATTGCTTGCTGGTATTTACAGGAGGAATCGTCATTCCAGGGCTTCTTAGGCGGTCCACCCATTTTAGTCTATTTTAGTGGGGATTGGGATGTTCACTAGGGTACGGGATTTTGACCCATGGTTGGTATGTCAAGAGAAACCAAAAGGAAACCCATTCAAAGTTCCCTCAGGCAGGCGACGCAGCCACAGCCCCACGCCGCCTCGCTCTCCATGGCCACGTCTTTGGCGGCGGTGCCTTCGGCCGTACCGCCGCCGACGCTGGCGCCGACGCTGTCGCCGACGCTGCCGCCGCCGACGCTGCCGTCACTGGCGCCAGCGATAGCGCAGCGCCTTGGGCACTGTGGCGCTTTTGGGGCAGGTGGGGAGGTATAATGTCCATTTTGCATTTTCAATTTACCTTCAAAAGGTGGGAACCAGCTCCTTAGCAGAGCAGCCCCAGTTCCGCATTCGAACAAGTGGCTGAGTTGCTCAAACTGCCTTGCGGCAAGAAAGCGAGTTCCTTCCAAGTTCGATGGTTTTGCAATGTGTGTTCTCGTCAACCTCTCAAAGTCATACCAACACTGACTTCGACAATTTGCATCAGACACAAATTGCGACACAGTTGTTCAAGGTTACTTTGAGATATGGATATGGACGTATGGCGTGTGTATATCCCCTAGAATGCAACAACATGGAAGCGGTTTGCACTATAATATGTACAGATATACATATATATATATACACATACATGTAATAGAAATAATAGTCATCATAATAACAAATTAAAAATAATACCAATAATAATAATAATCATTATAGTAATAGTAATAATTAATAATGATCATAATAATATTAATAATACTACTACTAATAATAATAATAATTAATAATAATATTAATAATAATAGTAATAATAACAATAATAGTCATAATAACAAAATAGTAATAATACACATAGTACTACTACTAAAATTAGTAACAATAATAATAAGAATATTATATATAGAGAGATTGGCCTTGGGCTGTTGGTTGCTACTTCCTTTGGTTTTCGTCCAGCAAACAAATGTCCGCCGCTCAGATCTTTGGAGCATCCGCGTGATTCAAAAGCCCAGAGCATGACATTTGTTTCAATTGGTGGAACTGTGCTTTGACATGAAGTTCCACACATGGGTGCTTTTCTTTTGGTCAAAACGATGTCCTTTCATGAATTTCAATCCAAAAAACATGCCACAAACTATGCGTTCGTCCCTTCCTCTTCTTCCGCAACGTTACTTGCTGGTGCTCAGCAGGGAATGAATGAATGAATGAATGAATGAATGAATGAATGAATGAATGAATGAATGAATGAATGAATGAATGAATGAATGAAAGAACGACCCTAAACCATCCAACTGGATTTGTTTTTGGAATCCCAGGGTCGACATTCATGAGCAGCAGCAAGTCTGCCCAACGTTTGCCCAGGACGGCTGGCAAAGGGCCCACCTGGGACCATCGCCAGGTCGCAGCCGTGGCGCCTCGATCCACCGATTCGCCAGGCGACAGGTCAGTCAGGTGCCCAGGTGCCACACTGGGTGCCAACCCGGTGTTGGGAGGCATTTGGTACCCTTTTTTTTTTGGGGGGGGGGGGGGTGCTTGTTTTTTGGGTTGGGCAAGTCATGTGATTCATCTAGATGAGTGGGTGCTTGTTCTAAGTCAATCGTTGAAGTCATCGGTGATTGAAACTGAAACAAGCTATTTGGAAGCAACGATGCGACGTTGTTTTGGGTAAGAGAAAAGGACCAAAGGTTGTCTAAAAGGCCACCTAGAGACCAGCCTCTAAACACCGCAACCGCTTGCTTATTTGCCCAAGCGACCAGAAAAGGCTGACCCTTCGAGTTGTGATATTTGGACCCTCACAATACCCTGACAATCGGACAGTTGTTCAGTTTGTTCTTGGCAACGTCCCATTGTTGGATGTTGCATTTATGCATGTGTAGTACAGGCAAGCGGTATTTCTAGGGTGGATTGGGTGGGCAGCCAACTCCACGAAATGATCAGGGTTCTTCCTTTCAATTTATACGAGCCCTAACCTGCTTTGCGTATTACAGGCCCGGTTATTCAGCGACATCCCTTATTTTATTTTGAGTTTTGCTTAGTGGCTACAAATGGAAGCAGGGTTCCGTGTTGCTTCTCATGCCTGCTAAGGTAAGTCATGTTTGCATGGGGCTGGGGATGGCTTTTTGTCTTGGGGATGGCTCCACACTTCATTCTAGGGATACGTTCCCCATTCTTTCCAGGGATCCTTCTTTGCAGGAAACCGTCAACGTTTCAAGGGAAACTGCTGGTTTTGGGAAAGAACGATGGTTGAACACCCCATTGTTGGTGGTTTGGCTTGGTGGCTGCTTGATTTGTGCCCTGGTTCTTGTAGAGGGCAAATGGGAAACCACCCAACCTCCACACCTCCAAACCACCAATTTATATTACAAACGAAGCTTAAGCTGATGTGCAGACTTTCTTAGGGGAACCCCCAACAAATGTAAGCCTCGCTGTTAGTTTTCCTTCCAAAGCCACCCCAAAAGAGGGGACCAACTCCAAGAAGGACACACCCCTATGGCTGTTTGGGAGACGACACTGCAAACCGCCAGTCCGAGGCTTAGATGGTTGTTGTTGGGAAACATTTTACATTTTTACTGATTGTGGTTTAGTGGTTGAAATCCAAATCCACTTAACTGCTAAAATTTAATTTGTTGCTCCCCTTCCAACGTCAACCAAGCTTACGCTGAAAGCAGAGAATTTGTCCATCCGAGGAGTCGGTGTCCGAGCAGCAGTACTGGTACCAGCGCAACGAGAAGAACTCAAATGTCCATCCCAGCTTTACGAAGTACGGACGCCAGGCACAAGTTTTTTTTTGCTGGCATAGGTCAACCCACCCTTTGCTATATCTCACTTCCTGAGTTCCTGGATTTTACGCGTTTTGGGCTTGGACCTTTTCAGTGGCAAGTAGAAAGTCCAGTCTGTGTTTGGCCCATCCACTGAAGTGAGATATTGTTCGGATGGTCGTGGATGTAGGGAGGTTAGACAACTTATGCGCCGCGTCAAAACACCTTTTGCTGGTTGTGGGGGAACCTGGCGATGATCATGGACTCAAAGATATTCCAGTGGTCAGGATTTCTATAGAGGGAACCGCGGTCTTCGGAGATTCGATCCTGGCCCATCGCGCCATTTTTCGTAACCTACACCATTGCCCGTGGGGTGTTGTCCAATTCTGGAGGCGGGCCGTGGGGGTGCCCTTTCAACACAAACATTGGGGTGAATAGTGGGTGTGTCTTTTTATGGGACCCCCGCAAAATGGCTGTTGTTCCTATTGGCGTTCCCTTCAAAACCACGAACAAGGGTACCCTCGAGAATGCCCACATATTGTGTTGTTTGTTGTGTGTCCCTTTAGCACCACAAAAATCCGGCAGGTAGATTGGTGGATTTTCGGTTCCGATGGCTGAACATATATCATAGTGAATGAATCGCCCCCTGCTGGCTGTCGAGCAACATAAAGAAGCCATGGTCCAATGCTTCAAACCCATCAGAAGTTCAGAAGTAGATAAACTTGGTAATGGTTCATATGGTATGCTCTTTGATAAGGAACAGTATGAAACGGGTTGCTGGACATCAACCGTGTACACTTTCACCAAACGATACCCAATCGAAATCAAATCCACTATAAGGGCCTAACTACTTTAAATGATTCGCGGTGTGCTATGAAGCCACATCTACTCACAACGATAGAGTCTTCTATTCTATTTGTATTTGTTTTTTGGCCTCGAATTAAGTCATGACCATAAGATAAGCTTGGTTGCTGGTTGACACTGTTGCCTCTCCAAATCGCCTAGAAGAGCGGCGGTTGATTTGTTTTTTGTGACGCCTCGCCGCGTTGCCTGTTCGCCAAGGCAACGATCTCTTGGCAGCAAGATACGCATTCAGCGCCTTTCCCGACTTCTGTCCCGGGCCCTTAAAATCTCGTCTTCGCGGCTAACACATCCTTTGTACGGGTCAATATAAAACTTGCCCTCCGAGCTCCAAATCTGGGGGTCGGTTTCCGTGGCAGTCAGCTCAGGATCCAACTGGCCCTGCCTCTGGGGCGAGGACAGACGGGCGCGATGTTTCTTGCTCGCTGCGCTTGAGTTGGCGAGAGGGCTCCTCCTAATATATATATATATATCCTTCCCTCCAACCAACCCCTGAACAATCCCCCTTTCAAGAAAAATCGGGACCTGTGCACTATGTTAGGAGGGTAATGTTAACCCCGGATTAATCAACCCCTAGTTGATTAATAAGGGGGGTGTCCCCTTTTAGTGGGGATGCATCACTTTTGGAGGGCACACCCCCTAATAATGGGACGGGTTTATTAATCCTGGGTCAACATTAGGGTAGACCAACCAACTTTCCAGTCAAGAGAGGATGGGAATGGTTCAGTGTCAGGGCTACCATGAAGAGAACCATGACCCTTAGCCACATACAGCTGTTAACCGTGGGAAGCAACCCTGCAAGGGGAACTAGGAGTTGAGATCCTCAACTCGAGCCTAAAACTCATCCACCAGGGGTAATAGTACGCTATCTAGCGATGTCCTCACTCGCGCAAAGCGCGTCGAACTTGAGCAAGTTTTGCTGGACTTCCCTCAAAAGGAGATCACGCCGGGTTTTCCGGTCCTTTGCACGATTGGGGGGGGTTGGATCCGATTCAACCAGGTCCTTGCAAGGTCTGGCATTGGGTAGAGCTTTGCCCTTTAACAAGAAAGAGCATGTTGGTTTTCTTACCTCTTAAAAACACAACTTTTCAACTTTTTGGGGGTAACATGGGCTATATGTCTGTAAAAGATTAACTTACCCAGGGCTTGGAGTTTTAAGGGGTAAGTATGTCACGCTCACCAAATACTTATGTCAGGGAACACTTTGGCAAGTGGTCTTAAGGCGACCTGGCTGTCTCCGGATCCGGTGAAGTCGGATATGAGGTTCGGAGGTTAGATCAGTGGATGGCTTGTTCGGGTCATGGCAACTCACGGAAGTCCAAAACACTGTGAGTCACAAGACAAGTTGTCTTTATTCGGAGCGATGTGGCTAATTTCTCGAACATCCACTGCCCCTTGTCAGAACTTGCTAGAAACATGTTTGATTGAACATGGTTCCAAAGAATGGAGGCTAATATATCCGCCATGGCTGACCTGCATTATTGTCACCATCGAAATTGGGTCCTTGCCATTTTAGTGGGGGCAGGGAACCCTAATATACGGGATTTTCTCCGAGCCAGGACAAACCCCGATCAAGCAAACCACCCCCTTTGCTTGTCTCCGCATGAACGAATCCGAGGTTCACGTGAAGCGTTCCTTTGGCTTGCCTTTAAAAACCCACAACACAGGGTTCGGTTCTCAACATATGGCTGTGGCTCAAAATTCAAGAGCTAGGGTTACTCAGGTGTTGGTCCATGTTTCCACTTACCAGGGTTCCATTTTGGTACCAGTTTTTTGAGCCATACCCATATGTTTACATGTTCGTCGGTTTTTGCACTGAGATGAAGAAAGGCTTCCTTTGGTTTTCCTAAACTTCAATCCCGACAAAACACGCAAAGGCCGCAACAAAAAAAGATGAGCCGCCCACCTAATGTTCACCCTCTCCAAAAGTGGTCTAATTCCCCACAAAAAAAAGACACCCCCCTACTAAGAAGCGGGCTGGTGGGTTTTTTTGGGGGGTCAAGCTTGGGTGGTTCTGCTTGCCCGCGTTCACTGCCAGGAGTACACGGGCGTGGGCGCCGGGGACGGCAACAAGTGGACCTGCGGGGCGCGGCTAATTCAGTCGCCCTGCGTGATCTACTCCTTCGGCTCCAACAACAACATGAAGCCTTTCGGACGGACGTACCGCGAGCGAGGGACTAACACGAGAGGAGACGAGACGACCCAGAGCGACACTTCGGGTTGGATGGCGGGGTGTCTGTTATAACGGTTGGTGGTTATTGAAAAACCAAAAGCAACATGAAGCGTTTCGGACGGACATAACGAGTGACTAACACGAGACGAGACGACCCAGATCTCCTTGGGGTTGGACATTCGGACACGCGAGTGACACGAGACGAGACCCCAGATCTCCTTGGGGTTGGATGGCGGGGTGTTTGTTACCCAGAGGGTCCAAGTACTTGATGATGATGGCGGTCAAGGGGGGTCAAAAGGGGTCTAAGCACCTCCTTAGAAGGTACTTGGACCCTCTGGGTTATAACGGTTGGTGGTTTTTGAAGGAAAACCAAAAGCAACATGAAGCGCCGAGCTTTTTCCCCGAAGGTGTCTGTTTTTGGTTGGTGGTTTTTTGGTTGGTGTCTATTTTTTGGTTGTTTTTGGTGGTTGGACACGGGGTGGTCGGACACGGGGTGTCTGTTATAACGTGGTTGTTGAAGGAAAACCAAAAGCAACATGAAGCGTTTCGGACGTACCGCGAGTGACAACAGACGACCCAGATGAGCCACAATCAAAACCTGGGGATTGATGAAGGTTAAGGGGCAGTCCCAGCCAGAAATAGTTACGGAATTCCGGCTTTTTAGTTCTTGAAGCATGGTTCTGGGTAGACCATTTTAATTCCGGGTTTTGATTGTGACTCAGATCTCCTTCGTGGGGTTGGACATGGGGTGTCTGTTATGGCGGTTGGTGGTTTTTGAAGGAAAACCAAAAGCAACATGAAGAGTTTCGGACACGAGACCCGACCAGTGCTTCCCGGAAGGTGTCTGTTTTTTGGTCGGTGGTGTTGCAGGAAAACCAAAAGGACAACCCTCCCAGATCTCCTTTTGTGAGGTCCAAGCGCTTGGGTTGAAGGGAAGCCGCCGGTGCGGTGCTTGTTTGTCTCCTTCATTCTTTGGTTGGAGGCTGAGTGCCTGTTTTTTTGCACGGGCGGTGGTCTGACCCCCATCGAAATGCGGTTTGTGGACAGAACCCGGGACGCTGGTGTGAATGATACGTCTAGCAGAGGGGGCCTAGATCGAAATGGGCCCACCTGGCATCGTCCATCGAGTTCTCAACTAGCTCAGCTTTTGCCCCCAAGAGCATCATATGCCGATATGCTGGGAGGGTTCCCCTACTAAAATAGACGTCCTGAAAAAAAATAGTACCCTTATTCTAACCTCTGCTGGAGGACCTAGAAGTGCAACATGAGTCCAGATCCCTAGCCCAGATCCCTAGCCTTGTTGGAATCCATACCCATTTTCACGCTGGGTTTATTCACAAAACCTTAGTAAAGCCTTTCTCGTGGTTTCAAGAGGGGTTGGAGTTGGACCGCTGTAGTGTTCTACAAGTTGCTGCGATCACGGTGTTTGGTGGTTTAAAATGTGGGTTTGGGTCAAAATTACACCAGCAGGAATTGGACCGCAGGTTTTACTCCATTCCATTTACCAGGGCCAGCCAGTTTGGGTACCGATGTTTGACCCACAGCCATGTGTTTCAATCAGAAAAGGGAGCTTCACGACCTGGCCCAAGAAGCTTTCGCAACGGAGGTCTGTCCTGGAATGAATCACAATTCATCCAGTTCTTGTGTGGCGAGGGCCACTTTGGTGCGTTTAACAGGCAGCCGAAGTCTGAGAAAAACTGTCGAATCTTCTGGAGCCTCAAATTACTCTCAAAAATCACTTCACTCAGACCAACCCCGTCAGCTGTTTGATTTGGTCACACCTCACCCATCGCTTTTCAAAACAGGGGTCCCTTGTTTCAGGAACTGATACGGGTGTTTTGTTGACAAATGTATGGCCATTCTAGTGTACGTCTCCTGTATGGCAAATTCGCACCAAACAAAAAGGGTGAAAAGAAGTGGCTGCCATGGAGAATCCCTATCCTCAGGTCGTCACAAAAATTGCTCTTCCCGCTCTGGCAACGACTTTTTAGAGGTGCCAACAGTGATCACCTTTGAAGGGTCGAGAGTCTCCCCAGTTGCCCAGTGCTGCCCTTTTGTCTTTTCTTAGGGAACCCATTAAAGTCCACCAGCCGACATAAATCGGGACTTCCGCTCCTTTTCTTTCCCATGGATTTTTTTTCCACTGGGCATCGTCTCGATGATCTCGCTCGAATGGATCGCCAGCGTGAGGTTTGAGAAGGGCCTCCACCAGATGGGCCTGGGCTGCGAGATCCACATCTACGACCCCACCACCAACGCGCCACCGGAAGCCTCAAAGCTAGGCGCGGCGTCCGCGCGGTTCTCGTCGCTCCCGTCGTCGTCGTCGTTGTTTGTTTTTTCCTCTTTTTTCCATGTTTGTTTTCCGGTCGTCGTCGTCGTCGTCGTCCGTTGGTTTTGTTTTTTTTGTCGTTCGCGTCCGGGTTTTTGGCCGGAGTCGACTCCCCGGATTGGCCGGGGGAGGTGGGGGTTGAAGGCGCGCCCGAAAGTGTTTTTGTTTGGAGTTGAGGGAAACCCACACACCCAGAAACTCGAGGGACAACCCCTTGGAGGAAGCTAAAGGCTGGGAGTGGGTTGGGGAGTTGAGGAGAACCCAAAACGCAGCTCGAGGTTGGTAGCTGAGTAGGTGATGCTTCTAATGTTTGACTGCAGTTGAACTCCGTGTGCCGTTTGGCCCATGGAGTTGGTACTAATGTGAATGGGAGTGGGTGGGTTGAGCAGAGGGAAACCCAGTACGACAATTGGAAGGACAGCTCGATCCTTGGCATAAGCAATGCGGGCGGAAGTGGCCCTCGCGACAACTCAAAAGGGTTGGGCTTACTCCGCAAAGTCAACCCCAGTTTATAAATAGGGAGGTGTTCCCCTCCACCAGAGGTTTGATTCGCCACGAAACCCAGCGAGAAGCACCCCTATGCAAAAACTGGCTGGTTGATTAATAGGGGCTCGGCCTTCGGCACACCCATCTGAGGGTTGGGATCGTTACTTCACTGGGGTTGATGAAAAATGGGGTCGACCTTCGCTGACCCCTTTGAGGGCCCCCGGCGCATTTTTGTTTCTCAGAGGCTCCTGCATTGTTCAATGGAAGACCCGAGCCCTCCATTAGACACCCCAGCAATTGGTTGGGACCCGGTCTCAAAACCTGGTTGAAGACCCGAAATGGCCATGGGTCAAAATCCCGTACCCCCAGTGAACATCCGATTCAATCCCCACTACAAATACACCAGCACCTACCCCAAAATGAAATGGGATCCCAAAACGGTTTTGACCAAACCACCGCCAACTCCATCCGAATAGCGTCTTTTGGTGCAAATCGCCAGGCTGCAAGTACCACAAGATGGGCCTGGGCTCCCGGGATGGCTGGCAGGGCGCCCTGCCCACCAAGACCCTGAGCTCCCTGATGCGCGAGAACGGGCACTCCCACATCGACATCCTGAAGGCCGATCCGGGGGGCCGAGAGCCTTGAAGCCCTGGTTCACTCGTTGTGGGAGAAAAAAAAAAACCGCCCCGCCGGCGAGGTGTAGAATCCAGAAGTGTCCTTTTCGGTGGTTTTGCTGGAAAAATAGATGGGTTTCGATTCCTGGTTTGCCTGGTGGTTTAATCATCTACCAGGGCCATCAGCCTTTTCCACCTGAGCCACGTCCTCAAAACGGATTCGGGGATTGATGAAGGTTAAGGGCCAGTCCCAGCCGGAAAGAGTGGCGGAATTCCGGCTTTCTAGTTCTTGAAGCATGGTTCTGGGTTCACCATTCATGTACCAGGTTTTGATTGTGACTCACCTAGGTCCCCCAGCTAGGTGCCCTCTCTAAAATCCATAAGTGTCCTTTTTGGTTGTTTTGCTCGAAAAATAGATGGCGATTCCTGGTTTGCCTGGTGGTGTAATCATCTACCAGGAAATCCATCGATTTCCCCTAGAAGGACACCTATGCGAATGACTCCTTTTGTTGGTAGATGTTGAAACAAACAATGCAGCAAGTGCAGCCCTTCAGATCTGGGGCACGTAAGAGCCGACCAAAACACACAACGAGCTTGTGGTGTACGTGAAAATCTCACAAATTCGTGGATGCCCTATAAAAGGGGCCTTCGCGTTTCAATCCCAAGGGATAATTATACGTCTAAGGGCAAAAACAACCACATGCACAAACAGCATCCTAAACACCGTGTTCTGGGAGAAGCAACTGGGTATCAGAAGTTCAGGGAGGAACGGGAGCAAAAAATATGGGCGCCTGCACCCTGATAAAGGGAGAAGCCCCCCAAACAAAGAAACCGGCATCCCCCGGTGTCAACAAATGGGTACCCGGATGTGGCGATGATGGTACTTCCACCGGGAAAAATGGAGCCTGGGACTACAAACAGCATGTCTAGTTCCACACAAGTCCCAATGGCTGTGGCTCAAAAAACCGGTATTCCAAAATGGGTTGCCCGATCGGTAAGCGGAAACATGGTTCCCAAAACCGGTTTAGCCCCTCCTGTTTATTTAACTTTGAGCCACACCCAAAACCTGATTTACTGTAAGGGATCGGCAAAGGACCTACATCCTGAGCAGGTCCCTACCTTTGAAACCCGGTCGACTCGAACCGCGAGCCTTCGAGAGGGCGGTCTGGAGCTAACAATCACTCAGTGGAAAAATGCCGGCAGGTATATGTTGCAATATCGCAATGACATTCACATGCTCTGCAAGGGAACATCCGTACTTTTGTATATGTATCCAGGCCGATCAAACATTGCCTTTGGCGTTCGATTGTGTCACCTTAGCTCCACCTGGTGATTTGGGATCGGAACACTGGCAATGTGGGGGGTACCAACTTACATGAGAATCCTGCTTGAACTGTACGCATATATGCGGCATGCACAGGGTAAAGCGGCTAGTTCGATTTCCCGCGGGTAAGCTGGCAATGCTGACCCCCGGAGACCTGTTGAATCCGGGCGTATCCCGGAGGAGGGATCAACATCAAGCTGGTCATTGAGGGGTGCCTGAAGCAGGTAGCTTAAGAGCCCGAGGTTGATCCACCTTGTAAATCAAAAACCCTCCAAAATCCAGGATCTGTCTCGAAAGCCTGGCTTTCTGGCCATATAGCCGGCAAAACCGGGTGTTGGTTCCCAAAACCAGGTTTTGTATTTCAGAACCCGTAAAAAAAACCGTAGTTAACCCGTACAAAACCCGTAATTAACCCGTACAAAGCCCGTAATCTGAAACACAGTGTCCGAAAACCAGGTTTTGGATTCGACAAGCAGGTTATTTGCCAGAACCTCCTTTTTGTTCCGGGTTCCTGATGTACGAGGCAGTGGTTCCTTTTTCTCAACCGGGCTCCTAGGTCCCCCCCTTTCTCACCAACTTTTTTGGTTGGGAGGGTTCCCCTACTAAAATAGACTACAGAAAAAGTTGGTGCCTTTTTTCCCTAACCTCTCTACCGGAGGACCTAGGCTCTCATTCATGCCGAGGGATTTCCGAGGCCAAATGCGTCACAGGCTTTTGTTTAGGGGCAGCCCCTCCCCCAACAACAACAAGGTTGAACAAAAGACTCACCCCCCTCCCCCCCGCTTGAAACCTCCCTGGCCCCCTCCAAAAGTTGAGTTGAACAAAGGACCCTGGATGCTAAAAGAGGAGTCTGCAGAAAACAACATGTGCATGTCCCATCATATCCCCTTGTTGTTTGTTTGGTAAATGAGGCATTCTGGGACATGGCTGTGGGTCAAAACCAATGGTATCCCATTTTGGCATAGGTGCACCCATGTTAGAACCTATTTGAGTGGTTGGATTGGGATGTTCACTGAAATTTCGATTTGGATTTGACCCATAGCCATATTTCGCCGGGAGAAATCCCCTTGTACCTTCCGCCAAATGCCTACCTACCCGGATAGGCGTCCATTCGCTGAAAGCTCGCAGGTTGACATCGAGGACATGGAGCACGAGGTCTTTCGGCAAGTGGCCGGAGCCCCCAGCGCTTCGAGGGATTTCGAGCAAGGGAAAGACACGAGGGAAATGAAAAGAATCACTCGGAGGTCACCTCGATGTGTTTTGAAGCATTTGCTTTGAGACCAGCAAGGACTTTGCTGCATTTTGCTTGGCTGTTAGGACTTTAACTTTTTGCCTACTAATGGGTTTTCCGCTAAACCACTAAAAGATAAACTTTTAGCAGGGGAGCAGAAAGCAACCGAGAGGAGATGTTACTCACGTGGTGTGTATTGCCATGATACCAAAGGAGTCCCCTAAGTGACAAGGGAGTTTGAAGGCAACCCCGATATCTACCTCGCGAATCCGAGCTCACATCAGCCAAAATTGATGTTGATGGCTGTGAAGAGTTGCGTCGTCCTGGTGAGCAGGTTTCGTGGGTTGGGGACATATAGGAAGAATGGGATCAACTCAGCGATGAGCCATTCGGCTTAACGCAAGTTTCCATGCATGCCCTGCTGATATATGGCTGTAAACGTCAGTTCAAACTTCTTCATGCTTCTTATAAATGGTCGGCCATGAATTGAGTAGCCACGTCTATGGCGTCCACCAAAGCATCACCGACAAACGGATCAACGTACTACATGTATGCATACATTGATATGATATATTTGACCGAAGTAATCTTGTTCAAAACTAGGATGGCAAAGCACTTCTCAAATAAGCGAGGCTCTTGCCACTTAGGGGATTCCTAATGTCCAATCCGTCAATTATGGCATCTTGCACTTGTTAAACTGGTTGGTGTTATGTGTGTTTGTTTTTAGATGAACTTATATCCATATACGATCTGTGACTATACTTTTGCATGTAGATATTGTATTATATGAATAATTTGTATTATTATGATGTTTGTATGTATGTGTATATATATATAGACATTAAGAGGCAAATACAGGGGATGAAGGGCCAACGGGGTGAGGCTTCAGGAACAGACGAAGGCAGACCGCAGCACGAAAACATGAATCTGCGCACAACCGCCATTGATTTTAGACAGACAGAAAAGCAGCCATCATCTGGGCCTGTCAAATTTACAGCTGGTTCCTTCCGCCCAAGCACAAGCAGCCGGTTTGAAGCACCGGTCTCCGGCAGGTCCCAGGGGTTTGGAGGGATCCCTCTCGCGCCTTAACCCAGGTGCCGCTCACCCCACGACTCTGCCACGAAGATATAAATGAATAAATTAGATAAAGAAATCAATACATGAAGAATAAACAAACAAACAAACAAATGCACATAAATCAATAAATAAATGAATAAATATAAATATATATATATACATATTTATATGCTCACCCCCCCCCCCCCCAGGGCCTACCTTTCCACTTCAAAATGTACAAAACCCTTTTATTTTTAAGGACAGGGGGTGTGAGCATATATACGCAAGAAGTGTGCTGTTGCTGCATATGTTTTTGTGGGTGAAGTCATGTTGAGTAACAACAGCAAAGAGTTTATAAACTTTCAAGAAAGGTAGGCCCTGGGGGGGGGGGGGTGACCATATATATATATATATATACGCGTCTTTACATCTCCAACCAACCCACTGGATGGCCCCGGCTTCGGCCGTATGCCGCGAGGGCTCGGCGGGCTGGCCATCGGTGGGCCAGTTCCTGGTGGAGGTCCACGTGAGGCGCGGCCGGATCTGGTGACCGCGCCTTTGTTGTGCGGAGGGACCCATTTCTATGGGGAACCCTTTTCTTGCGGGGGGGAAAACAAACACTTCCCTGAGTGGTTTGAGGGGCTTCCCTATTTGGAGATAGCTGTGATCTCTTTGCTTGCCTGTTTGCTGGAGCAAACACTTTCAGTCAGGCCTTTCTGGGTGCGCTGATCGAAGATGTGTTTCTGAACAGTGTCTCAACTGGGTGTGACATTGACGGTTGCTCTCCTTGCTTTTGCCTTGAGGAGATTGAGCAGGTGTGGTACTTAGCATGCTGGGAATCTTCATAGCCTGACAAATGTGCGCTGTGTAAAGGCTTGTATTGTTGTTAGGACAACCACAAGTTTTTTTGCGGGGTTCCATATTCTGACACATGCCAAGCGCGGCGTGGGCTTGGGGGTTGCTTCTTTTTGTTTGTGCCGGGCAGAGGGCAGACGAAAGATGGGTGTCTCTATAATTTTTACGTCTTTGTTGATTGGGTCTAGGCTAGCTTGGATCATACTACATGGACAGACATGACCGGCATATGGCTGTGGGTCAAAGCCAATGGGATCCCATTTTGGGGCTTTTGGTGCACCACCCATTTTCGTCGGGATTCTAGTGGTTGGATTGAATCGGATGTTCACTGGGGCGTACGATTTGGATTTTGGCCCATGGCCATATGTCACCATTTTGCGTGTCACCAGAACCCCATGTAGATTTGTACCAAGAAGTGCCCACTCTGTTCATGGTTCTCTCTGGGATACGAAACCTCCAGGAAACGGAAGCCAACCGCACGAATTCAGCTCAGACCGCACGACCGCAGGGCGACCTTTGAATGTGGGACCCCGGTGGCGAAGAAAAATGGGCATGAAGTTTGATAAGGGGCCCTTGGACGTCATTTAGGGGATTCATGTCCACCAATGACTCTTGAGGTGGTTCCCTGTTGAAATTCGCGTGGCCATATCTAGACTCAGCTCCCGTTTCTTCGAGGGTCGTGTTAAGAGACAGTCTTTTCCAGACCCCCCCCCAGGCAATGCTAAATTTGAAACTGGCAACACTGACCCAAACCCAGGCCGTAACCGAAACACCCCCCAACCTCTCCCACTTTTCCACTGAGAGAGTTCGCATGACTGGTGGCGCTGTTGATGGCGTGTGGCCATAAGCAGACCCAATACTCACTTGCCCAAACCCGACCTTTTGACCTTTCCGTTTCCCTGAGTTGATCTATATTTAGTTATAAAATTTAGTTCCCAACTTCTAAAGCTGTTGTTTCCCGTCCGTTTGTTTGGGCGGAGTTCTGTGGCCCCCCTATTGGATTTGCGCCAGGGGCATGCACGCGGATGTGAAGTCTCTGGACAGCTTCTTTCAGAACGTGGAGCGCGCCAACCTCCGCCTCTTCCACCAGGATGCGCTCGGAAAAGCCATGCATGGATGGTTGTTGGGACACATGTTTTTCATGTTGTTTGCTTATTGTGGCTTAGTGGTTGAAATCCGAATCCACTTAACTGCTATTTTTTTTGAGAATTGTTGCTCCCCTTCCAACGTCAACCAAGCAAAAGCCATGCTTCAAAGTTGCCAAAGTCTTTGGGCCCTGAGGCTACCGAAACCTTTGCCGAAGTTTTGAGACAGCTAGGAACGCCCCACCATTCTTGGGGATCTACTTGTGACAGATACCCAGGTTCCAGCAAGCTGGGGTGACCTGTTTTTAGGATTTGGGGTTGCTAGTGGGACGGAGGGTGCTGATTTTGTTGTGAGGGGTAAAAAGAGCTGACTAAGACCCAGGTGCTTTACTTAGATCCATTTCTTCTTTCAGGTGTTGGAACAATTATCGATACAGGACCTGAGCCGCTGCAATACGATTAGGACAAAATCGGTACACAATCGGAAACCAGTGTGTTGTTGTTTCCATTGATATGCCAGAACCAAGTGTGCACCCTTTTTCGGAGCAAGTGTTTGGAGAGTGTTGCGGTTGGGTTGCCGAAAGGGGGACGATCCCAGCACCGGACCACCCTTTTTCGTCAGTTGCCTTTCGAAGTGGCAAGTGGGTGCGAATCAACGCAGTTTTCGAAAGATGCCTGATGACTAAACATGAAGCAAGCACAAAGCCTGTCTTTTTGGCCATTGGAAAAACTACAGTTTGAGATGCCTGTCTTGATAAAGGTGAAAACAGGTGAACCGTTCCAGGTTCTTTGGCGGAGTGAGAATAGGAGACCGGTATGGCCACTGATTCAAACCCACAGCTCGCTCAAGCTTGAGCAGCCCACCAAGACTAACACGCATAAACAAACAGTCAATGAATCGTATACTGTTGGATTGTTGCATCAGCTGAGAAAGCAATGCATTCCGGGACATGAACCCGTGTCCCACAAATACGGGGGGCCATTCCTTAGGGTTTTTTCCAGAATTTGCAGATGGTTTCATGGTGGCTCCCTAAAAAGTTGCAGACAGCCCCCCCCCCCCAAGAATCTTGGGCCGTCCGAGTCCAAAGTGTCCCTTGTGGGATGATCCAAAGTGCCACTGTCCATCTTTGCGGGGCACATCCCAATGTGGCCATTGGTCATAACCTACCAAGAGGGTCCAAGTACTTGATGAGGATGGCTTTTGGGGGGTCAAAAGGGGTCTAAGTTCCTTGGACCCTCTGGGCTATGTGTTTCTCCATTTTGCGGCGGATGAACACCCATGTACCGCCTATTTTGATGTTCATGAGGGGTTTCCTGGGTTTGAACCCACAGCCATGTCTCCCAACGTCCGCGAGGAGACGAACTGGGAGTTTGGCGCTACTTGCTGCATCGAGCCTCTTGTCGCCAATGGAGAGGGGTCTTCCTCGCGGGCAGAGCTTCGGGCCCTTCTTTTCTTTTTGGGAGGGCAACCCCTTTGTTTAGGGTTTCCCAGCCTAGAGGGAAACTTTGGTTGAAAATGGTTGACATATGTTGACATGTTGGGTTTGGTTCTTTCTGTGAACATTCCCAAAGGAATTACTCTGAAAAATGCGAAACCTAGTAGGCATGCCCTCTTTGGCATCGCAAGGAGCAACTTCGGGGAGTTCAAGAGAAAAGCTCAACTTGTATTCCCCATTCTTGTGTTGGAAACATTCCCTGGGACAAGGTGAGGAGTTGGAGCATTCAGATCTCAAGTATCGCAGATCTAAGTCTAAGTAGCGACTCAACATTAGCTTTGGAACGGTGCATTTGGGACTACTTGTAGCTTCAACTGGCATCGAACACCTTTGAACATGGAAGCTGACAAGTGGCCCTTGCAGAGAGTTTTATGAACCTTGTTGAGTATGGTCTCGTCTTCCGTGACATGGAGGGACGCACTTACTTTACGAACCTGGAACCTTGACCCTGGGTAGATGAAGGTTAGTAAGGGACGATCCCAGCCATAAATAGCTGCGGCCGCCTTCTTAGTTCTTTACATGGTTCTGGGTGGACAATTTTTGTACCAGGTTTTGATTGTGACTCATTTGTGTCATGTGTTTTTGGTTTTCGGATTCCCGTTGAGCCGGAAACGTCAGGGGCACGCTATGAACACAGAGCCATTGGCAGGGGAAGACATGAGCATCACCCACCAAAACTGCCCTGCTGCGCGTTGTTCCAGGGGACCGACCTCTCTTCTGCAGTGGTTCATGTTTGCACGACTCGCACGGTGAATGCTCGAGAACGCATTGCCTAATGCGGTTCCACATTCTGGCAAGTTCCGTGATGTTCAAAAAAAGACACAAAAGAGTCAGGAAGCGGTTTGGAGAATGATACTTGTCCCAGGAACTTGAGGAAGTCCTTGCTGTCAGGGTGATGATTGTCCCAGCTGCCTCAAGAGCTTTTCTTGCTTGCGACAAGGGAATTTGAACTGGAACGAACCCAGAAAGGCCACCACCCAGCTTTCTGTGGGTTTTCCAATGTCAGACACCATTTCTCAGGAAACACAATCTACATCTCTGGCACCGATTCGCACGTTTTGAAAAGAAATGGACACTAAGTTGTTTTGCAATTGGGCTAAGGTTCCATTTCGCAGAAACCCATCTACACCTCTCGCAGCGAACCGAACGACTTTTGCCTATCGCAGTTTACTGGGTTTCTCAGAGAACTGCAGCTGTTGCACCAAGAAAAGCCAACCTTTCGTCCTTTTTCCTCAACTGCTGTTGGGTTGGATCTTTAGACTTTATTTTTTTCTCTCATATGTCCTTTTAATTATCCAGCAACAAGTTAAGCTGTTTGCTGAGATCTACAGCACCCAAGTTTCGGTTGGATGAAAAAGCCTTCCTTCCGAACTCGATCCACCGACACCATGTCTTAGAAAAGAAAAGGAAAGCAACAAAGAAAAACGGGGGGGGAAAAAAAAGGCATCTCATGCACCGAGAAAGCCTGGGTGTTTCCTCTCTTCTTTTCTTTTTTCGGGTGGCATCGCGTTTGGGCGGGCCTTCCTTCCGTTGGCGTTTGTCGCCTCGATAGGTACGCCTTCATCCACAAGAGCTGGCGCCCCGAGACCAAGAAGTACGACATGAGCACGGCGCCCACGTATCGGGACGCCCCGCTGAAGCGGCTCAGGTAGACCGAATCCGGCGCGAGTCACGGGCGCGCATGCGAATCTCGCAGGCGCCCGAAGTCGGGGTCCCAAGGCGCCGCGGGTTTTTGTAACGGGCGAAGGAATCTGGTGAGAAATTGTTTTTATTTTTTTATTTTTTTAAGAGGAAGACCAAAGGGGGAGGGGGAATCATTTGGTTTTTTTTGGGGGGGTTCTTAGTTTCAAAGCCCTGCTCAAGACCGAGCTTATGGCGACACTATTCAGGGTGAGTCTTTCAATAGAGATCCTTGTTGACTGTACATCCTTCCCTCTGGGATAGACATTTGGGGTCCCCTAAAAGCACATACCCGTTGATAGAGTACCCTGTTTAGATGGCACCAAAAGGAAGCCAACCCAACCAAGAAATGGGGTCCGCAATTTGACTTCCCTGACCTCCAGTGGGGTGGCGCGAGGAAAACCCCACAAATGTGAGCTTGTCTCATAGGCGAACCCACAAGGGTGGTGTCCTGTTGGTTTCCATGGTTTCCTTTTGAACCCAAAAGGGGGGTTCCCCCAAAAGATCCCCACGTGTGCTTCCTTTGGTTTCCCTTAAAACCGACGGACAAAAAGGGCCTCGAACAACGCAGACCAAGTTGAAGCAACACCCAAACTGCTGGCGAAAATATGTACTGAAAAGTATGATGAAAAGCATATAGGCATGCTGAGCTTGAGAGTCAAACCACCCTTCCACGAAAAAACATTTTTGCCTTTTGCTTGGATTCATCGTGGAAGTTGCCGCTTCTCAATTCACCGATCAAGTCCGCGGGCCGAGGATAATTCGAGTTACGCGCGATTGGGTGCATTGTAGGCTTCACTGATTCGGAGCCACAAGAGAGGTGAAAAATCGAGGATCGTCATGCGGCTCATGCGATTCGTGACCTCGTGACCTCGGTTTTGGGTTTGCGGTTTGCTGTGTTGGCTGACCTGCCTGGATCAAAACCATCATACCGTGGATGGGCGAAATCTATTTCGCCACCTGCACGATTGCGCCTGCACAAAGATCGAGGCGGCGCTTTCGAAGGCGCGTGTAGTGCGCTCGGCCGAGAAGGTCCGTGAACGAGAAGGAACCCAAAGCCCAGAATTTGTAGAGGAATATATGGCTGTGGCTCAAGAGTAGGTACCCAAAATGGAGCCCCAGGGAATGGGAACTGGTGGTTTATTTTGACCCAGACCCATATGGGTGTGGCTCAAAATGTCAGCGCCGGGGAACCTTAAGTTTTAGTCAGTTGGTTCCATTTACCGTGCCATGTCGGTATATTGTTTGAGCCACAGCCATGACATTAAGTGAATCCCCCGATGCCTCGGGGTCCATCGTATTCTGCGGAGTAAGCGCCGAGTGGGAGGCCACTGCCCCCCCTTCCCCCAACATCCGGCGAAGCCGCGGCAGATGGAGCAAGAAAAGGCCGAGCAGAAAAGGAGGTGCAGCGGACCATGACCTTCCATTTGCTTAAGAATATTTGGCCGTGGGTCAACACCAATGGTACCATTTTGGGGTGGGTGCACCACCCATTCTAGTCTATTTTGGTGGGGATTGGGATGTTCACTGAGGGTACGAGGTTTTGACCCATAGCCATTTTGGAATTTCCCCTATAGATTTTAAGGGAATCGAATCACTACTGGAATTTTCACATCTCTTTAGGGGGCTAAAGCAAGTGGAAGATGTGGAAGTGACGTGAGATTGAGACCCCCTCACATATATTTCCCTTCTAAGCCAGTTTCAACTTCTCACAGTTTGCTCGACACCCTGGTGGCGATGGAACAAGGGAAAATGTAGGGACACCTGCTCAACCAGTCGTTCGGAGGTCAAAAGTATGTTTAATTATTGTGCCTAGCCAGAAGCATGACATGAGAGCGTGGGAATTAGTGGCCCGGAGCTTGTCCAGCGCCCGCATCAACCAATTTTGGGGTGGGGGTCCCTTCAACCAAATATGGGAGGGGGTTGGGTTGGGTGGCCATCAAGACTTGAGTCATTTCAGACATTTTGGGCCAACCCACTCGGGAAATCCCCATATACGACATGTTTTTGTTCGGCGTGCCCATGATGTGCGGCTGACCATTGACCATGCCCAACTGTGTTTTGCGAAAAATACCCATAGCTGGTCTCCTTCTGGCAAGCGTTGGTATTTATTTTGTTTGTATTTTGGTGTGTGTCAGTATAAGGGCCCAAATCGTGGTGCTCCTTGTCCATTTGGAGGGGTCTGGAGTATACGTCGTTGGGCACGTCGTTCACGTCGCTGGGCTCAAACAGTTCCCCTGGTCGTTTTCCGTTTCCTTCTCAAGCTGTTTGCAGGCAGGGCCGTCCCAATTTCCCTACCCCAGAGGGTCCCTTGGTACCTTCTAAGGAGGTACTTAGACCCCTTTTGACCCCGCTTGACCGCCATCCTCATCAAGTACTTGGACCCTCTGGGCACTAGTCCCACCCGATCCGCCAGATCCAACTGCGAAAACTGCTGCAGCAGCTTGGCCCGAGCCTCGGAGACGATGTCCGAAGAACACGAGGGAGGCTCCCTTTGCTGAAGCGGCTTGTACTGGAAACTCATGGAGCTAGCTCTCTCCTTGACTGCTATTGGGTTGGATCTTTAGACTTTAACTTTTTGGTTGAAATCAAGGGGTTTTCCACTAAACCCCCAAAAAGATAAACTTTTTGCAGGGGGGTCAACAGCAACCAAGCCTCTAAGAATGACTGGAGGATAGAAGTGGGCCGAAAGCGTGACCTGTGAATTCGGCCATTAATGTGCGCAAAGCACCTCGGTCGCGGCGTTCCGACGCTCGGAGCGGGTTTGGACGGGCCCCTTGGCACGGCCGCGCACACTGTGCAACCTTGGACATCGGTGTCCTTTTTGGTGGTTTTGGCCGAAAAATAGATGGCGATTCCTGGTTTACCTGGAGGTTTAATCATCTACCAGGGAAATCCATCTATTTCCCCCAGAAGGACACCTATGATAGTCACCTATGACCTTGAACCTTTGGCGCGCTTGGGGCGGGCTGACCCTCAAACAACTTGTAGTTGTGTTGGCACTGGGTCAAAGCCCATGGGATCCCATTTTGGGGTAGGTAAATTCACCACCCATTTTAGAACCTATTCTGGTGGGGATTGGGATGTTCACTGGGGGTACGGGGTTTTGGCCCACAGCCTTTTCTGATCTTCATTCGAGTCGAGCCTTTGCGGACTCTAGGGGGTCGACCTCCAACAACGCAGGGTTTGTCTACGTTTTTAAGCAGGCGCAACCAGCAAACGCGGGCTGAAGAGAGAAGAAGCAAGAATGAGAGAGAGAGAGAGAAGAAAGAAGATGAGCACACGAAAGAGAGAAAGAGAAAGGCCTGGCAAGAAGCAGAACAACACTGGGTCGTTTCCCGCCTCCGTGACAGCAGGGAACCTCTCCTATTCAAGAAAGAATCATTTGGAAGGTTCATTGGAATCACAGCAGCTGGTGATGCCCACATGGTTTCGAACCAACAAGAAAAACCGCGTGAATCTCTTGACCATCAAACTACCCCACAAAAATGGATCTTACCCCATGATGCCGGCAATCTCATGTTTAAGGTCCGTCGTACATACATATAAATTTATACATACACATGTTGTGTGGTTTATTTATGTTTTATTGTTATGATTCTGATCACTCAAACTTGTTTGATAATTTATTAGTTCGCTATATATATATATATATATCATGTATATGTGTGTAGGGATCAAGGGCCGGTTACCGGGACTTTCGGCGCACAGCCACATCAATAGGACACACGCAGCTAAAACCGGCGTGACCATGTTTTGTTCACGGCCCAGGCATCCCGCACACGCCGACCATCTACATGTCCAACACCGCCGCTTTGGCGAAGTTTGAAAGTGGACTCGGGTGAACGAAGGTTTTAGGCCATGGCTTTTATCTAGGTCCCCCAGTAGTGCCCTTCTCTCCCCTTTTTTTGAATTGGGAGGGTTCCCCTACTAAAATAGACTACAGGGAAAAAACAAAAAAACAACGGGAATCCTTCTTCTAACCTCTCAAATCTGGAGGACCTAGTTATGTACCCCGGTGGCCTGTAACGCCGGGTGGCGCCTTGATTGCCTCGGATTTGTGGAGTGTCTTCATTTTGGGCATGGGCCCAGGTCGGAACAGTGTTCCAGGGGCTCCTTGCGGGTGATTCTAGGGGTACCTTCCATTTCCATTCTTTCCAGTCCGAATCTTTCTAGAAAACCATCAAAAACGCTGGGGGAAATGGATCCGGATTTTTTGAAATTAGGAATCAACCCCTAGTGTGCACGAATTTGTTTTGCGAGCTCACGGATGGGCGAAACGAGCTCAATGCTAAAGCCCCACGATCTGAAGCGGCCCCCACGGGACGGGTGGGGTCCAGACAAATCTGAAGCGAGCAAAGTCTCCGCTTTGATTTGCTTTGCCTCAGCGCAAAACGTGGGTTCAGTGGATATTTTTGGGCATCCAACGCCTTTGAAAGGGCGCCTGCGGCAGGGTGATGTTTTTCGGGGGGGTTAAGGGGTCAGAAGCTATCCTGGCAAGCGAGCATACGAGGTGAAACCACCAGAAGATATCCCCTTATTCCAGATCTGGTTATAATTGAAATTCCAAAAAGGACAGAACTCATGTAGGTCAGGTGATGTCACATCCTCTGCCCTCTATAAACCAACCAATGACCAACAAAAAGACTCCAATCAAAACTCAAGCTGCCAACAACACAATGCACCCTTTTCTTGGCATGGTCCCTGGGGTGAGGGAGGTTTAGACCAGTTCACCCCTTCTTTTTGGGCAGCCCCGGGCGTTTGAGAGCCGGCAGGACCCCAACATCTTGCCGCACATCGACGCCCAGCCCACCTTCGCGCGGGCCCAAAGCGAGCGAGCGAGACTCGGCGATCGACCTGCATCAACCAATAAGGACACCAACACGGGAGGGGCATTGTTCTATTGGTTGATTCCTTGCCCGTTTCTTTTCAACCATCCTTCTTTGCAAAAACCAGCTGTTCATTCTGGGGTTCTGATGGTTTTCTGAAAAGATTCGGATCCCTGGAAAGAATGGGCCCCTAGAATTGTTTGATTTGTCCAAAGCCTCTGCCTCTAGCACCCAGCTTGGATGTGTTTCCGCATGTCAGGGTTCTGCTGGCTTCATGGAATGCACGGAGGGCTACCCAACTCCGGCTTAGCCACAATCAAAACCCGGGTAGATGAAGGTTAGTAAGGGACGATCCCAACCAGAAATAGCTGCGGCCGCCTTCTTAATCCTGTACATTGTTCTGGGTAGGCCATTTTAGTACCAGGTTTTGATTGCGACTCGCTTGAGGAAACCTCTTTGCAAATTTGGTCAAGACGGGGTGCAAGACGGGCCATGACGCGGAACCGACAGGAACTCACTTTTCTCAGTTGCTCAAAACCGACCTTTCAAGCTTTTGGGTTGTCCATTTTGGTCTACTTTGAGTAGAAGTGGCAAAAGGTTCACTTCTATGTATAGATCCTTTGGGCGAGCGAGTTTTGGCTGGTGGCATTTGTGCTTGACCCCTTCCCGTGTAAAGGGGTAAATTGCACGAGAGGTGGGGGCAGAGAAAGTATGATTCGAGCATTTCGATGCCTTTGATTCGGCAGAGCTTGGTCAGCTTTTCTAGGGGTACCTTCCCCATTCCTCTAGAAAACCTTCAGAAACCCAGGGAAACGGCTGGTTATTGAAAAGAACGATGGTTGCAAAGAGTGGTTGGAATCAACCCCTAGAGCTTTTCAAAGCCAGCCGGTCGGGTTTCAAACTTCGGGTGCCTAGACCTGAAAGATGGCGGCTCGCCTCTACGGGAAAAAAGGATACGGGAAGTTCACTCATATGGCTGTGGGTCAAAACCAATTGTACCATGTTGGGGTATGTGCAGCACCCGCTTTAGTCTATTTTAGTGCTTGGATTGGGATGTTCACTGGGGGTACAGGCGTTTGACCCATGGCCAGATACCAAACGCTAGGAAATTGCAGTTTCTTAGAGTGATCCCGTTGCAAAACCCCGTCGGACACGTGGGCGGACAAAATGACTTGAAACCTTTGATGTCCGATGTTTGTTTGGTGCATTTTGCCCAGGGCTGTTAGGACTGAGCAACTTTTTGATCCAACTCATGGGTTTTCCGAACTAAACCACTAGAAGTTAGTCACTTTTAGCCGGGGAGCAGATTTCGCAACCGAGGTCTGTTCGGAGGAATCATGGCCTTTTCACCCAAAGAATCCACACTTTGGCTCCGCGGCTCTCGTTGCATGAGGGTCTTCGAATGGATTCCCGGGATTTCCGGGCAGCCCCGTTGCCGCCATGGGGAAAGGCTGAACGACGCCGGGAGAAAGGCTGGGTTTTTCCTTTCGCTTGGCGGAGGTGCTTTCCGGATCTGGATTAATTACCAGGGAACCCCCGAAGGATTCCTCCGAAATGTGCCCAAGATGGATGGGGTGTGTGCCTTGCGTCATCCTTAGCCCTTGGTTATTGGTTGATCACCTTGCTGTGCCAATGTGGGAAGATTCCCATAGCAACTTTCTGACCTAGGAGATTCGCTTAGCACAGGCACCCCTCTCCACGTTGACTCGGAACCCACCGATCAAGCCCGATCCCTGTTAAAGGAAGAAATGTTCCAAGCCAGGAACCCCCCTTGTGAGGTTCCATGTTTGCATAGGAGGCGAACACCCAAAAGTGGCTGCCTCCGTTTTTTGCCGGACCCCCCCAAAAAATGGGGTGGTGTTCCTTGTTCCTCCTGGTGTCCCTTTGAAAGAACCAGACAAGTGGGCACAGAAGACGCGCGCAGACTTCAGGTGGTGAAGCCGAGCCACATGACGGAGAGCGAGCACGTGGTGGTGGTGGAAGACGTCGGGGGCCCCAACCGTTTCGCCGAAGCTTTGACTAAACCACTCTGAGGTATGTGTCAAAGGGATTTGGGCTGAACATTGTTGTGTTTTTGCCGGTTGGCTTCTCTTTATGCCAAAGGCAGGGGCAGCCTTCAGATTTCATACACCTTCTACCCTTTAGGTGGTTGGCTCAACCGAGTTTCATGAGCTTTGGGAACTTCTCCGTAAAACCGTCGTGGCCTTGGTGGGACCTGATCTGATCATTTGACGTCTGCTAGCCTCCCTCCCGGGTTGGGAATCCCGCAAGGGGGTCTAATGTACCTTGTACTCTAGACTTGGCTGTTTGCCTGTGTTCTCCTTCAGTTGGCTCGAAGTTTGGTGTGTCAAAGCCCGATTCTTTGTTTGGAGAATCGGTTGGACAGTCCCAGCACAGGTGTGGCAAAAACGCCCCTGATGATTTCTTATCCTTCAGTACCAGGTTTAAGTTCACTCGTTTGCATAGGCGTCCTTTTGATCGGCTAGTTTGGTCAGAAATAATTAAGTTCCACTGCTTTAGATTGGTTTGCCCCTTGTACCAGGGAAACCTACCAGGGAAACCCATTTGGCACCAAACGGAGTCCCGCAGACATTCGCGGCGATGTCCCTTTGGTGCCAGTAAAACAGCGTGCAACAAGAGGGTTTGGCGAGAGGTTTGAGCAGGATTCAAGCATCTTGGCTATAGGGTGCTAGCGCAAAACCCGGATTGCTCAACCCCCAGCTTCTTGATATGGTGGGTGTTCCCCTGAAAAGCCGTGATTCTCAAGCCCAGGGTCACCTCTACAAATATGTTGGGGGTGTCTTCGAGATGTCCTTTGAAATGAGCAGCGCTGAGCTTTGAGCCAAAAGGGTTGCCACAGAGTACCATCCGATCAACGGGACTGCGGGCCTTTGGTTTTGGAAGCCAGGAAGATCCAGCACTAGGGTGATTTGTGTCCTCCTTTTTTTGTTCAGACTGTGTGAATTAGAGCAATTTGCCCAGATGCATTGCCTGGGTTTGCACCGCAGAGTCAGAGCAAGGGTGCCAAGTGTAGACTTGGTCCAGGGAGGTGATAGTTCCTGGCCAGGTTTGGGGGGCTCAGCGCCTAGATCTTGATCCACTGTCAGCACATGCAACCCTATGGGTTGGGCGCCCCTTCGAATTTACACGACCGCAGTCGGGCACCTGAAGCCTATTATAGAAACCTACCATAGATGCCGCAAAATGGCTGGAGAAGCCCGTCCTGCGGATTCAGTTTTAAGTTGCGGCCAGTCTCCCCAAACCCGGCGTTGAATTGATCCCACGAGCCACGAACGAGTCCCCCGCAGGGGCGGTACAGCTTCGACGTCTTCTCCAACGGCGAGCTGCAGAAGTTGAAGGGCCAGGAGGTGGACAAGGCGAAAATTCGGCGAATTTGGCGGGGGGGGGGAGGTTGGTGCGAGCCCTTTTACCGTTTCTTTTTTCAGGGGAGGGCTCCCCTACTAAAATAGAATACAGAGAAGAAAAAAAAAGGGGGGGGGAAAGAGAAAAAAACGTATCCTTATTCGAACCTCTCCACTGAAGGACCTAGCAAATCTTCTGCGGCAATAGCAGGCTTCGGTCAAATGAGTTCGAATTGCGGAAAGGAAAGGTTTCTCTCGAAACGGGAGGGCGCCATGAATCAACCTGGGGTTGAGTAATTGTGGGTGTTCGTTTCTGAGTCTGGAGGCTGGATCAATGCACATCACCCAAAACCACCCATGGATCATTGCCAGATTGAATTAAGTGTTATGGCCTTTTGCGTTTCCTTCACACAGATAACGCTTGCAGGGCCCGGTCCATACATCTGGCCCAGGGACGTCACTAAGCTGTGGTGGCACAAACGCGTCACCTCTTAGGCCAATGCTGAAGAGCGCGGTGATATTTCACGAGGACCTTGCCAGACTCATCCATTTTGGTATGGGCCTAAGTCAAACCACCAGGGCACCAGATGTTTGTGTCGTGTTTTTCCCCCATTTACCAGGGTTCCGTTTTCAGCACCTTTGTTTGACCCGCAGCCATTGTGCAGTTGCTTCTTTCTAGTCTCTGTCAAGGCGCTGGAAAACCCTTTGCGGATTGAGCTTGTGCACAATGTTCCCAGAGCCTCTCCCCACACGCTAAGTGGGTCCCGAGGTTGGGGAAGCCTTATGGTTTTTCAAGGCGGGTACCAACTCCATAAAAAAAAGTGGTGGTTTTCCTTACGGGTTGGGGGGGGAGAGAGTTTTCCTTTTCCCTTGCATTGTTTGGGGGAAAACACACAAAACAACTATTCCAAAAGGGGGGATAACAAAAGAAGAAGGCAGACCCAATTTGCGTCTGGGCAATTGGATCCCTCAGGCTGCCCTGCAGCGCCGGGTGGCGGAAGCCTGGAATCTGCGGCTCGAAGGAAGTCACGGGGGTCCGAGGGCTTTCCTTACAGAAAGCGAATGGACGGGAGACCTGTTGATTTCGACCGGTTGGAGGTCAGAATCCGAGCTTGTTGGTCGTTTGGGCTCAATTTGGCTGTGGTTGTCAAAACCGTTTTGGGATCCCATTTTGGGGTATGTGCACCAGCCATTTTAGAACCTATTTTAGTGGTTGGATTGGGATGCTCACTGGGGGCACGATTTGGCCCATGGCCATTTGACCTTTTAGCTTCAACCTTAACATGGTCCCAGAAGGTGAATTAACCCTTCTGGTTCCAAGGTCAGACAGCCGGTGAGCTATGGGAGAGCCCGATTGAATGGCAGATCGCAGTTTTTTGGGGGGCGGCGGGGGGGGGGGGGGGGTGGGGCGGGCAATCCTTGTTTGAGAAACACCCACATGTGAGGCGCATGTGTGGTTTTGTTTTTTTCCTGCTGGCTCTTGTTCTTGCACGTACTCCGTTCAAAGATGTTTACAAACCAGGCATGGATCCTCGAAAGCCGCATCCAAACCGGCTTTTAGATCAAGAACAAACCCCTCTTGTTGGAAGTCCTGACCTGATTCAGCTTGCCTTCGTTTGTGTTCCTTCTCATTTTGACTTGTGTTTTTGCTGTTAATGCGTACAGCCAAAAGGTTCCACAGGCAATGAGGTCCAGAGAGCCTCTCGTCGAGGTGTATCTTGCGAACTCGCATGGAACCTCACCGGGCAGTCCTAGAAGTGTGTCCTTTAAGGGGGCCCTTGGCAACGTGGTTGGCAGTTGGCACCCTGTTTGGAGCAGTTGAAAAGGAAGAAATGCAGGGCCCCGGCTTTGCAGGCCCAGCACTTTTCATATCCATCCGATTCCTGGCCCAAAGAAATGAGAACCCACGCGAAGAATACTTTTGACTAGAACAGATGCTAGAAAAGATGTGTTTTCTTGTCCATTTCACCTCAAACCCATCGAAGCCGGCTCTTGGCATCAAAACAGCTGGGACAGTGGCACTGGCAGTGCCGCCCCGTGTTTTGACCTGTGCTTTGACCTCCCTTTTACCAGGTGTGCCAACAAAAAGCCCAACCCCTAGGGTTCAACCGTCCCCCATCAAAAAAAGGCAAGGACCCAATTTGGATGATGACAATGGTGGTTATATGAGCCCCCATGGCTTTAATGGTGGTTTAAATCGCAGGGTGGACATGTTGAGCTGCACCTTCCCCGGTGTTTTGGCCCAAGAAACCGCCTCAGGTCCGCCTTCGCTTGGGAGTGCCAGGCGGCGCGGGCACCCAAGACCAAGTCCAAACGAAACCCGGTCCAAGCCAAAACTCATGGCCGGGAGGGAGCCCAAAGCCCCTACGCCTTAGTTAATCCAAGGGGGCTGGGGGGGAGGGAGGAGCTAGTACGGCTTCGGGTTTATATTTAGGGCTTAGTTGGGTTCCCCCCCCCTCCTTGCAGAATTCAGTTGCATACATGATGTGGCAATCTCAGCCCCTCAACTTCTTATACACTGCTTGCGCTGTGAACCAAGCAAACCACACTGACCAAAAACAAACAAAGAAAGCCACCGTACCCAAGAGAACTGTGCAGAAAAACATGATACACCAGCAAGGTCAAAGAAAAAGACATCGGTATTGGCCGCAAGAAATGTAAGGCCCACAACCACCATGTTTAGAGGTGCAAATATATTTTTTGAGGGAAAAACGCCCTTTTGGGTGTCTTGTTGACCTGCAGGTTAACGTGGAACGCCATCCATCTTTTTGAGAGGAACGTTCCTTTGGCTCACTTGCCGAAACCAAAGACCGGTTGACCCTTTGCTCGCTTGTTCAAGCCTTTTTTGGGAGGCGGGCAATTACTTTAGAGTCAACTACGACCACAAAGATGCCCTTTGTCTTTCCCCATGGCCATTTGGGGTCTGGGATTTTTGGTTTGGAAGGAAAATGCACGCTTGAACATGCTGGCAAAACCTCAACATTCCTTGGCCGCACGAAGATCCCTAGGAGATTCCTTTCAACCTGTTTCCCGGTGTCTGATTTCTTGTCATTTCCTTCAGAAGCAAAACCTAAGCGACACGGATGCAGTGGCGCCATTCATCTTTTCCTTTGGGGGCGCGGGACCATTCGCAGGAGCTTTCTTCATGAAGGACCCATTCGCTTGGAACCCGAACCCCTACAAGAATCTCCTTTTGGGGATCTCTTGTTGGGTAGAATCTAATTGCCAAGAGAAAAGCTCGTCATTTGTCTTTAAGTTCGGTTTTGCAGAGACTGCAGTCGAGACATTCCAGAACCCCCCTCCCCCCTCTCTGGCTGGCGCAAACTTATTTGACCTGTACCCGTTAGGCACAGCTGGGATTTCTTTCAGTGGCCATTCCCAAGGAGAAACCTTTGGAAGTTGACTGTCCATTTCTCACTTGCTCAGTGTGGACTTTGAACATTTCGAGAAGATCAGCTTCGTGGTAACATACCAAGTCCGGACTTTCTCGAATGAATCCACTCAGGAAGTCAGATTCATGTCGTTGGTTGTGGTTTTCCAGGATCCACCTGACGATGTAATTTGAAGGGCAACGTTCTCAAGGCATGCCTTTTGGTTTCGGCTGTTCGGGTATGCTTGGCTTCGATGACTTTAAGGGTGGAGAAAGAAAAACAAAATGTAAGTGATGCCACCCAAAAGTCCTTGTTCAGATTCGCAGGCACGCGATCTCAGCTCCCTCACCCTCCCCACAATGACTCCCTTACCTTTGTTCTTCTAAAGCAAGGCAAACTCACCGGCTTACACTTATTTCTCCCCAGCAGCTTTTCAGCTATGGGGGTCTCTGCCCAATCACTGGAGTGAGCAGGAGCAACTTCAAATGCTCCGATGAAAAGCTCCAGGGGCTGGGGCCACCCTGGGCAGAGATTGTTTTTTGTTTTTTAGGTCAGTTTGCTTAGCAAATCGAGCTGTTCCACTGGGTTTAGATGGGTTGTATGCCAGCCAGTTTCCAGACAAAAAACCATCGATTGTGCAGAAAGAAAAAAGAAGTACCTATATCACCGGGCTTTGTGTGCTCCAATTGTTTATTAAAAAAATCCAGCTGGAACCCCCATCCACTTGTTTAGCTTGGTGTTGGGCGCCAGGTTTTCAGGAGAACCCCTCCATTTTTCGACCAAAAACAACCTCATGGCCACCGGGGCTACTTGCCTTGGCAAGGTCTTGGCGGCGCGGCCTGGCGTGATCGCCCGGCGCTCGTTGGTGCGAGCGTCCGGAGATGTTCCTTTTTGATCAGAGGACATAGGGAATAAGTACATGGATGTACATGGCTTCCGTTCAAAAAGGCCGGCTAAGGAGCTATATACAGTATGTGCATAGTTCCTGTTGCATCTTGCCTTTTCCTTTTCGAAATGAAGCGGGCCCCCACCTAAATCATGCAAATCTCACTGGCAGCGCTAGCTTCGCGCTGGCTCGGCGCCAGGTCGGGGACGTTAGTTGACGTGGCATGTGAGATGCGCACGCGTGGCCCCTCTGTCCGGTCGCTCTCAGGGCTCGAGGCATTCCTGGCTCGCAAAGTCTTACCATGTGGAGAGTGGAGACGAAGTACTATTTGACCTGACCTGCAAAAGCGCTGCGCCTGCCACCGTGACCTTGCGAAAGCGCTGCGCCTGCCACGATATGTGTACGCGACCTTGCGAAAGTACCGCGCCTGCCACGATATCTGTACCTGACCTTGCGACACGTGACCCTGCAAAAAATGTGAAAACATGTGCAGCTTTTCGCTCTAGCTCCGCGCTAGCACCGCGCTAGCAGGCAGTTGCCAGCTTGAACTTGAACACGGCACGTGCCTTGTTGGAGGCACGACCCACGAAGCCACTAGCCCGGATAGCTCGTCCGACAGCAGCTAAGAAAAGGCCCGCGCTAGTGCGCCTGTCAGTTATTTGTACGTTTCTTAGTCAAACTTATTGCGCCACAATGATTACGTGTTCATACGGCCCGAATGATACGGGCCCCCACGCCACAAAACTGTGAACCAATGGGGGGGGGGGGGGGGTGAAGGGGAGTGGGGGTTGGGGGGGAGCGGGGTGGGGAAGTTGACATAAACTGATGGGTTTCCCTGCCCAGCGCTTAAGCCCCGCGGGAATGGAGAGCGGCGCGGACGACGATGCCCCGCAAGCGGCGGGGGATAAGACCGGCAGGAAAGGGGAGCGCGCGTTCGCAGACCTATTTTGCCGGCGCCCTCCGTGTAAGCCCTGCCGGACGAGAAAGACAAATCCAGCTCGTGCGAAACCTCAACCCAAACGAAGGCTGCCAACCGCAACGAGAATAGCGGGTCGCGGATCACAAGTAGGCCTCCGTGAATTCTGGGAGCGGCGCCCGCTTAGGTCTTGAAGCACGGAGGAGCAGGAAGCGGGGGCTGGAGTTGCGTTTTTGGTTTTTAAGTTTAAGCCCGCCTGGGCAGTTCGGAGAACCCGCGAGCGCGAGGGGAAGCGACAGACCACGCGAGATAAAAGAGCGGCAGATCGGGGCCAGCGCCAAGAAGCGTCAACCCCGAGCCAAACGCGCTCTGAATGATTGAGTGAGTCCCTGAAAGCTGTTCAAACGGAAGCTGGAAGCTCTGGCTCCAGCGATCCCAACAGAGTGGCCCGACCCTCCTAGAAACAATGGCAACCCCCATGCCTGCGGCGGCCTTCCGACGCGGGCCGAACGACCCCGTCAGCGCGGGTGGCCTAGCGCTACAGGCAGCCAGCCGATGTGCGGCAACGCCTTCGCGCCGAGGTGACCACCCCACGCCTGCAACTCCCAAGCGGGCCGCGCCCGAGCGAGGCACGTAAGACAATCCAGAATCGCGCAAGCCCCGCAAGTCAGGTGTGCGACGAGCTAGCCGGCTGCCGCTGCGCGGCGTGTCGCTGCTCCGTACCCCCGGGCCGGGCGGCGCTGCGGCAGACAGCGGGGGCTCTGACGCTTTCCGGCCAAGCGCAGGCGCGGGGCGCGCAAAGAAGGAGCAGTGGACCGTCTCCAGCCAAGGCAAGCGCGAGTGAGGACGCCGTCGCAGGCACCCATGCGCCGTATGGACAGGCGCTGGAGGACCTGCTGGCATCCAGAGCCCAACAGCTATAGAGGAGCAGCCCTGAGCCACGTTACGATGTGCCCGGGCTTCAATGGGATAACATCGTGCTGGCAGCACAAGGAGCGGAATTTGCACATGCCTGCACATTGCCCCTGAACAAGCCTTTCATGGCAAAAGGTAGTGTTGTCATGCGGGACTTGCTCGTTTGTCCATGTGGCTTGACCACTGCCACTAGCAGAAAGAAATGCTGAATAATGTGCACAACAAACAGTTACAACCCTTAAACAGTCAGGAGGGCCCTAAAACTAAACAACAATCCATTACTCCGGTACATTCACAACCTTGCGAAGTGCCGAAACTCAAACTGCAAGCCGTTGTATGACTTGATCACGCACCCATGGTCGGACTGGATCATGCACTTAGGGCTCAAGTAAGGTGCTGGCGCAAGAGTTCTTGAGCGCGCGAAAGCAGATCTTGGATACAGCTGGTACTGCGGTACATTCACCTCAGTGGGTGTGCCCTGCCCAAAGAGAAAGCCATTCGAATCTACGTGAACAATTTCCGCCAGCGCCAGGCAGGGTGGCGACACCAATGAACTTCCTGGCTGCAGGCCAGGGAATGCTTGAAAGCAATATCTGCGGGTCAACGCGGACTGCGAAGTCTTGGCCCAAGCTCGCAGACGGGGACGATCGCAACCAGCTGACAGGGGGAACACGTGCACTTAGCAATGTGCTCCCCGAGGCTGATCCGCAGCTTGTCTTAGCGCGCGTGCCTCTGCGCGTGTGTGTGTCTGCATGCGTCTGGGAGTTTGTGTCTTGTCATAGTTTGCGCGTGTGTCATGCCCCAAAAAATCAAAGCCTGGCTTCATCTTGGAACAGGTTGTTTCGTTAAAAAGAAAAAAGACAGGTGGGGTTTTGCGTGTGTTTTCGGGCTCACATGTTTCCCACAGCGGTATTCGAGCTGGTCCCCTTTCAGGTCTAGTTTGCTCGTCCTTGTGCAAACAGAGCTACTGGAAGATCTGCGATGATGGAGCTTATCGTCTGGTGAACAATGGCTTCGCGGTAGTGTCGTTGGGCGTGATTACCAAGAGCTTGGTGGGGTGGGGTGGGGTGGGTGGGGTGGGGTGGGGTGGGGTGGGGTGGGGGTGGGGTGGGGTGGGGTGGGGTGGGGTGGGGGAGTTAGTGGTGACTTCTCCCGCCGTCATACTGCGCATTTTGTCCCCACGCCACCCGCCATACTGCGCAAAATCCCACCCATTGAATTAATAAATATCCCAAATGCATTGATACAATCATCGCAAAACAAATGTATCAACCCATTTACTCCTCAACTCCTTGTGACTTTGCTAATTCACAATGCCTTTTCGATCCATTATGGCTACACTTGGATGTTTTCTTTGCTAAAAATACTTGACAGACATCGCACCACCACGAATCGCCACGATCGGCTTCCAACTTCTCCCCGGCTTCTATCATTTGATATCGTTTGTGCCGACTAGTGATTAAATGCTTCGTCCATTCTGATTTAGCTACTTCTACTTTGCAAAGATCACAAAGTCGTTTTTCTCTCTTCTGTTCTAAAATCTCGTCCCTATGATTGACATAATACTTATGACATTTCTCCGCCATTTTCTCGGGATTATTTTGTTGATAAGTCTTAGCAGTAGAAAGGCAATAATTACATACTTTTCTCCCATCCTTGAACTCTCCTAGTTCTTTCTGTTTTCTGCACCTACTGCATCTCTGTAAGTTTTCCATACTACTATTTACCATCATGTCTTTAAGTGTCTTCTAACTGCGTATTTTCTAAGCTCTCCCACCGCCATACTACATAAATTATCACTCCCCAAAAAATGGTTAACCAATGGAAAAGGGAGAATTAAAACCGTTAACCCAAATCTTGAAAACAATCCCAGTAAAATATGGATGGCAAAATGCGGATGGGAAAGGCCTATGTAGGAAAGCACCCCCACGGCTTATGCGGGAAAATTAAACTAAAATTACAACATATAAGATCTTATATGTTGTAACTATAGTATAATCAAGAACTGAAACATTCATCTCAATAATAGCTAGCCGTGCTTTCATTATCGCTAAATTCTTCATCCTCGTCATAGAAGTCTTCCGTGCTTAATATATGATAAAATCGGATATGCCATTCTGCCTCTGTTCTGAATGGCATCATTTCCAACAGTGCTCTCATTGCGTCGTAATAACCAATTCTCAAGTGTTTTCTTTTGTCATCAATACTATCAATGAACCAGAGCTGTTTAAATTTATTTTCAATATCATATATGTAGGAATAATTATAGAACGCTTTCAATTCTAAATATATTTCATAATGAGATTTGGTATCATCCAATGCTTCAGTTAAAGTCATTGCCCAGAATGGGTTTCTTTTTACTCTTTCCCAAGTTGGAAAATGGTTTTTAAGAATATCATTATACCTGTAAGGACATATATCATAACAGTGATATGACATAATATTCAATCTAATTTCCAACGGTAGATTATTAATGTCGCGCATACTTTACTTAATATATTAAGGTAATATTTCTTTAAGCACTTTTTTAGAGAAACTATATATATATATTTATAGAAATATTTTTACCACTATAATTATAACATATAAACATTTATATGTTATTATTATATTATGATTACAATTTCAGTACAGGATAATAATTTAATTGACAAATATTACTTCTTTCATACATCATTTTAAAAATAATATTAATATCTCTCACTGTATTTTTAACATTAAACTTGTTATAAATTTCAATATAAAATTTAATATATTCTTTAATATCTTGTCCTTTCTTTTGACTATGACACAACATCAATAATATACCAGCAATCATTACATATTTTTCTTACTGATTTTAAGAAACTGTTTAACATATTCATAAGGTGGTAATTTATTTACAGTTAGAAATATTAAAATCTCATCTTCTACATTTCTATTATGTCTTCCTTTTAATCTCAACAAACATTTGATTATAGCTTGGTTATCTCTCCAGGTTTTACAATTTTCGCATACATCTTCTTCACCCATTGAATAATCAATAATATTATTTATTATTCCATTAGGCAAATTTAATTTATACAATTCCATATTTTCTTTTTTGAAGTGACAACAATCATGGCATTTTTTATTGATATAATTATTGATTTTATCATCGTTCATTTTCCTCTTATTATATTAAGGTAATATTTCTTTAAATACATTTTCAGGGAAACAGAGAAAAATGTTTTCAATCAAGAATAAATTCCTGTTTCCTCGTCATAGTCAATTTGATAAAATGTCATAGTGGAAGCCTTCGGTTCTTTAATTTCTTTGTTATTAAGTTTGTTTAAATACGTTTGTTTCTTATTTTTATATTCACCATTGGTTCTATCTACTTCTTTACTTTGATAACTGTTTGTTAAAGGTTTCTTCTTTTCCATTTCTTGTAAGATTTCTAAAATATTCTTATTCTGTTCTAAAACCTTGTTCAGTTTTTTAACCATCTTTTCTAATCCTTCATCCATGTAACTATATATATTATATTATAAAATAAAACTTTTAAAACTAAATGTTTAAATTATGTTAAATCTACTCTTTAAATACTAATTTTTCATCATTTGTTTAACAGTTTCCTGAGTTTCCTTATCGCCATTATCGGATGGCGATGCATGTCTCCCCCATTTGATAGCAATATTATGAACATCTGTTTCTAAGTTTATACTGTCTTTAGTTTTATCAATATTCATTTTCTTATCATTCTTACTTATTTTGAAACTGGTTGGAATACACGAACATTTACAAGTTCCTTTCTTTTGTATTTCTAATTCATTTTTTAATTCTAACATCTTTTTACACATTGGACAAGCAAACTCAATAACTGATGTCTCTTTAACAACTTCTTCTTTTTCTTCATCAGTTGAAGAAACAACTGGTTCAGTCTTATTCTTTTTCTTTCTTCCCATTTATATTAATATTTACATTTTTATTTTTGATATATTGTATCATAAACTTAATTATTTCTAAAACAAAATAGCATACTTTCTTGCATCTATTATCAGTTATAACAACTTGTTCTAAATTCTCTACTTCATCTATTATATCAATATAATCTGAATAGCTTCTATTCATATAAAATAATAAATATAAAATATTTTCTAAATAACTTTAATATTATTTTATTATGTCAGATGTTCCAATAATAAAGCCAATAAACATAACTGAATATGAATTCAAACAATCTAAATATGAGCACGTGCCAAAATTACCATTTAGAAGTATTATAGTTGCTTCTTCGACAGGTGGCAAAACAGTATTGGTTCAGAACCTTATCTTAAATGTTTATAGAAATTCATTTGCAAGAATATTTATATTTTCCCCCAGCGTTCATAATGACCCAACTTTTACAGAAGTAAAGAAATATATTAGGGATGAACTACATGTAGATGATGAAAAAGAACAAATTTATTTTGATAATTATAATCCAAGTGATTTAGAAAATGTAATTGAAAGACAGAAGAAAATAATTAATTATATGAAATCTAAAAAATAAAGAAACTACATTCAATATTAATCGTTATAGACGATCATGCCGACGATCCTAAATTTGTTAGATATAGTAAATTATTACATGGATTATTTACAAGAGGCAGGCACGATGCAGTAAGTGTGATTTGTTCAACACAGAAATATAATGTTTTGGCGCCTATCATTCGTTTAAATGCCAGTTCATTATATATTTTTAGGTTGAAAAATGCCAGTGAATTAATGAGTTTTATTGAAGAAAATAGCGCCATTGTTGATAAACAGCAATTATTAGATATGTATCATCAAGCCGTTAATTTTGCTCCATATTCTTTTTTCTACGTGAATATGAATTCAAAAGACATTAACAACATGTTTCATATCAATTTTGAACAGGCATTTCAAATTACAAATGATGAATAAAGATATTCTAATTTAATATAATATAATAATATGCTAATGAAACTATGTAGATGTGGTGGATTTTATCGTAGAGGTAATTATAATTTTCATACTAATTCTTGGATACATAAACTTTATAAAGTGTTGAAAAGAAGGGCAACAGACGAGGAATTATTAAGATTTCAAAATAACTTTGTTGATGAAGAAGATTTAATAGATGATATGTGTAGCAATGCCTCAACAAAATTACCAGAAGATGAAATGACAGATTATGATAGTAATTAATAATATTAATGTATGTTAATATTATCAATTTAGAATAAGGAATAGCTACATAAATTTAAGGCAGGAAATTTATAATATGTTTTATCTTTTTTACATTCATTAACTTTTTCTAATTTATTTATTATTGCTTTCAATGAATTTATTTGTAGAATATCAATTCTTGACATTTCACTTATCGTATTTACATCTATATCTTTTATTACTTTAATAGCCTCTTCATCATCAATTTCTACTGGTTTTGATTTACTTGAACCCATTATATATAATATTATTTAGATTTTAATTTTTCAAAATTATATTTTTGTTTTTCTTCTCCGTCTTCTTCTTCTTCGTCTTCAGTTGGTGCTGGTATTTCTGTTGGACTTTCAGATGAAGAACTATGAACAGTAATAGGTGGAGAACTATGAACACTAACAATTTCATTAGAAGAACTACTGCTACCTTGTGCATATCCTGCTGTTATTTGATTAACTAAATCTGCGATATTTATTGTTGTTGCAATTGCGGTATGTGATAAGTTTAATATTATATCTGCTACTGTAGCGCCGTTGTGTAGCATTATTTCTATCATTTTTGTCAGTTTGAATATTTTTTCTTCTTCATCGCTGTCCTCGTCGTCTGGTGGTTTCTTTGGCGGTGGTTCTGGTGGTTTGTTGTTGTCAAGCATTGTAGTAAAGGCTGACACCATTGCGTCGCGTTGGTTTTTCAGGGTTTGTGTTGCTTGCGTTCTTGTTGGTTCATGTCTTTTGTATGCGTTGTGCCAAAAGTTTTTAAGTATTATTTTAAACATATTGTCTTGGTTTTCCTTTACCTTAAACGCTTCAAATGTCAGATTTAATTGCTGATTTGCATCATTGTATAACTTTTCTTGAGTCTCTCTGGTTTCTGTGGCGATTGTATCTGTATTGGTTGCAATGTCAATAAATTCTCTCGGTATGCCTTTTTTCATCATTTTCGGTGGTTGTATTGTTGTTGGTGTGTTTGATTTTGTTAGGTTATGTATTGAAAAACTGTCGTCGTGAACATATTTATCATTGAATTTCTGCTTCTTTCTTTTCAGTATATTTTTAGTTAATATAATCATTATTAATTGTATTTAGATATTAATATTTATGGATAGCCACTGGAACCGCTCGCACGACTGGGAGGCTTTGCTTGCGACTTGCTTCTTGCCCCTTCTACTTGTGCTTGCTTTGCTATGTATCTGTAATAAATCACGTTGCCATAATATTTTCCTAAATCTACCCTAATTGCATCCTTGCGGTCTTTTCCTTTGGCATTATCAAGCAACTGTATTATTTTATAATAGCCGTCAAACTCTCTTTCTGACACCAAACCTAAATCATACATATTCCTAACTACATTACTCATTTCGGATGTGTTATTAGCAAATTCACGCGGGGTTCTATGTTTAACGCTTGTCAATATTTCTAATGCTGGTTTGATAACATCCCACGTTTCATCAGAATGCCGTTCTTTTAAACGATCATATATTTTTGCATCTACTGGGCTCAAATTGGAAACTGTTCGCCCTTCCTCTTCTGCCTTTTCTACTACTTCTGCTTCTTGTTCTGCTACTTCTGCTTCTACTCCTGTGTCTGTTGATGATCTAGCGATATCCTGTATCTTTTTAGTGTAAAATTTGCTTGATCCAAGGGTATTGATTAGTGCCTCGCTCCCTTTTGCTAAAACATTTGCAAACGCTTGATTTCTTTTTTGTTTCGCCTCGGCGTCCTTTCTTGCCATCTCGTTTAGCTGTGCTGTTAATGATGCTTCCTGCATACTTTCTGTATCACGCTGAACCATTGGCTCTGTTTGTTGTTCCTGTGGTGGTGGTGCTTCTGCTTCCGTGTTTCTTCTATGAAGCGCATATGTGTGTCCGTTTCGGTGCGATTCTTGTTTCATCATTGCCTCTCTCATCTGCCTGTCTAATATTCTCATTTCTTGGTCTTTCAATAATTCTAAATGGTCGCTCCCATCAAAAAAACTGCCTTGAGGACTTGCTTTAAAAAATGTAGCATCTCTATTAGGTAGTTTTCCTGTTAATTGTTCGTTCTCGCCTATTAAGTTAGCGATTTCTTCATAGGTAGGTCGTCGTTTCAATCCAAATTTTGCATATGGGTTTATCAGTTCTAAACTTGCTGTAGTTGCCATATTGATAAAATATTAATTAGAAAATATTGTTAATAATATTTTTGTGAAAAATATAATTAATAATAAGATGTTATTGTATAAAGTCATACTATATCAATATATTTTAAGTAAATGTTAATTTGTCCAACTCATCGATCCGTTTTTTTAAAATGCTCCTTTGTTGAATGTGGTAGATTTGGTCGGAGTAGTTCCATTGTTAATCTGTCTAATTCATTTTGATAATTTGCTCTGGCGTGTCCTTCTTGAATGTGTTTCCTTAATGCTACTGATGCTTCTTGTGAGTTTCTTAATTTCATTTGTTCATGTAGGTGTTTTAGATATTCTGTATCTTTTAGATCAAATGGACTATATTTAATTTGGGAGGATTGTAAAAATACTTTACCTTTATTTTTCTTATTATTTATTTTGTGGAATTTATACATTATATATTTATCATAGATTTTAATTTTAATCATAGAGCACAGATCCGCTTTCCCTTAATTCCAGAACAGACTCCGAAATCATATGCACAAATAATTCTCGCACATCTTCTTCAGTTGTCAGTGCTCTGTTACTTCCTTTCAATTTAAAAACGAGTAAACCTCCCATTTTAGTATTCTGTCCAGTAAAATTAGTGTCCGCCATCTTTTCAAATGAAATCCCAATAACGAACTTGTCTTCTCTGTAGCGTTTATATGAAATGCTAAATGCGTCTTGGTCAGGGTTCAATTAGTGTAATGTTCTTCGGAGGTAGTAGGCACTCTCGGCGAGGCTCTGGCATTCAAACTCTGGATATTTCTTATTATTAATTTGTAATTGCCACGTTAAATTTAAATCTTTATCTTGAAAGCCCTTTCCTTGGTATGTCTCGCGATTCTCTCCATCTGGATCAGGACCATCAAAAATACGAGAATTAATCATCGGATTGTAAAAATAATTCCATCGCTTGTAAATGTAGTTGTCTTGTCTGTAATAATCAGTATTTTGTGGATCAGTTCCTGCTCTTGGCGCACGATACAATGTAATGAAACAACCATTTAATTTAGAAGCAGATTTAACAATGTTCATATTAATTTCATTTCCTCCCGCGTTGAATGATTGTGTCATAGTGTGATACATAGGAAATACTAATTTCAAACTTTGACCCTCTAACAAATGTTTCACTATGTTATTATTGACCGTATTGTCTAATTGAATTACCTCGGCTCTTATAATTACGTTATTCAATTCCCACTGCGTTGAAGTATCGCCGGTTGTGAAATAGTAGCCGTATTTGTCAGTATATGTGTTGTTGATTAAATCCCCCGCCGCATCACGAGTAGCAAATGGTGTAATTACTGGTACGTGCTCATCCGATACAATTGTAAATTCCAGTTCAAGCGGAGCATATCGTAAAGGTAAATAATAATTGCTTTCTAACAGTCCACATACCGGTTTATGTCCTAATCTCATATAACCATTAGCGCCGGGTATTCCTGCAACTGAATGGCGGGTGTATCTTGAAGTTAGATCGCCCCAATTATTATGATCTCCTTGGGTGACTAACGCACCATCTGGTGCTGTTCCAGTAGTTCCTCGTTCATTATTAGCATCAATAAATTCTGCTAATCCAGTAGCATATGTGTGTCGCCAGTCATCATCCCAACGAGGATTGGCGCCACCTTCTAAATCGTCCATATCTCTGGCATCTTGACTTTTAAAGGAATTATACAATTCACAATGCCTATTGTATTCAATAATATCCTGAACCTGTTGTCCTCCAACAGTGCATCTATAACGACTGAAGAAGGATGATAAATTACCTAACGGTCGTAAAAAATGACTTCGTGTTCCGTCAGTGTTTTGAAGATTTGCAAATAAACGAATAGAAGATAAATCAATATATGTGTTGTCTTCTCCTGATATATGAAATCTAATATTCTTGTTTCCTGCATTTGGATTATAAACATTACTACCCGATGGAAAATAATTAACGTGTCTTCTGTCTGTGATATATTGTGCTGTTTCTGGAAGTCCAAAATTTAGCGAGTTAATCATTGTAGTTTCTGATTCGGCAATTATATTATCCATTACTTATATATGATAAACTTAGATTTTATTTTTTTATTTTTATATTTTTCTTATGTGAAAGCATTGTAGTAGAATTATTTGAAGTTGTATTTTTTATAGTATTTATTAAATAATTGTTTTTTGTATCAACTATATCTTTTATAGTATCATAATCTAAATTCTTATATTGTTTATCGTATTTTGACGGTTCTTTTGTCAGTTTCTTCTCTAATGGAATTTTGTTTTGTTTGTCTTTGTTTCTATACATTATTAATATTATTGAGATAATGTTAGTTCATTTACACGCTTTATACAATCTTCTAATTCGTCTCTATACTTATACAAATAACTTAAATCATCTTCATCTAATGGAATTTTCTTTTCTTCTTGTTCTTTTAAAAAGTCGGTATAATCAACTCTACTATAATCTGTATAATGTATTTTGTTATTTTCTGGATGTAATTTTAAGTAATCATTTTCATAATTAATAATTTCACTATACATGCCTATTATAAGTCCTTCAATATTACCTTTTCTGTAGTATAAATGATTTAAATCATTGCTTTCGTGCTCTTCTTTATCCTTATTCAATACTTCTTTGCCACAATTACATTCATATTTACTATTTGATATGTTGTATTCTTTCTTTTTCTCTCGCTCTATCATTTTCTTATAAGCATATTCAATATCGTTGTCCCATTTCTCAGCATCAATACTCATATATAAGTTATATATATATACATTTACTTATTTATTGTTCTGGTGTTGAATTAGGGTTGAAACGCGAAGCATTTAACCCGAATTATCATTCGGGTTGAACCCATTAGAAATATCAGTAGTAGGATTAATTTCAGTCATACCTTGTCCTTCCCAATTATTGAAACTGTGTTTATCTAATAAATTATTGCTTTCTATTTCTCCAGTTATTGCCGCGTCATCAAACATTGCTATAGGATCTCCGCGATTTCTAAATCGTAAGTATCGCGGGTTTTTCTGTTGATTAATCCCTGATACAAAAGGTGATGAATAAACAGTAGTAGCATATTTGTTGCCGTGTCTGTTGTTGATTTCTTGTGCAACAGCCGAGCCGAGGGAATGGGACACAATTCTAGTAACATCTGGATTTTTCCTTAATTCTTCCATTGCATCCCTATACCTTTCGCTTAATTGAATATTGTGAGTAGGAATAAAAAACAGATCTGCGATTACATCATTGACTTTGTGATTTAGTCCTGTTTTAGCACCAGTGCCACCAATATACAAAGTATTTCCTATTCTTGTTATTCCATTTACATTTGAATACGCAGCGTCTAAACCTTTAACATCATCAATTTTATTTTTATTTTGAACATTAATTTCTTCAGCATATCGTGTTTTATGTTTCATTATTTGCTTATCAAAATGTTTATTGAAACCTCCTATTTTGTCTTCCAATTTCTTTTTATGGTTAAAAAATACATCTTCTATTAAATCCTTACCTGCAGTATAAGCTTTATCACCTGCTACGCCTGCCATCATTTGCGTAGGCGATCTGCCTTCAATAGCACCTAATAATAGTTGTCTTCCTATCATATATTATTCATAGATATTTTCTTAAAATATCTATTAATAATAATAATTACAAAGTAATTATCAATAATAATTATATTATAATTTCTATTGTATATTATATTTATGAGTGATAGATTAACATATAAAAAAATCTATGTTGATAGCGCCTACAGATTGCAAGAAAGTAATTCTACCAGCGATTTTATTATAGAACTTGACCAAAACTTTGAAATTCCACCAAGAACAAAAATGTTCGTGACAGAGTGTTCATTCAGCACTCCGTTTTATACAACAGAGAAAGGGTTTTACGAACGCTTCTATATTATGTTATATAATAGTTCCAATGTCTTATTGAGAAGCACTGCCGTTGATGTATCCGGTGAAATTTATTATGCTAATCAATTATCATACAAAATACAAACGGAATTAAACACGGCATTTAATGATATTGTGCCTGACTTATTCTTAACAGTATATGGACAAAGCGAACGCAAAATGGAACTTAAATTAAATGACCCCCTAACTTACAAAATCAAAATACCTACAGATGAAGAATTAGAAACTTATGTAAATGGCGAATGGAACAGAGGACAGTTTGAATATGACAATTTAAGACCAAAATCTATTAATTATTTATTAAGTAATTATATTGCCTATGATCCTGCGTCATCTTGGTTAAGTGGATACTTTAATTTAGTTCCTTTTCAGAATATATACATAAATTGTCCTCAATTAAGCGATTATAAATATTCAGCGCCTAATAATTTCAGCAGTTCAGTAATTAAAAAAGTTCAAATTAATCAACAACTTGGCGGAGTTATAACAGATTTTACAGCGCCCATATATGCAGATTTTATTGATGTAGGCGGTAAAAATATTAAGAGACTACACTTTAGAATAACAACTTCAAGAAACGAATTAATTGATTTTCACGGCGTTCCCATTTCTTTTAGCATTCTCTTTCAATTAGATAACTAAATAAACCCCTAAAAATTAATATTAATAATATTAAAAATATCAAATTAATAATATTAAACATATCAAATTAATAATATTAAATTATTAATATTTCTCAATTTGTCCATATAGACAAAATATATAAAACATATAGACAAAATATATAATATATTATATATGTCAGAAGTCGAACCTGAAATTACTAATACAATTGAAGCAGACGCACCAGTAAATGAATTACCACCAATTGAAGAAGAAGAAGCACCAAAGGCAGAACCAACAATAGAACCAACACAAGAAATAAAACATGTAGAACCTCTTAAAAACAACTCAAAAACTCAAGCACGCAATGAAAAGAAAATAACCTGTCCAAAATGTGCCAAAACTTTAACATTAAAATCATACAGATACAGTCATGAACGCAATTGCCAAGGACCATTAGAAACTAAAGCCTATAAAACCTAAACCAAAAGCAGTTCCAATAGCAAAACCTCAAAGGATAGATCATGAAGTAGCGTACAACGAAGAAAATCAACAACCACAACCGCAACAGAATAATATAATAGCGAACACACCGCCCCCAAGAAGATCGCAACCACAACCGCCTCCAAACCCGCTACAAAATATAGCACAGCATTACCAATTATTGCAAAATGAATATTTGAGACAGAAGCAAGAAAAATATAATGCATTAAATAAGAATATATTTGGTTCAAGAGGAAAGAAAAGATAAAATATAATTATTATATAACCTACTATATAATAATTATGTTTTCAACATTATCACTGGACGGCTCAAACAGAATTGTAGCAAGTGAATTAGTATTAATAAATTCAACAGAACCATCAACATTAAGCAGTGTTTATGCTACAAAACAAGAATTAGCAGACACAGCAGGATCATTAGGTGGAGGTTATACAATTGAAGAAGTTGATGCTCTTATTTTAGCACAGAAAAATAAGATAGATGCCAATATTTTAGATATTACTGAATTAAACGCAACATCAACAACTATGTTTAATGAACAAGTAAATCAAAACGCAACAATTACAAGCAACTTTAATAATATAACAGCACACGGATTAACCATAACTTCAATACTACCGACTATATCAGCAAATACAATTAAACTTGATTCTAATTTTAATAACATTAGTTCAAATACACATTTAATCAGTAATTTAAATGCTACAATAACATCGCATATATCATTAATTGACACAAACATTAATAACATAACAGGACACGGAAACACAATAACAACCATTCTTACAGATATAGCAGATTTACAAGCAGGAGCGAGTGCTTCTTGGACTACAGCTGAAAAAACAACTATTCAAGCAGATGTATCAACATTATATACAAACGATACTAATTTATTCAATACTAACACAGCCTACAGTAATACATTTGCTTCAATTATATCAGATAATAATATACAAGATGTATTAATAACTCAAAATTCAAACACAATAAATAGTTTAATATCAGCAGATTTACAAAAGTTAGATAAAATAGATACTAACGCTCAATCAGTAGCAGGTGCTATTAATTTTAGCGATAATGCAACCTTACATAGTGATTTAAACATGCTTACTACTGGTTCTATAATATGCAATAAGTTTAGCTGTACCCCTTCACCAAATTTAGGACTACAAATGACTTCTCAAATGTTTAATCGTGAATTCAATATTAATAGAGATGGTAGAATGTGGATGTCAAGCTCAGGAGGCGTTTGGGAAACGCAAATCGGAGATGCTAATGTTGGTCGTGTATGGATAAAAGATCGATTCGGTTTAGGGGCAGTTGGCGTTGTTAATTATGTTTTAAATTGCGCTGGGCAAGCTCGATTTACAAGCGCTGTCCAGTTTATAGGAACAGACAGTGCAATAAGTCTTAACAATGGTTCATATTTAAATTTTAATAATAATGGTTCAATACGAAGATATACACCAGATGCTACAGAAGGTTTATATATGGCGCATAATAATTTTGTTGCTGTTAGTGTTGGCGATATTACTAGTTCTTCTAATCAATATGTAATGTTTGATGGATTAGTTAATAAAACTATTTTTAATAAAAATGTTGATATATTAAGCGATATATACACAAATGGCGATTTAACAATGGTTTCTGGTAAAAAGATTGAAGTCAATCAAGTTCAGTCTGTATCAGGAAATACTTTATTATTGCAAAATTCACCGAGTGGCAATGTTCAATTTGGCAACACATCAAAACTAATAATTGATAATGCTGAAATGTATGTCGATACAAATGATTTAATAATTAGGAATAGCAACACTTCAAACTCTATTAATTTGGTTGTTGGATTATCTGCAACATATGCTGATAATAAAATTATTTTGAATAGTGGAAGCAATAGCGAATTGCGAGGCGATTGGACTATTGACGGTGATATGACTTTTGGAATTGCTCATAAAATCAATTTGAGACATTTAAATAGTGATGCTGTTTTAAGATTAGAAGCATCAACAACTATTGATAGTTATATTGATGGCACTAAATATTTACAATTGGATGATACTCAATTTTCATCATTTAACGGATTTAATTTAAGTAGCGATAAGAGACTGAAAAATAATATAGAAGATGTAGAAGATGACACTATACATATGGTAAAAAAAATTAAGATTAAAACATTTGTTAAAAATCAAAAAACTAGAAAAACTGAATTAGGATGGATTGCTCAAGATGTTCAACAATACACAAATCCGAAATATAATATTGTAAATGATTCGGGAGAATACTTAACGATGTGTTATGATCGTATGGCTTGTATTAGTTGGGATGCTTTATCAAAACTAATCGATCGTGTAGAGTATTTGGAAAATGAAGTTTTTAAAAAGAAAAAGAAAAAAGACAAGTCTAAATAATATAATATGATCCAAGACATGGAGAAACGATTTAGAATTAAAATTATTCAAAAATGATTAATTTAATCATAATCAATGATTAAATAAACCAATTATTCTACACCACTCGGCATTTTCAGCCCGTAATCTTCAAATTTGTATTTTCTTGGGAAGCCAGTTTTTTGTTTTGGTTTTTGTTCTTCGGGTGCCATTTCAATGCCACTCTCTTTAATCATTTTATCTAATCTTTTTCTATGCGCGGTGTTTAAAGCATTTTGCCTTTTTTTGGCTTTGTATGCTTCATCGTCTCTGACTTTATAATAATAGAGTCGGTTGTAATACGCCAGCATTGTTTTTATTTCTTCCAGTGTCAAGTCGTCGGGGTGTTTGTCTGTGATCATTACTATAATATTATATGTAACATTTCTTTAAGACATTTTATAGGAAATTAATTTAAATATGAATTCTTCCCTAAATTACACCTAAAGAAAAAATAATATTAATAATTAATATCTAAATTACATTATGTCATTGTCAAAAACTATAAGAAATAACATCAGGTCATTAAATTCAAGAATTGATAGGTTAGCAGGCGATACCAGGGAAAAAGCCACCGAATTGAGAGATCTATATGAACAGCGAAAAATTGCACAGTTTAGCACCGCATCAACTATTATTGATGGGTTTATCAATGCCACCACCCCAAAGGAAAAAAAGAAATGGGACAAAAAATACGACGATGTGATCCAAAACAACCGTATAAATCTACCGTTGAATGTTAGGATGAAACGAAGCACTGTAACTAACATTGTAAAGCAGTCTAAGGCGAACGATGAGTCATGGACATTAGACGTCATGCTTTACCGCGAAGGTGTTAGGGAAGGTGACAACAAAAAGCCGGCTTTCACATACAAAACAGAATACGGAGAACTCAAATATTACCCCATAACAAAGGACGGTAAGGAGAGAACATACACCGTTAACGCCAGCACAAATATAGACGAGTCTGTAGGCAAACGAATTGTAAAAACCAAGGATTATGATCTATTCAGAAAGTTCATTGTAACACTTGCCCAAGATCCAGAATTTGAAACAATGCTAAATATTATGGGTGGGTATGTTGGCGTTGATCAGAAAAAAACAATCGAGATCAACAAGAAGAAGAGGTTAACCAAGAAGACTAACGCTGTGGCTTACAACGTAGAGACGGGGTAGATCGGTGCCTTGAAGATCTTGAGAGCCAGAAAGGTGGAAGGCGGACAGCCTAGTAATCCACGACAAGCCAACCTGAGAAGATCGGAAAACATCAGTATGTGTAATACTTACATGTATACCGAGTTGGATACATCGAAAGAAACATTTATGGAAGCAATCCAGAAAGGTAACTATGTAGACAATCAATGTTGGTTGAACACACTCACTGATTATTATAAAGATACCCTAATGAACAACAAGAAGAAAGAACCAATGTCGCGAGGGATGATACTAAAACTAATAAATAAAACAGAACAGGAATTCACAGAGTCGGGGGCGTCAATTGATGACATGATCCCGGTATTTATAAAATACAGAATGCGTGTGAGAATAATAGACCAACTGGGCAAAATCATTTATTCTTATTCACCAGAGATGTTTGACCGCAACATCAGAGCCTTTTATGCAATGGTCAAAAATAATCATATCTACACACTGAATAATAATATTAAAAGATTGGAACAAAAACAAAATACTGATGATGCATTTGTAGTAAAGGCACGGCCCGACTATCATATAAGTGATAGAGAGAAGCCATCGATTTGCAAAATGTTTTCTACTATTGATGACATTTTTGAAATGGTTAAGGCAACAATTGCAAACAGAACCGACAAACAGGAAAAGAACTTTTTAGATTTAGTTCATAGAGAGAATGATCTAAATAAATTATTTTGCGATTTCAAAAATATCGGGTATGAATGCAAGATTGTCCACAAAGCAGGGACTATTTCAGAATTGAGGGCGGACTTCAATAATGTATATTTAAATATTAGGTCACAGTGTCTGATAGACGACCAGATCAATAGTGACATCACGGTAGATAGAGAAACGGTTTACAACAATATGACTGAAGCGATGTTTACATTCAAAAAGAAATTATTCAATCCAAATCACAAGTCTTATTACAGTCCTACCGATATACAAGTTTTAAATAATTATAGAACCATCGTCCCACAAGGCGAGTTATTCAAGGGCTTGGATAAATTGGATGTTCCAAAACAGGAGATCGACATGAACAAAGCGTTTACAGATGCGTTTAATACGATTACCAGAATCGGAGTTTTTAATCAGTTTGATAATTGGAAAGCTTATAATAGTAAATGTAAGATCAAGGATGTAAATATATATTTGGTGAAAGCAGAACTGACACATCGCAATCTGTTTTTTAATAATGATACTAATATAGTTTATGGTATGTTTCTTAAGCACTTTATGCCACTTGTTGCATCCGGCGAGTTGTCCATTACTCACTACAAACAGCCACATTTCATTCACAAGGTAGATAATAAAATGTTGGTTGAGGAACTCTGGGGAAAGCGAATAAGCGAAAATATTGAAGAAGACAAGGCAATTAAAAAAATAATAGCCAACTCGATTTTTGGCTTGTTGGAAAAAAGTAAGAACAGCAGTCAGAGATCATTCGTTTTTAATGATCTCAATGAGGCGATCAGCCTTCAGGCAGATGCAGGGGGGAAGTTAAACATGATGAGCAGGAATACTGCCAAGTGGGTTGAGGAATTGATGATAATGGCATGTGGTGCCGTGATAGAGAAGTATCTGAACAAAACGACAATTTATATTATATTCTGAATGTGGTTGATAGGTGCGAGTTGTCCAATGGGTTTCGTTTTATTAAAGAAATGCTATTGCAGTATCATAATTTTAAAATGCAATGCGCATATCAAAAATTGACAGAGAACAATGTTAAGGTATTGAGTGTCAAATGCGACGCTTTTGTCGTGGACTGTTCGGGTTTTAATAAGTTTGGTTTGAGAAAGACTCAGCAGTTGCTAGATTTTCACGATGGGATCGGTGGGTGGAAATTAGCCAAGACTCACGATGAGATCCATCATACAGGAAAGCAGTTGTATGAACAGAAGAAGTGTGAATATGTTGATATCCCGATTGTCAAAAGTAAGAGAGTTAACATCATTAATGAGTATGATGAAAATGAATTGGTTGAACTTGTTGAGAAATATAGGTGCTTGACGATCAAGGCCAAATTCGCAGGAGCAGGGAAGTCCACCATCTGCAAGAACATGGAGAGACTCAAGGGTTATAAAGTGTTGTTCGTGGTTCCTACCAATAATCTGGGTTTGGAGTGCGAAGTGGAAAGCGTCACTGTAAATAAATTCTTCGGTATAGCAGTCAATGACGAGAAGCTAGATAAATACGATCATTCGATGTTTGATGTCATTGTGTTTGATGAGATTTGTTTTAATAATACCTTTGTATTGGCAAAAATTAAGGGCTTTGTAGAGCGACATAGGGCTAATAAAATCATATTAGCTACTGGTGACGCCAAGCAATTGAGCCCTATAAAAGCACTGACTAACACTAAGAAACACGAGATTTATATGAATGAATGTATTGACAGCATTTTTCCTCATCATCTGTTTTTGGAAGAGTGCAAGCGATTGAAGACTCAGGAGGACAAGGATAAACTTAAAAGTATTTATGCCGACATCTTTGAGCATGAATTGTCTCTACATGATGTCATCAATAAGTATTTTAAATATACTGATGACATCACAGGAACAGAAAGCAATGTCGCATATTTAAATAACACTTGTAGAGAGGTTTCAAGGCAGATCAGAAAACGACAGGGCAAACAAAATGAGTTTGAAGTCGGCGAGATCATGATATGCAGAGAGTATAGGAAGACAAAAACCTATAAGTTAAATGTGAATTTTAGGTATGAGATAATTAATATTTCCGATCCTTGGATTACCATTGCTAATATCAAAACACGAGAAGAGATCACGCTAAATATTGGTATCTTGAAGTCATTTTATTTTTGCCTTCTGTTATACTTGTCATTCTGTTCAGGGGTGTTCCATTGATGACGATGTCACCATTTTTGATTGGAACCATCATCTGATAACTCGCGAGTGGCTTTGGACGGGAATCACTCGGGCAAGGGATTTAAACAGAGTAAAATTTTACAAATACAGTAGTGATTTAAATGAAGAGTTTAACGCAAAATGCATTATGAATTATTTTGATAGAAAGGTGTTAGCATACAAGGAACAGGATCGTAAAAATGGCTTTGGTATTCCAAAAGAAAATTATGTAGATGCCGAATGGTTGAAGGACAACGTCAATGGCAAGTGTGCCAACTAGAACGTGGAACGGAAAAAACAACTGTCTGGATACAATTCGTTTATTGCCCCTGATATCAACTTTGAATATCAATTGGATTTGTTTTTTATATCAAAAAATGATTTAGATAATCAAAAATATAGGATAGGCTTATTGCTTATTGATGTATTTTCCCGCAAAGCCGTGGTGGTGCCTATTGCATCCAAGCAACCTGCTGACATCACGGCTGGGATCATGGAGGCATTAAACAAAATGGGAGGGAAACCCAAATTAATTTATTCGGATGACGAGGGAAGCCTGAACACCCAAGATCTTGTTGATTTTTTCAAGGACGAAGGGATCCAAAACTATAAAACACGAGGGCACCCCCATTTTGCCGAGCGTTTCATTCGCACGTTCAAGGACATGCTTTTCAAGAGGGTTGATGCAGACGAGAAAAAGGGAAAGGTTAATATACAATGGATTGATTATATCCCCGAGATCATGCTGACATACAACAGTAAAATGGTTCATTCTGCACATGGCATGACGCCACGTGACGCCCACAAAAAGGAAAACCATCTTGAGGTCAAGATGAAACTTGAGATGAACAGAATCAAAACCCGTAAATATCCCCCTGTTAGGGTTGGTGATGAGGTCAAAATATACCGCAAAAAAGGGATTTCCGAGAAAGAAAGAACGAGTTCATGGTCAGCAAACAAGTTCACAATTGAAAGGATTGAGCGAAAACTTGGACAAGACTATTATTATGTCCAAGGTGTGACTCGTGCTTATTTGAGATCGGAAATTCTGAAGGTCTGAAGCAAAAGGCTAGGGCAATAAGGCTAGGGCAGTTGCTTCGGAAGGCTAGGGCAGTTGCTTCGGAAGGCTAGGGCAGTTGCTTCGGAAGGCTGGGGCAGTTGCTTCGGAAGGCTAGGGCAGTTGCTTCGGAAGGCTGGGGCAGTTGCTTCGGAAGGCTGGGGCAGTTGCTTCGGAAGGCTGGGGCAGTTGCTTCGGAAGGCTGGGGCAGTTGCTTCGGAAGGCTAGGGCAGTTGCTTCGGAAGGCTGGGGCAGTTGCTTCGGAAGGCTGGGGCAGTTGCTTCGGAAGGCTAGGGCAGTTGCTGTGGAAGGCTAGGGCAGTTGCTGTGGAAGGCTAGGGCAGTTGCTTCGGAAGTCACAGGCATTGCTCAGGACGGGCTTCCAGAGAGCACTGTTGGAAATGATGCCATTCAGAACAGAGGCAGAATGGCATATCCGATTTTATCATATATTAAGCACGGAAGACTTCTATGACGAGGATGAAGAATTTAGCGATAATGAAAGCGCGGCTAGCTATTATTGAGATGAATGTTTCAGTTCTTGATTATACTATAGTTACAACATATAAGATCTTATATGTTGTAATTTTAGTTTAATTTTCCCGCATAAGCCGTGGGGGTGCTTTCCTACATAGGCCTTTCCCATCCGCATTTTGCCATCCATATTTTACTGGGATTGTTTTCAAGATTTGGGTTAACGGTTTTAATTCTCCCTTTTCCATTGGTTAACCATTTTTTGGGGAGTGATAATTTATGTAGTATGGCGGTGGGAGAGCTTAGAAAATACGCAGTTAGAAGACACTTAAAGACATGATGGTAAATAGTAGTATGGAAAACTTACAGAGATGCAGTAGGTGCAGAAAACAGAAAGAACTAGGAGAGTTCAAGGATGGGAGAAAAGTATGTAATTATTGCCTTTCTACTGCTAAGACTTATCAACAAAATAATCCCGAGAAAATGGCGGAGAAATGTCATAAGTATTATGTCAATCATAGGGACGAGATTTTAGAACAGAAGAGAGAAAAACGACTTTGTGATCTTTGCAAAGTAGAAGTAGCTAAATCAGAATGGACGAAGCATTTAATCACTAGTCGGCACAAACGATATCAAATGATAGAAGCCGGGGAGAAGTTGGAAGCCGATCGTGGCGATTCGTGGTGGTGCGATGTCTGTCAAGTATTTTTAGCAAAGAAAACATCCAAGTGTAGCCATAATGGATCGAAAAGGCATTGTGAATTAGCAAAGTCACAAGGAGTTGAGGAGTAAATGGGTTGATACATTTGTTTTGCGATGATTGTATCAATGCATTTGGGATATTTATTAATTCAATGGGTGGGATTTTGCGCAGTATGGCGGGTGGAGTGGGGACAAAATGCGCAGTATGACGGCGGGAGAAGTCACCACTAACTGGGGGTGGGGGTGGGGGGTGGGGGTGGGGGTGGGGGTGGGGGTGGGGTGGGGTGGGGTGGGGTGGGGTGTTTTGAGCATCTTTTCGGCCCATAGATTCCCCACTGCCTGTACCTGAGTGCGTCAAAAGAGGGTGCAGGCTGAGCTTGACGGATTCGGAAGTGAGCATTTTCATATGCCAATTCCAGAGCTGCCGCAGGCTTATGGCACTTATTTGCCCCAAAGTTCGGATGTCAAAATAACTTGGCCCAGACTTAGGCTGTTTCGCAATGGCCTGTGCACTGTAAGAGTTTCTCAAAAACAATACGAGATTTCGTCATGATAGCAAAAAACTAGAAGACAGGCGGCCAGAATGCATTTTCCATGCCTGAATCGGTCCGTTTTTTCCAACTATGCATTTCACTGTCTACTCTGCGCATGTTTCTTTGCATTTTACTGTCTACTTTCCCTGCGCATGCATTTGTGCACTTCACTCTGCACTTGCTTTTCGCATGCCTCTATGCATTTCATCGTCTACTTTCCCTGCGCAGGCCTCTATGCATTTCACTGTCTACTTTCCCTGCGCATGCATCTGTGCCTTCCACTCTTTACTTTCCCTGCGCACGCATCTATGCATCTCACTGTCTACTTTCCCTGCGCACGCATCTATGCACTTTACTCTGTACTTGCCCTACGCAGGCCTCTATGCGTTTTACTGTCTACTCTGTGCATGCCTCTATGCGTACTTGCCCTACGCATGCCTCTCTGCGTTTCACTGTCTACTTAACACTTGCCCTGCGCATGCCTTCGTGAATTTCACTGTCAGCTCTTTGCATGCCTCTATGCATTTCACTGTCTACTTACTTCATCTATGCACTTCACTCTGTACTTGCCCTACGCATGCCTCTATGCATTTCACTGTCTACTTCCCTGCGCATGCCTCTGTGCATTTCACTGTCCACTTTCCCTGTGCATGCCTCTATGCATTTCACTGTCTACTTTCCCTGTGCATTTCATTGTCTACTTTCCCTACGCACTGCTCTATGGATGTCACTCTGTACTTGCCCTATGGAAGCCTCTATGTGTTTTGCTGTGCACTTTCTCTTTGCATGCCTCTATGCATTTCATTGTCTAATTTCCGACTTTGCAGCCGCAGCTGCGGGGACGTACTTCGCGTACCACTTTTGTACTGAACAGTTACGACTTTGCAGCCGCAGCTGCGGGGACGTACTTCGCGTACTTCTTTTGCGACTTTGCAGCCGGAGCTGCGGGGACGTACTTCGCGTACTACTTTTGTACTTTAAAGTTGCGACTTTGCAGCCTGATCCCTGCAGACTGACGCGCGCAGACCGCGCGAAGGAATGCAAAGGAGCACACAGGACCACAGCCAGAGCGATCCGAAGCGCGAAGATTCGCACGGGACCATCGCGAGAGCGACCCGACACGCACGATCCCCGCAGAGGGCCACGCGCGCAGAGCAGAAAACGCAAAACAGCTGTAGCTTTTGCACATTGACCGCGCCAATCCCCGCAAAGGGTCTTGTGGGCATGTTGAAAATCGCCAAAAGAAAACCATCATTTGCACCCCCCCCGCGCCGCCTTAAGATACTCTTTTTCAGAAAGCGCGCAAGTTTCCCTCGTGCAAGTTATGCCCGCACGAGAAGGAATGCAAGATCGCTACACATTTCACTTTAGACTTTCCCTTTGCATGCCTCTACGCATTACACTGTCTACTTTCTCTGCGCAGCTGTGCAGAACCCAACGACTTTACCGCAAGAAGCCTTCGCAACGCTTTCGGGAATCGACGCAGCCGCCGGGCGAGGTGGAACAGCTCATCACGGCGCAGCTGGACCCCAGCTCTACGAAGCGCCGGGTGGAGGAGGCGGATTGCTGGCAATCCGGTCGGCTGAGCCGAATCCGAGGGGAAAAAGTGATTTAACCCGACCTCCCTATGAACTCTGTTGCCCAGCGGGCTGCTGCCTTTTTTGTGTCTCGATTTTTTGGGGGAAGGGTTCCGATTCCTTGAAACTCAACCAACAACCAAAAGGCGGGTTTTTTCCCCACCACTGGGTTTTTGAGTTAACATGGCACCTGAGACGGGATCCTTTCAAGAAACTGATGTTCAGATCATTACCTTCCCATATTGTAAACATATTGCTACATGTGTGTGTGTGTGTGCTTGATTTCCCCCAGAACCCGGAGCTCGCCACATGTCGAGCTGCAACTGCCCTGTGTTCAAAGGCAATCCGCAAGATCCAAGACTGGGGTTACGCCCTCCTCCCCCCCCCCGATTTATATTTGATGCTCTTGAATTTGATCCAACTTGCAGCATTACCGAAACCTATTCTATTCATTGCTTGAATCACGCAATAATTTAGTCCCCTTTATGGTTGTACAATAGGGATTTATGGATTGGACAACACTCCATTCACAACCCAGATAATTGAAACAAGGACTCTTCAACTGCGTACTTGGGGGATGGTTCTTTGAAGACTTGGAAAAGGGGGGATGACCATGTTGCATGGGTCTATTGACCAGAAAGAATGTCAGCTGAAGGCTGAGGACGCAAAGCATGATGGGAAAAGTCACCCTAGGGCCTTTTGACCTCCAAATAATACAAGGTAAAGAGAAGATGAACCGACATGAAGGTGCCATCAGAATCCTTTTGTAGGAGCTCTTGGGATTCAAGAACCTGTTATCCTTGGCAAGCCACAAATCAAGGGTTAACCGATGGTGGCGAGGGGAAGGGCAAGCCTTCATTCTCTTTTGTTTATTTCTTTCTTGTGTTTCTTTTATTTGCTTTTCTCTTTTATTGTTCTTTCTTTATTGGTTTTATTATAATACATTTCTTTCTCTCGGATCCTCACCAATATTAGCTCAGAGAAGAGAGGATCCAGAGCATGAGAAAGAAATAGAATTAAAAAGACAAATAAAAGAGAAATAGCCATCCCTTTTCTCCTTTCCTATCTCCTTCCGTCGATTGCACTCATGAAATAGGCATGGCGTCAAAACACGGTGCAGGGCCGATCTTCGTGAATCCCTTTGTGACAACGTAGCCATGGGGCTGGCCAGCTTGGGCCTGTGGAAAGATTAATTGGCCACGACGCCCTCAAGGGTAAGGAGGTCCCTTCATGTCCTTCACACTGATTTGACACCCTGTTGTGCACCTGTGGTTTTTCAACCTTGGGTTCCCTGAACATGAGTGTATCCTGTTGTGAAAAGTTTCCCTGTGTTTGGCTCAGAGCCAAACCAAAGAGCAGTGGAAACCCCCACAGCTTGGGCTCACGGGTTGCACCTCAGGCCCGTGCGCACGTGGTCTGGGGACGCACCGTCGCGCTGGCCCTGCGGCTCAGACGTGAGAAGCGCAGAAAGGCGAGCGAAAGATCGGTTTTTTTTTTTGTTTTTTTGGCGACCCTTGGGGGTGGTTTAAAGGAAACCAATGGGAAACCACCATGAAAGGTATGGACGATGGCTCATTGAAGGGCCAGTTATGTGGCCATCACCTTCCTATAACTCCCTTGGACCTATGGCCAAACAGGTTAGATCCACGAGGGGTGTTTATCTATTTCCTCCCAAGCGAAAGCCGTGCTCAAAAGTCAAAACTCCTAACTGGACTCAGACCCTTCGAGTGACGGGCGTTGTTTCCTGTTTGGTGAATTTCCCTTCGAACCCAAACCAAACAAGCCCAGAGGTGATTTTGTTTGACTGTCTGTGGTCGTTTGTGGTTAGCAAAGTCAGAAAATGGAAATCGGTGTTTCCCTTGGACCCAAGTAGAAGGTGACTTCGATGATAACAGAATGAGGCCATGTCCCGCTCCCTGAAGTCTTGGCAAAGCTTGTTCCGGAGCTACCTCGCCTTTGACCTCACTTGCTTTGGCCATGTTTCACCTGAGCTTGGGTGTCCTTTTGATCGGTTCGCTCTGTTAGAAATAGAGTCCGGGTCCACTGGTGCAGATGGGGTTTGTTCCATATGCCAATAGGACACCTATGCTCGCCTTTGACCATCCAATATCGGGGCCTCGTCTTTCTCTTTCAGCTGGCAAAATAGCAGCCGCTACGCGGTTCTTGTTTTGCTGGAAACCCAAGGCGGATGGATGGCTTGTCCCAAGTGATGTTTCACACCTGGTCTTGTTTAGGGTCCTGGGTCCTGGTCCGCGTCACATTCCAAGGGCCCCAAGACTCTGGGAACCGTCACGTCAGCCATGCCTGCGGAATGTCACATGAGGAGTGGGCGGTGAACAGGCACGCGGGAGAAGGAAGGGGAGGTTCTTTCTTGTCTGAAAAAAGCTGCTTCAACATCAATCTGGGTGTGTCTTGTGTGGGATGGTAACATTCTTTTGCGGTGTAATTGAGAAGCCAAAAAAAACACAACCAGGGTGTCATTTTCGGGATAATAACTTTTGCTGGTGTTGAAGAGACGCCACCAAGACACACCATTGTGGTGGGCCCCCTTAAAAGCTACGGACCACAGGCAGGACCCCGACTTTTCTTTCTCTTTCGCGGCCTGAATCAAGCCTTGAGTCCCGCTTTCAGTTCTCAAGGAGTGGCTTTGGAAGTCGGGTTGGTTGTTGAAGAAATCCCCCTGAGGAATCCCCACAAAGGGGATCCCCTTAACAAGTGGGTGTGGGTCAAAAATAGGTACCCAAAATGAAGCCCTGGCAAATGGAACCAAAAACTAAGACCTGCGGTCCCTGGTGGTTTGATTTTGACCCAGACCCAAGTGAGGATTCATGAATCAGAGCTTGAGAATATGTTCGCTGAGGGTACCCCATTAAAGAGCACCCAAAAGGAAAGCCCACCATTGTGGAGTGTCCGAGTCTCTATTTTGGGAGCTCCCGTTCAAGTTTTCGTTGGCCTGGCGGGGATAAGGCGCATCTCTTCCGCAAGATGTGTGTGAAAGGGAGTTCGAGACAAGTAGCCGCTGGCTGGATTTTTTACTCCGGATGTTTTGCCTAATACCCATCACAACCGGGAGGGGTGTTTTTTTCTTGCCGCCCGTAAAATCCATGTGGCAGGCCATGCAGGCTGGCGATTTGTGTCAGGGTCCTCGAAAGAGGGCATCTCGTGTTTTGGTTCTGGCAGTCTTCTTCTTGAGTCTGGCCAGCTGGGTCCAAGAACTGCCCAGCAACCAGTCGCAACCTCTTTTTTTCTATTCGCTTGGATTCGGGCGCCGCTCAAAATGGTCAACCCTGAGGGTCCCTGTTCTTCTGTCACCGGTCGCAACTGGAAATCATCAATGTCTTGTCCCAACTTGTTCATATTCAGTCTCCGAGTGTTTGGGATACTTGTTTGCCTTGCGTTTTCTCACAACAGTCGGCATTCGAGGGCCCCAGAACATTCCTTCTCAATTCCTGCTTAGCTCCGAGCCAATAGATTTCCCTCACTGCGCACCAACCCCACGTGCATCCCTGATCCCACAGGTATTTGAAAAAATCCTCCGCGGTTTTTTTCCCTCTCGCTTTTTTGGGTTTTCGAAATGGATTTTCCGCGTTTGCAAAACCGGAGAAGTGGTCCGGGTCCATTGAGTCTGCCCTTGAGACCCCCAGGATCGGCAGCCTCACCATGCACGTGGAGCTGGACTACTTGGGCCGGCCAGGGCTTTGGCCGGTTTTTTTGGTGGACGGAGGACCAAAGCTAGGTCCCCCAGTAGTGCCCTGTTACCAACTTTTTTGGGCAGGGCTCCTTAAAAGATCTCCATTTTGCAACCAGTTGAAACATGTGGCTTTTCCCACCAAAAGACAGGAACACCACCATTTAAAGTTGCAATGTTCAGTTGTATCATGTAAGGATCCCTGTTGGGGGAGGGTTCCCCTACAGCACCCGTATTCTAGGCTCTCTACTGGAGGACCTAGAAAGACTCCGGGCGGATGTTTGTGGCCAGCTGACCTGAAGGTAAAAAGAGCCAGCTATGATGTAAGTCCTTTAATTGCTTGAGCCCGTACTTCAGGTATTGGAAACTTCCCTTGGTGTCCCTTGTCGAACAAGCCCAAAAAAGGCCAAAGAAGGGTTGTCTCGTAACGTACCTTTGAACATCCCAACATTGGGGGTGGACTTGAAACAAGGACACTGGGTGAGTTTAACCTCGCCTGGTTGCTTAACAATAAGGAACCCCGTTTCTGGAGGGCACTGTGGATGACCTTGCCAAGGAGTCCAACTATCTAAGTTACCTTGTTTTACCATGGTTGTGTGTGGTTGAGTATGCTTGGTTTACTTTTTGCCGGCCACATTAGCCCGGGAATTGGAATCCCCCTTGCCAAGGCCAGTGGATTTTTTGAAACTTCCCGGATTGCACGTCCGGGATGGGGGAGACACCTCTAGACGTGCTTAAAGTTCTATTTATTCACCAGGATCAAACAAGTTGTATATTTCCCAGTGCTTCTAATTTCCACTACAGTAGGTAACCAGGTAGTTTTGCCAGGTTTTTCATGGTGGCATTTTCGGCTTGTAGTCTAACTTGCCCAAAGCGAATCGACCTTTCAGTTTCCCCTTTTTGGTACCCATGTTTGGGGCCAAACCCCCCAACAGGTGATCGCCTGTTATTTTTGGTTTATGAATAGGGGGATGTCCCTGGGTTGAATGGGGAATCAGACCACTTTTGGAGGGGAACCCCCCATATTACAAAACCGGTGTTTATTTGATATGGGTCAACATTACCCCACAGCCTCAGTCTATTTCTTTAGCCCCCCAGAGCTTGGTTCCCTACATGCTCAGGTAGCGATCATCAGTGGGAAGCGGAGTTGTTTGTGGTACTGAGGCACTCCCTGGCCACGGACAACGTTTGGGCCACCCACCTGGGTCTGGGCCTCAGTGACTCGGCGGCGTTGTCCAACACCCGAACCACTGCCTTCAAGGGAAGATATATATATATATATACACATGTTATACATATATATGTATATATATATATATATTAATGCATTTGGTATGCATACATACTATATTAATATATGACCAACACAGGGCTGACATTGGTACATATAGTGGAATTTCAGCAACAACGCGGGTATCAGAGATTGATATTTGAGGGGGTGCATGATCATATTCCACCACAAAGTGCTCAACGTTACGCAAGAGACCCACCTCAAAACAATAGCACAAGCCCAATTTGCACAGGTCAAAGAAAAATCACAAAAAATGCACTGCCGCAGTGCCCTGCTCTGTTGATTTATTCATCCTGGCGATTGCAGGGATCTCATTCGATATGGTTTTAGATGTTTAGGTTCGCAAAGTATGAGCCAAATTCGACATAGTGCTTCATTTGGGGGCAAACGCTGAGTTACATTTAGCCTACCTTGCTCCTAAATTCGATGGTCAAATCATGGATTGGCAGATCAACGAGCTGGCGATGGCACTTTCTTGTTTGCTCAGTGTTCGGAGCGTGCATGGTTGCAATAGCAACAAACAGATGCCGATCCCTGATCTCTGAAAGCCCCCCCAGGTTAGTTATGTTTGTTTCTGCGACTGGGACATTGGGCAGATTCGGGCTTGGAGGTCTTAAACCACGGGCACCGGAGAACCCTTGTTGGGGCCGTTTGCAGGAAACCGAAAGGGAGCCAACCATCTTCTTGCTGGTGCTCAGCAGAAAGTGAGGGATTGTCCAATAAGAAATGATCCCCTATGATTTACTTTCAGGGAATCCCAAAACGGTTCATTCCATTTCCCCTTCCCTGCCTATCGCACCGATCGCAAGTCGTGTGTGTGTGTGTCTGTCTTTTTCCTTTTTTGGTGGTTTCAAAGGGAAACCAAAAGGCCAACCATTTCCGGGGGTCAAAACCAAAACCAAAAGGAAAACCTACAGGAGACCAGGCACCCTCAGGTCGAAGCGCACCTCGGGCGACCTTTTGCGTGCGGCGTCCATTAGAGGCCCTAGCAGGAACTACCTGCCAGTTAGCCAAAAACTTCCGGTTCAAGACCAATTGCTATACCTTCCTTTCAGGGAATCCTTTCCAAAACGGTGTCACCTGGATCGCCAGTTGCTGCCTTTTTTGTGCATGCACTTTGCCCCCAAAACCGATCGCAACAGTCACTGAAAGAAGAAAGCGGAAACTGGGCGATCCAGGTCGTTCTGTTGTTTCTCCTGCCCTCCCCCGGACTTTGGGGTGAGGCTGTCAGTTTCCTCGCCCTCTTTTGGACTCGCAGGGACTCCATGAGAAACTCCTTCCCTGCCGATCGCGCCGATCGCGATGGCAGCGGCAGGCGAGGCGGCCTTCGATGATCCGGACGCCTGGGCGCAGATGGTGCAGGCGGAAGCCTCTGGGTGAAGATGGAGTCGTTCGCTGTGATGCTCAGCCGGTGGTTTGCTGTTGCTGTTGTTTGTTTTGTGCTGCTTGTTTTTGGTTGCCCCTTTTTTTGTGTTGGTTGTTTTTGGTGGTTGTTTTTGTGAGTTCTCTCCGTTTTCGGGGGGGGGGGGGGGGGTTGGGGTTATATGTTTTTGTTTTTTGTTTTTTTGTTTCTGTTGTTAGTTCTCTCTGTTTTCGGGGTGGGTTGTGGTTGTTGGCGAGATTCCCCTTTGAACTCAGCTGCATTGGGGTTCCTTTGTGCTTCCTGGCCGCTTTGTGGGAGAGACGTTCCCGCGGAAGCCTTCTAGGTCGGATCGGGAATGAGTTGGCAAGACCACTGAGCCATCCATCTCATGAATTGCATGATTGGCCAGAAAGGCGCACATGAACTAGGTCCCCCAGTAATTAGTGCCCCCTCCCCTTCTTGGGGAGGGCTCCGATTCCTACTAAAATAGACTACAGAAGAAGAAAAGTTGGTGCCCTTCTTCTAACCTCTCTACTGGAAAACCTTGTGAACCAAACCAGCCATCTTCCTCTCGAGCGCCGTGACCACAAGACCCCCTTAGACATGTCTACGCGTTTGGGTGCGGAAGGTCAGTAGAAAACAAGATTCTGAGATCCACATCCTTTTGGTATTTCCCTGTCGCGCCTTCATATCAACCAGGGCCAAATTGTTCGCACCCGCCGGTCGGGGGGGAGACTTGCCCTTACCCGGCTGGGAGGAAAGCTTTCTCACGGGCATGTTGCCAAGAACGCGGGTTTTTTCAGGAAGCAAATGACAGGAGCATTGGCTTTTTCGATCCCCCTTTCAAGGTCAAACCTGAGAGGTCTGCGGAAAGAGGTAGTTTCAGGTGGCCACTCTGCGGGGCGTGACCTCCGAAAATTGGATCAGCTTTTTGTTGGGGCGGAATTGACATCCATTGATGTGTTGTGCGGCAAATTGGTTCTGCTACGAATAGGGGTGGTCGCTGAGGCCCGCGTCAGAAGGCAAAAGGCTCGCCCGGAACTCTACGTTTGCCCGCGCCCCCGCCCCGAGCCGCAAAACGCAGGCTGGCACCTCGGTCTTGTTCTTCAGGGAAGACACGTACCCCCCCCATCCAGAAACCCGAAACCCCCCACCCCTAAACTGTGCTGCTAGTCAACAAAGAGAAGACACATTGCCCCCCCCCCACCCAGAAACCCCAAACCCCCCACCCCTAAACTGTGCTGCTAGTCAACAAAGAGAAGACACATTGGCCCCCCCACCCAGAAACCCGAAACCCCCCACCCCTAAACTGTGCTGCTAGTCAACAAAGAGAAGACACATTGCCCCCCCCCCACCCAGAAACCCAAACCCCCCCACCCCTAAACTGTGCTGCTAGTCAACAAAGAGAAGACACATTGCCCCCCCCCACCCAGAAACCCCAAACCCCCCACCGCTAAACTGTGCTGCTAGTCAACAAAGAGAAGACACATTGCCCCCCCACACCCAGAAACCCAAAAACCCCACCCCTAAACTGTGCTGCTAGTCAACAAAGAGAAGACACATTGCCCCCCCACCCCCCCCCCCCCACCCAGAAACCCAAAACCCCCCAACCCTAATCTGTGTTGCTACTCAACAAAAAAAGACACATAACCCCCACCCAGAAACCCGAAACCCCCGAAGCCTAATCTGTGTTGCTACTCAACAAAGAGAAGACACATTGCCCCCCCCCCACCCAGAAACCCAAAACCCCCCACCCCTAAACTGTGCTGCTAGTCAACAAAGAGAAGACACATTGCCCCCCCCACCCAGAAACCCGAAACCCTCCACCCCTAAACTGTGCTGCTAGTCAACAAAGAGAAGACACATTGCCCCCCCCACCCAGAAACCCGAAACCCCCGAAGCCTAATCTGTGTTGCTACTCAACAAAGAGAAGACACATAACCCCCACCCAGAAACCCGAAACCCCCCACCCCTAAACTGTGCTGCTAGTCAACAAAGAGAAGACACATTGCCCCCCCACCCAGAAACCCAAACCCCCCCACCCCTAAACTGTGCTGCTAGTCAACAAAGAGAAGACACATTGCCCCCCAAGCTGGTGCTGGGACCCAAGGTTCAAGCAGACTAAACGTGCGGCAACTGCTGATCTGTGGGCGAACGTGACGTTCTGCGGGAAAATGTGTAATTGTTCAGTTTTGGATCCCGAGAATGTGGGCGGCCAATGTTAACATTAGCGCCGCTTCGAACTTCATATCTTCGCGTTTACAAATGTGAACCAAAATCTATATTTTGGGTATGCTGTGTGTATGGCAATCCGAAAATCAAACCAAAAACAAACGAATGACTATATTTATGTTTATAAGCCGGCTTGGCCAACAACAATGACGCCTTGCCCACTAGGCGACTGGTCCTGCTGTGACCAAAAAGCAACATGAACCTGTTTGCATGATCTGATTGTTGAAACTTGTGGCTCGACACAGCCAACCGTTGTCAGGAAAAAAGGAAACGACCAAAAGACCCCAGAAATGAAAGGGAAACCTTTGTTTATGAGGTTGGTGGACTAAATCATTTGTGGGCACCATAATATTCTGGGCCTTCCGCGCGCGCCTGGCAGCACTTCTGCCTGAAGCGGGTCATGGGCCTCGCGGAGCGCGCGGCGCTGAAGGCTCGGGTGGACCACCTGCGCCGGGATGCCGAGAGACGGAGGATGGAGCGTTTCTCTGCTGCCCAGTGGGTTGCCCCCTTTTTTCCCGACTTTTTTTGTGTAAGCGTTCCCCTTGAGACTCAACCAACCAAAAAGGGGTGCCCTTTTTTCCCATGGCCACTGGGCATCTAAGGTTTGGACCAGACACCGGCCAGGCCTCATGAGCCAAATCTGCTTTGCATTCGGATCTTTGCTTTTCCATCTCTCAAATGAACCATAGAGTGGGACTTCTTGCATCCACCCCCCCAACCCTCCCCCCTTCCAGGTTTCTGACTCTCCTTGCAATAGGATCCGGAAGGGGCCAAAAGGCTGCGACCCTCCCACCAACAAAAGAAGACGATTTTCCCCTTGGAAAGTGAAGCTGTTCACGTCCATGTTTTGTTGGTGGGAGGGTAACTTGTTTTCCCTCGCAGATGCTAAGTAGCCTCAACGCATCAATCATCCGGAGACGCAGCAGATGCTTGCTTGTTTGTGTATTGGGTTTGGTTGGTTGATTGTTTGTTTGCTTGTTTGGTTGGTTTGGTTTGTTTGTTTGTTTGTTTGTTGGGTGGGATTGGATTGGATTGGATTGGTTTGGTTTTGGTTTGGTTTGTTTGTTCGCGCGTGTGTATGCGATTGGTTCGTTTCTGTGTTTGTGTTCTGCTTGTAGGTGCCCTTTTGTGTGTGGATCAAAGGAACACCAACATGGAAAACCACCCTTCTTCGGGGTCTTCCTGTTTGACACATATCCTTTGATCAGGGTTGGTCCACGGCTTTTCGAAGCTCCCGCGGCGGTTTGTTCCCACATCATCACAGGGAGAACAACTTGCAGAAAGTGGCACAATGGGTTGCCCCAAAACCCCCCTGGCAGGATAGACAGTCCTTCTGGTACCAAACCCCATTCTGAACAAACGACTCCAAAGAAACGCGCATCCAAAAATGGATGGCGGGTGGAGACTCAGGTTGCTACCTCTCTCATTCTTGGTTTGCCCCATTTGAAGGCTTGGGTTGTTTGCAACCTCTTTTGAGTCGGCCAAGCAAGTTTTACACACTCCAACACATTGCGGACACCTTGCCTGCACGGGCAACACCTCAACTGAACCCCTACGAAAATATGAGTTTGATCTTGGACCCGCTGCGATGAGGAACTCATGTTCCAAAAAGTCCACCACGCCGTGAACTCGAGCAACCAGCTTGCCCTTAGGCGTCAGAAAGTAAAGGTATACAGCCGCAAGCAAGCGAACACACACAGACACCCCCACACACACACACACACACACACACACACACACACACACACACACACACACACACACACACACACACACACACACACACGCACACACACACGCACACATTTATCCATACTTATATATATATATATATATATGTGTGTGATGTGTTTCAAGTGACAAAACACACACACACACACACCGCTGGCACGTTTTTAGCTCCGGCCTTGGAGCCTTGCAAGGCGTGGACGTCCTGGTGCAGGACGCCTGCGAGAAGCTCTACGTGTCAGAGGCGTCTCACGGCCATCGTCCCTTATAAAGGAAAACTCTGTTGCCCAGTGGGTTGCTTCCTTTTTTCGACTTTCTTTTTGGAAGGGTTCCAATTGCTTCAAACTCAACCACCAACAAAAAGGGTGCCCCCTTTTTGAAATAGAAAACCACTGGGCATCTGAGAAAATGATCTTCCAGGACCCCTGTCAAGTTCCATATCAATTGGGTGGGATAGCTTATCTGCGTTTTAGGTTTTGGCTCTTTTGGGGTTTACTCCTCCAGCGGACAGGTTATAGCCTTTTTGCGCAAAATTGGAATTGTTCTGGCCAAAGTTAGGGGAAAGACCGTCCGGGCCTTTCGAAGATAAGGGTTTCGGGTTCTGCTAGCCTTGCCAAATGCGTTGGGGGCGGGGGGGGGAGGGTAATGTGTCTTCTTACTTTCTTACTTGTGGTTTTAAATGGGTCAGCCAAAGGCTGAATGAAACCTGCAACTTGAGGGTAAGTTGCAACCCAACGCTCTTATTCAATAGTGATCAAGTCGGTTTTTATGTTCATTCCAAAAGGTCCTTCCAACTTCGGCGCTATGTTGGCATGACCCTTGGCACTTGCACACCAATAACTTCTGCCCAGAAAAAGAGCGAGTGGGTTTCTTCCCTTTTCACTTTGGAGTGGAACATCCCTATCAACGAGAGCGTGTTACGCCCATAGCACTCCACTTGGCTCCATCTCTTTTGGCATCCGAAACAGGATTGTTCGGTTGGAACACGAGACCTGTGTTTCCTCTACTAGGTCCCCCAGCTAGGTGCCAACTTTTACCAACTCGTTTGGGGGAGGGTTCCCCTACTAAAATAGACTACAGCAAGAAGGGTACCCTTATTCTAACCTCTCTACTGGCGGACCTAGTCAGGTAAACCGAAGCAACTCGAAAGATATATAAATCTGCGATTTTTACTGTGCGTCCAAAGGCTGAATTAAGGGACGCCTAAGTAAAGGACTGTTTCCATTGGTCCATTGTTGCTTCATTGGTTGATGGGTCCGTGGGTCGCAACCCATGTGCCCTCTAAATGGAGCATTGGCTACCTCTAAATGCAATCAACCAACCACACATGTTGTTGTTCCACGTGTTTTTCTCAAAGCGGATTGTGCTCTGCTGTTCACCTCCTAAGCAAAACACCGACCAATAAGCCTTGAAGTGGAGGAAACCCTTGGAGTTCTTTTAAGGGGGGAAACCAAAGAGCAACAACAAAAAGCTGAGGTACCCCTTCCCCATTCAGAGACAAACGCAAATCCTCCAAATGGGTTGCAACCAACAAACAACCAACCGAAAAATTGGAATCAACCCAAATGGGTGGCTCTTCTTTTCTTGGGTACCTCACAAGATGGCGTAGCTGGTCAAAATTTGGTTTCCCTTGAAACCAGCCCTGCTTGCGGGCGCAAAACCAACAAAGGACCAAGCCATTTCTTTGCTTGAGCCAGCGGATTGGAAACCAAAAGACAAAAGAAAAGGGAGGGCGGTTGAAAGAAGCCACCAACCTGGACCCCCCCCCTTTGCCCCCCCCTTTTTCTGCCTTCCCACCTTTGTGGGGTCCAGAAAAAGTGGCTCCTGAGAACCGCCACAACATGGCTGTGTCTTTTTCAGTGGATCCCCCAGAACGGCTTCGGTTTTCCGACGAACAGGGGGCTTCCCAAATAAAAGAACAGAAACATGACATTTTGATTTTGGTGAGGGACACCAAAAAGAAGCCCCAAAATCTTGCCATCGGGGACCAATTCCCCCTCTCGCCCCCCCCCCCCCCCTCCGACCCATATTCTTGGGGAAGCTTCCCCATTCTTTGCAGGGATCAGAAACCCAGGGGGAAACAGCGCTCGGTTTTGAAAAGAACGATGGTTGAAAGGATGGTTGGAATCCACCCCTGGCCCCCCAAATGCCCTTTTCGATAACTTTCACGGTTTTTTTCCCAATGGTCGTCCCATATAACGGGCAGCCAAAAAGCTGCAACACTAAGAGAAATCAACATCGCAAGCAGGGTGGACCACTGTCATGGCTTCATGATAAAGACTGGCCTCCTAATGACCATGGATAACTTTGCCCGTTTGGTGTTGAAATATAATATTCTTAGCAGTTTCCCCCAATGGTCCTCCCATGTTCATCGTACCTTTTGATCGACCCCCATGTTGAACAGGCCCCTAAGACGTGGCCTCCTTGTTCCACTCGGATTCCTGAGGGCAGCGTGCCTTGGTTTGAGGCTCAGCATGTAGGGTACTTGGTTATTGCGTTTGGAAAGAAGTTTAGCTTTGGGCTTTGGTTAGTTTCGTCTTGTTGGTGGACAGGTTCCAGGGCCAGAGGGTCTCTTACCCTGAAAGCATGCACCCCGCCCCAACGAATTCTTCCGCAGGTGGAGCTCTTCCCCGCGGTGCCCTTCTCCCCCAGCGCCATGGCCTCCATTGAGCGCAGGCTCGGCGGAAACCGGCGGCGGTTGGGGGGGGGTAAAAAGCGAGCGCCACGTTTCTGGGGATCCAAGAAAGGGAGACCGAAAAGGAAGCCGGCGGCGTTTTTGGTTGGGACGCCAGGTTTTGAGATCCGAAAAGGGAGCCAAAGGATGCGCTGGGCTTTTGGTTCGGGGGTGCCAAGGGAGACCGGAAAGGAAACCGCCCAGGGACTTTTGCATCAGAATCCCGAAAATGTCTATAAAGGAAACCGCCCATGTCTTCTTTGCCAGACATGTGTTTTGAGACGGGCCCAAATGGCTCCATGTCACCAAGGAGTTTGAGACGGAACGGAGTGCAGGAAGGCACTAGCCGGGAAGTCGCGGGCAAGGTTTCATATGGGTTTCTCCTTTTTTCCCACACCTCCCGTGCCTTGTGTCCTTCTTGTTTGGAGGGCCCCATGGTAAAAGCAACTACTACCCTGTCCGCTGCAATGGAACCCGCCAGTTGACGTTTCCTGAAGGAAAATGTTTTCAGCGAGGTCCATGTCAGCGGGATGGGAGGGCACCTAAGAAAAGTGATTGTATTCTTCCCTTTTGCAATCATGGATGGCACGTGCTTTCGATCAATAGTCCCTTTCTTGTTGTTTGTCCATTTTGGAATCATGGACATTGGGACCTTTCTATGGTGCAATGTTTGACTAGAAATTGTGGGAGTCAACCCAAGAACGGTTTGCAGATCTGTCAACTGGGTCCGTTTGTTTGTTTGTTTGTTTGTTTGTTTGTGTTTTTCTTTCAACCCTTTTCGGGTTGGGTGAACGGGACTCCAAACAGGTCCGAGCCGCCATTTTCCGAGGGTTTTTCCCTTGGGCACATACCCAACTGGCGGTCCCAGGCGGTCCCAGGCGGTCCCAGGCGGTCCGGATAAAGCCCGGACGGATCCGGCTCGCACCAGGTGGATCCGCGGATATTTGCTCTGAAGGACCGGCGGTATCAACGAAGGATTTGGTCAGCTGAAGCTATGAACTCGCCTGGGCAGGGGTCGTTCGCTTGACGGTTTCCGGGGGGTTATCAAAGTCAGAAAATGGAATCAGTTTTAGTTTGTGTCCCTTGAACCCACTTCGGGGGTGGCTTTGAGCATGGTAAAATAATGAGGCCAGATAGACGCCCCAGCCAGGTGCCCGACCTCTCACCGTCTTTTTGGGGGGGAAGGTTCCCCTACCAAAACAGACTACGGGAAAAAGTTGGTACCCTTATTCTAACCTTTTTACTGGAGGACCTAGTCACGAACATCCCTTGTGGATCCCGGCCGAAGGTAACCATCAAGTGTACTTTGACTTTTGAACAAGTGGCTTTCTTTGAATTCTATGCAGGTGCTTCCGCTGGACCACGCATGAGTTCCTACTTTTCCCATGAGCTGTTGGGACCCTCATGTGAGTTTTGGGACGTTGGAAGGCGAGGGAGCCACATACTTTGAAGGTCCCGCAATGTTTATATAGGAATTGCTGGATGTGTTGCTTGGTTGTTTGGTTCTTTCGATGCGGCTCTGTGGCAATATCTATGGCATGGGTTTGTGTATTGCATACGGTTGGCAAATGAAATGCCCACAACAGAGTTTGGTTGGAAATAGCCCGAGCTTGCACGAGGGGTAATCCCGGGGTGTGGTACCAACATCCTCAGACAAGATGGTGAGCCCACTGTGTGATGACGATAAACAACAAACCAAGTAGAAGCCATGTTTCCAAAGTTGAAGAGCAACCTACTCTCCCATGAACATGGAAGGGTTTCTTTGTTTAGTGATTTGGTTCTGTTTATTTGGAGTGGGAGGGGGAGTGTCTGCAAAGACAACACCACATCATCTTGGCAGATCTTGCTGTGCCATGTGCTTGGCTTCAATCCGAGATAGTGGGCTCTTTGAAGCAAAGCACGTTTGGTTGCTGAATGAGCCGTGTTTGTTTTGCTTCCCCTTAAGGAAGCCGCAAGAAAGACACATATGCGCTCCCCCGCCCCATTGACATCTCTGTGGCGAGAATGCAGACTTTCAGGCCGCAACTAGTGAATGTAGGACATGCTTTTGGGGGTCAGCGAAGGGTCCGCGGCCCTTTCTTCAGTTGCCCTGAGAATTGTTCAGCGAGCTGTGAAACCTTGCTTGCATTGCCGACTTGGCCGCGCCTCAGAAGGGATGTATTTTTTAATTGTGAAATAACATCGGAATATATGGGCGTGTCTTTTTTCAGGGAACTGCGGAGAAAAAATGTGGGGTTCTCCTGGTGGATTCCCTTTAAAACCCACCAAAAAGAAGGGTTTCCTCCAAGAAAGACAGGCCCCTATAACCATAGACCCTTGGTTCTTCAGCGGCATCCTTTTTGCCGCGGCTTCCCAAAGGGCCATCGCCCTGCAACGCCCGGCTTCCGTTCCTGGGGCCCTTCGTCGGTTTTTTTGCGGCGAGAAATCGGAGGAGTTGGTCGAAGGATGGCCGTCCCACGTGCTCTTCTCAATCCCAAAGGAAACCAACACCATTTCTGGGTGGTTCTCCCAAAACAAGGAGAAGGGGATCCAAGAGGAAACAGGGACCAAACAGGGATGGGTCACTTTCTTCGTTTAGTTGCCACGCCTCCTTAGGAGCTTCTTCCGCGACCTTGGCGAAAGCGGAAAACGCCGAAAAGCTGCGCCGGAGGGACTGGAAACGCGGCTTGGAGCATGGGGGTGGTCTGTTTTTGAGGGGACCCCTTTCTTTCTGGGGAAGTCACAGGGAAAGAAACTGCAGCTTGAGTTCTTCTCTTCTTCCTCTTTTTTTTTGGGGGGGGGGGGAGGAGGGGAGGGTGAGGCAAAAAGCACCCGATTCAAGCTGCGAAGCCCCGAGATTCCTGGCAAGACCTCTAGGTGAAGAACGCAGGTCAGTTTGCGTCAAGCAACTGAGGTCAAGGCCAGTTTCCCTCACCAAGTCCGAGTGCATGGAATCCATGGATTGTTTGAGTCCCCAGTTTTTGTAAGTTTCCCCAACAGACGCCAACCTGCAAGCAACACATGACCTACAAGCATGCGTCACTCAATTCCCTTGTTTGCACACATAGAACTTTCGCCTCTCACCAATCACCCAGAGTGTTTGCGAGTTGGACCCACAGCGGGACTCAATGCTTAATGCTTCCATACCTGGGTGTGCCTCAACAAATACACCCCCGAATCCCCACCCCAACCCCCCCGGTTTGCTTTTTGGCCCTTCAATCCGATCCCAAGCACATCGAGAATGGGGACGAGTTAAAGGAAATCCAGCAGTTTCCGGCCTGGATAGCGACCCAGGGCGACCCAGAGCGATCCATAGCGATTCAAATTCAGTTGGACCCAGTGACTGGCGATTTCTCCCAGAGAAACTCAAAAACCAATGGCCTTGGATGTCTCCTTGAATCGGAAAAACGCAAACATGTTTGGTCCCTAGGCAATTGACGCAGACCAACGGCCCAGCAACATGGTCCGCTTCTAGCCGACAGGCGCGGCCTGGCTGTCCCCGTGCCCGAAAGCCGCACGGCGCCCCGGAGATTTCGAGTCAGCTGTATGGGGAGGCGTATGTTTTTGACGGTGCCATTTTGAGGTGGAAGGGGCGACACCAGGAAATCCGCCATGGATGTTTGCACTATCCTCACGTTCAGATGTGAAAAAGAAACTGAGATATCCATGGTTGTGGAAAACTGGGCTTTATATAGGGCTCATATTCTGTGATACCAAGAGGCCCCCCTTTCAACAATCACTTCCCTGCAGATTCACACGGCATTCCCAAGAGGAGCTCTCTTCTCATGCTTTCTGCGCTCGGACTAGCCTTTATTGAATCATTCGCCACGTGCGCCTGTCGTCAAAGAGCAGAGTTCCCTACGTTTGCCCTGTTGGCGTTGAGCATGTGAGACGTTTGCTCCAACATCATATTCTGGGCCAATGCACGTTTTTTTTTTTTTTTTACGGCAAGTCTCCTTGTAGGGTGATGTTTGAAGGGGGGGAGGAAAAACATGAAGACCCTGAACCCGAGAAAGCGTCGGGCGATCGCAAGAAGACACGTTACGTCTCAGTCTCTTGGCCTAGAAGGGCTGGAGCGCCATGCTACATCGGTGTTCGATTCGGGGCACCACGTGTGAGCGCGGGCATCATGTATCAAGTTCCAGAGCTCGGCACGTCGAGTGAGTGTCAAGTGGATGTGGATGTCCCGTTGCAAGGTGGGTACGGGACTTTTGCGCATGACATGAAGCTGTGTACAGAAACGGGCTGGCTGGTTGAACCAGGATGGCTTCTTCGTCCCCTTCACTTGTCACCCTGGTGTAGTTGCTTTGCATGTCGGCCCGAAGAAAGGACGTTAAAAGGGTAGAAGCCCGAAACCAATTTGACGGTAGCCTCCATCTTAGCTACCAAGCAGGTAGGCCATGGTAGGCCAAAGCTTCCCTTTGCTATCGATTTCTTGTTCGCTGTTCGAGGCTGGACATGACCGTTATGGTCCATGGGTCATAAATGAATATGCATGATGTTGTGTGGCAGACAAGCCGTCAATGGAAGCTAACAGTTCTAGGTCCCCCAGTGCCAACTTTTACCAACTTTTTTGGGGGAGGGTTCCGCTACTAAAATCGCCGTCCTGAAGAAACATCGGGTACCCTTAATCTAACCTCTCAAATCTGGAGGACCAAGCAACCCCTCTTTAAACAATAGGGGGGGGGTGGTTTGTTCCTTAGGATGGGCCAAGGGTGGCACCCAACCCTCACAGTTTCTCCAAGCCCCGGGGGCCGGAGGTTGCAATGCACTGAGGCTTGATGTCGTCGAGGCGAGACGGCGAGACCCGAAGAGTTCTCCGAAAATCGCGCAGCTCCTTGCATCTGAAAACGGGATGTTGGGTTGCTTTGTTCTTGTGCCCCTTTCAACTAGCGAAGAAGAAAAGAACGAGCAAGCTTGCATTTCCTTTTCCGCGTGGATCCCCTTGAGCGGATCCTGCGAAGAGTCGTTTCTGGCAACAGACTCCGGGTGGCCGATCTGGTTTGCCTAGCGCTCTCGTTCCTTTCCGCTCTTTGTCTTCTGCAACAAGATCTTCGCAGAGCACTTGGCATTCGCGGGATGGTTTTGAACAGACCGGGGAAGATGTGGCAGGGCCCAAGGGAGTTCGTCCCACATGGCTGCTCTGCGTGATCCCACCAGTGAGAGGGAGACAGCTCAAAGCCCAGGAGCTGACACTCTCACTCTCTGAGTTCCTTCAGACAAAAAGCTCGGACTTTGACCACTCCAGGAAGTGAGCGTTTGAGCAGCGCCCAAATCGCCTTGCCATGTGTTTAGGGGTTCTCCGACTTGAGGGCTTCCCCTGCGTTCAAGCTTGCGGAGAAATGGAGCCCTGCCCTCATGGCACTGGTGCATCTAGTGTAGGCTTAGGAGCTGTATACGGCCATTCCTTTGCTTCAGTACCCAGGCAGAAGCTATACCGGGAGCCCAGGAGTTCTGTGGGGAAAATATATTGAATGGGACAAAACACCCGACAACTGGAACCCTGTTCCCATGGCTGCACTTCTGGCTCTAATACGGGTGTGGGTCAAACATAGATGCGCAAAATGGCTTGCCCTGGTAAATGGAGAGGACGAAAGTGGTTTTGAGCCATACCACCACCAATTTCTTTGTGAATCAGGTGGTTTCAGTTTGACCCACACCCACATCCCCCATTTTTGCGCCATCAAGAGACCCTTTGGCTGTGGCTTAGTTTTGACCCATCGGAATGCGTCTCTCGCTCGCTCGGAGGTGGCGGAGCCCTGGAGGAAGAGGCGCGAAAGAAGCGGCGACGGGAGCTCGCGATGTTTCGGAGAGAGTTTTTCAGACGTGGCCGGGGCATCACAAGATGTGGGCGGTTCATTTGTTTGTTGTGTGGAGATCACGACAAGTGCGGCTAGACTCCTCAAGCTTCTTAGTTTCTAAAGTTTCTGGGCTATAGACTTTGTGGCTGCTGTTGTCGCGCCCTGGGGAGAAATCCCCCACAGGTGCTGGACGTATTTCTTGGGAAGGACCCGTTGTAGTGGGCAAAAGGTCTGCACTTCGACCAGATCAGAAGTGAGCCGTAGAAAGATGATGTTGCCCTTTGGGGTGATTGCCCATTGGCTGAAACCAACGTTTGGTGGCAGAAACCAACAAATTCCTTCGTCAGATGATCACTCGACGCTGAACTTGGGCAGAACAAATCGCTGACTCGAAATGTCCTCAATCAAAGTCTAAAAGGCGTGGCTGCATCTGCTCGCGGCCTAAAAAGCTGAACGGAGAACACCAAATTCCCGTTCGGAAAGACGGGGATTCACCCCGCGGTTTCGGTGAGACGTGGCATTGGAAACTCCCGAGGTTTCCCAAGCGGCCATCTTCGGGAGCAGAAAATCCAGTCCCAAGGAGTCGGATCCTGCATCTTTGGGGGGGATTCCCGGGCGGTTTTTGGGAACCCCCCAACATGGCTTCGGGTGGCCTTTTGTGGGGCTTCCCTTGAAAAATCCAGCCCAAGAAGGGGCTCCAACTCTAAAACAGACAAGCACACTGAGGGAAGCCATTAGATTTCAGTGCCCAAAATCTCTCAGTGACACCCTACCCCAGAGGGTTTTTTGGGGTACCTTCTAGGTACTGAACGACCCCTTTTGACCCCCAAAGGGCCAATCTTGTGAAGTACCAAGGGACCCTCTGGGTACATGTCAAGTTTCAATTCTTGCAGGTCCCTTCGTTTGCTGCACTCAGTACAAGGGTTGAATGGGAAACCATGGGCTGCAAGAGTCCAAATGGGGCAAGACAAGAGCCTTTCCCATGCCACTGGTAGGAGAAATTGAGAATAGAAAAGGCGACCAGACCAAAAAATTGGTGCATATTGCCAAGGGATGTTAGGACTTTATCTTTTGCCAACTAGTGGGTTTTCCATTAAACCACGAACAGTTAAACCACTAAAGTTAAGCTTTTAGCAGGGGAGCAGAAAGCAACCGAGAAAAGCAAAACCTGGTTTTGCTGGTCTACGAGAAAAGGGGGGCCAAGTCGTGGTTTACGAGGTGGAAAATCGGCATGTGCCCATGGAATAGGGGGTCCTTTTGGAAAGCCAGATCACCCTGGAGATGTTTCAACCAGTAGGTCGACCACGCCATTCTCAACCAAAAGGACCGCTCCGAGGCCCAAAGCCTGTCAGAGGTTGGCTTGCACCTGGACAAATGTTGCACTTTGTTCGCCCCCCCCCACAAAGGGGATTGCGCCATGTAATGCAAGAGCCTGAAGAAGTACAATCATGATTTCACTAAGTCCTCAGTAGTTTTATGGTACCCCAACCCGCATATTCTAACTAAAAAGAGGCGCCCCTACCCCAACCATGGGAAACCATCGTTCGTTGGTATTTGCAGGGGGGGTCACTATTCTAGGGTTTCTTGGGCGGTGCAGGATTTCGTCCCCTTTATTCTCATTATGTATCCCCGAAAAAACCATCCTTGCACCTTCGCTCAGTCCGCTGGCCGTGCCGCCGCCGCGCGCCCAGCTCCGGGAAGACCTGGGTGTTCGGGGGTAAACCCGGGGATTCGGGGCCAAATGGCGGTGGTTGGGTTCTCGGTTGCCCAGTGGGTGGCTTCCTTCCTTTTCTTCCGACTTTTTTTGGGGAAGGGTTCCGATTCCTTTAAACTCAACCAACCACCAAAAGGGTGACCCTTCTTTTCCCGTGGCCACCGGGCATCTGAGGGTTTGCCCTTGAATTCAACGCGAAACAAATTATGAAGGCGACAAAAGCACACCATACAAATCGGTTTGAAATGTTTGTCATGAGAGGGCTTTCCAGCCAGACCGGAGAGGTTGTGCCCCCTTTCCTTGTGTCGGTGCGGTTATCCTTTGAAGGACAAAGGGTGCCCTTTTTCCCGCGCTGCTTGAGCTTTGGGGCCAATGTTTGGGAGCCAAACAAGCCAGATTTGTTTAGATTTCTTGGGGATAAACCACAGTGTTCTATTTTGAACACAAATTCTGTGCAGGATTGTGCGCGTGACGTGGAATAGCGATATCACAAGGGTTATAGCGACCTCATGAAGGTTGGCTCACGGCTCCTTATTATTGTGTGGTGTGCTCTTTTGACCTACTCCTGTTCCGGGCTGAACGACTTGTTTTATTCATGTTTGCCGTTTCAGAGGACAGCTGAAGAGGCCAATGTGACTTTTGCTAGCGGTGCGAGTGACAGCAAAATGCTTCTTGAGTGTTAGTGGTTTTTTGGTTTGCGTTTATGTTGTGTTGTTTGTTGAGTGTAGTGTCAGGCATGGTACAATGCAGCCCTGTGTGTCAATGTACACTTCCCGTCCCTGCAAATGAAAGTAACGGGAGTTTCTAGATGTCTCCAGGACATTTGGGATCAAGAACGCGTTCTGGTGATCTAGACCAAAAAGGAAGTTTGAAAACAGCAAAGTTGCCTTGCGGATGACAGCCCCGCTTCAGGAACCGTGTCGCAGAAACTGTCCCCGCGTTGGCGTGGCTCTTTCTCTCAGCGGGGACTAACCGCGCTTGCCGATTTAATTTGTCAAATGGAACCCCTCGATGGAGAAACATGTTCGTTTGGTGGGTCCCCACAAAAAGTGGTCAACCCAAAAAAGGGGCCCTGCACCTTTTCTTGGGAGGGCTGGGTGGGGCGTGGAGGGTGGGGGGGGCGTGAGGTTGATTCCCAAACCACAAGTGGAGGGAGGAAAGCTGTCGCATTTACCATGCTTTACAGTTGGTGTACTTGCACCGTGCAGGCAATCAACTTAGCCACTTGCCAGGACTTCCCTCCGGCGTCTTACTTCGTCTTGTTTCAAGGAGCCCCTTTTGGTTGGGAGCGGTTCAGGCCGCACCTCTCCAAAGGCCGAGATCGATGCCGCCGGTGGCCGCCGGTGGCCGCCTCTGCAGATTGACAGGGCAAGGTGATAACCAGATCATTGAGGTGAGAGTCAGAGCTCCGGACGAAATTCCCGGCAACGAGGACCTTCCTGAGAACAAGAGAGTGTTGCTCGAGCACATCTACGAGGAACTCAGGTCTGCGCTGATAGAGCTACCTCTCAAAACGGAAGAGACATGGAAGTCCAAGACTCCCTGGGTCTATTCGAAAGAATGGATTGCCTCTGACGCTTAAAGCGAGTGGCGAACAATGGCTACAAGACCCGCTCTGAACACGTCGGACAGAGGTGTGCTCAGATCCACTGCCAAAAGTTTAACTTCCAGTGGATTAAATGGAAACCCAACCTCTAAACCCTAACCTGAAAAGCTAAGGGGATGGCTGGGAACCACCAAGTACTAATATGGGTGTGGTTCGGGTTCAAGATAGGAAAGCCCCCCACAATGACAGGTGTCCTTTTCCCAGTGAAATGTACTATGGCCATGATGTTTAATAGGGAACCAGCTCAAAATTGATTGGTGGACATGAATCCCCACCAAAATTATGTTCACCAAAGGGCCCCTGATTAAAAATCATGCCCATGTCATATTATATATATATATGCATGGTTCTCGCCTGTCCGGCGATGTGCTGCGGCCCAGGATGAAAGGGCTCGTTCTCAGGCGCGGGGATTCGGAGGCGCCAAAGGCAGAGCGGACCCGAGGTTGAAGCCGTCCCTCCCAAAGCAATTCTCACGCATGCACTTTCCCACAGGATGTTTTTTCCCGGTTGTTTGTGTTGCTGGTGATGTTTCTTCATTTGGAAAGGGGCCTGAAAAGAGCTCAACAGATAAGTGTTGATCGGATGACTAGGCGCATGCCAATGTACACCGAAGAGTTTCCAATGAATACTTGATCTTAGCTTTGGGCAAACAGACAGGGATGTAGAGGGGTTTCCCTGATTTGTTTCGGTGGTTTTCTGGAAAGAAGGATCCCTGAAAAGATTGAGGCGGCAGCCCCATTCCCGGCACAGGGGGGCCTGCGCATCCTCTTACGCTCAAGTGCGTCTGCTACCTTTTTGAACAGGTCTCATTGTCTGGTTCACAGATACAAATATGGTTCACATGGTTATGTCTCGACGGTGGGTTTTCCCTTTTGGTGTTCCAACCCAAACCGCGTTCTCCTCAAAATCGTGGTTGTTCATACATTGTTCTTTTGAAAGCATGGAAACGTCTTATGGGAAACTGAGAAATAGTCAACATGTTAATACATGTTAGAGCATAGCTGTCTCGTGTTTGGTTACCGGCTCTTTCGACCAAAAAAGCTGATTGCACTCCTTTTTGGTTCTTTGTTGGCAAGCCTGTTGTCTTTGCCTACAGAGAGCCCGCTTCCCTTGATGTTTCCAGAGCCCTGTCTTGCCGCCCGGCAAACATTATGCTATCATGGTGGGCAGCTGGCAAATATCGTAAACTGCCTAAATCGGCTGAGTTTACTACTCGGTAGGCAAGGGACGCTTTTGCGCCCAGAGAAGCGGTTTCAGCCCGCCTTCCGACCGAAGGCGCCCAGAAAAGCCTCGCGCAGACCCGCCCGAGCGGAAAAGCATCGAGAGCCAGGCGCGGGCCGAAGCTTCATGGCCCATGGTCTCGGGCCCTTTTTTTTCGACTTTTTTTGGGGGAGGGTTCCGATTCCTTTAAACTCAACCAAAAACCAAAAGGGTGACCTTTTCCCATGGCCACTGGGCATTTGAGCCGCCGGTTGTGGATTAGTGGTTGGGTTTCCGAGTTTCACCCGCTAGCTAAGCACTTTTAGCAGGGGATCTGCGGACAGCCAAGTGGTCGTCTTGCTGCGGGCGGTTACGACTCACTTGCCCCAAACCGACCTTTAGATTTTTCGTGGTTTGCTTGGTCAGTTCTCAATCAAGGTTCCAAAAGGCTCTCCCTCATGGTTGCTACTCAGAGTTAGTAAACAAGCTTTGCGGCTACCCGACAGTGCAACAGTCAACCTCCCACATCGGGGGTTTAGAAAAGATGAGATGTCGCACATGGGAAAGGCAACCCATGGTCATTTGGATGCCCTAAAACTGGAATATTGCTCAACCCCCACAATTTTGACGCCCTCCCTTGTGTGTACCCAACAAGAAGCCTCAAAGGGGAGCCCGACCCCCAAAAACCCACCGACCCTTCGGCACCGCCATGGCCCGCCCGGCCTCAGGCGCCGCCCTCGGCTGTGGCGGTGCAGCTCAGCCAGGCGAGTCGGAGCGAGTCGAGTCGGCGAGTGGCGGTGGGGGGGGGGGGGGTTGGGTTTTCTGGAGTCATCGAATTGGGTGTTCTCGAGTGGCGGTGGGGTGGGGTTTTCTGAGGGGTTGGGTTTTTTGGGGGGGTGGGGGGTGGGGTCGCCCAGTTTGTAGACGCCCCAGAGTTGTCCTCCTCCCCCAAAGAAAAATAGAAGAATACCAAAAGTCAACCGGCATTCAGGGGTTCATCAAAATCCAGGGGGTCGAGTTTGTAGACGCACAAAAGGTCGGTTGATTTTTGTGTTATGATTGTTGGGGGGGAGGACAAATCCTGTAGGACACTCCTAAGAGGTCACCAGTTTTTTCAGACAGCACTTGTAGACTCGGATGACAAGCTTTTCGCTTCGTTTCTTTTTCGCGGGGGAGCCCCTAGGAATTTCAACCCCCGGGAGCACAATGAGACTGCAGGTCCTGGCTGAGGATTTCAGAAAAACAAGAGCGCCTTGTTGCAGGTGACACAGTATTAATCAACCCTTAGAAAAACAGTAGGGGGTGGGGTGGGCCCCAAAAGCGAGTTTCCTTTGGATGGGAGAAGGGAAATCTGGCTGTGGAGGTTGCCCACTCCCAGAAATGGATACCCCATTGATTTTCCTGGGGATTGATGGATATGGGGTCAACATCACTTTGCAAGCTGCCGGTTTTGGAGCGGGTCCTTCCTTCTACCCCTGTAAAACAAGACGATTTGTTGAAAGACGGATCGGTTTTGGAGGTTCCCTGTGAGGGAGTGTGTCTGAAGAATTTGTTTGGGTAAGTTACCCAATGAGAGGGTTGCCGGACTTGGTTTAAACATCAATGCCACGGATCTTTGAAAAGGAACTACATTGGGATGCTTAAGTAACACTCTGGAGGTTGAGTCCGCATGTGTTTCAGAACCACCAGCCGGTTTCCATGGATTTGTTGGCTTTTCTAGGAAGCAAGGTCCCTTAGAAAGCGTCAAGTTACTTCTAGACTAGGTCCCCCAGTAGTGCCCTTTTACCAACTTTTTTTGGGGGAGGGTTCCCCTACTCAAATAGACTACAGGCAAAAGGAAGGCCCTTATTCGAACCTCTCTACTGGAGGACCTAGTAGAAGTACTGTTTTAAGCATATTTTGAAAGTTGGTTGGCCCCACCCAGTACCCCCAGCGAACATCCCAATCCCCACTAAAATAGGTTCTAAAATGGGTGGTGCACCTACCTCAAAATGGGATCCCATTCGTTTTGACAACCACAGCCATTTTTCAAAGTTGGTTGGGTCTTGCCAGGGAAAGGGGGAAAACCATCCGAACTGTTGGAATACAATCAGCTGCCGGTGTCCCTGTGCTCCAGCCCACCCTGGGGCTCTTTTTGACAGACCCAGGCCCTCTGAATTGGACACCCGGCGAGATTCCTCAGAATCTGGCCGCTTGAGGGCCCTCAGTACAGTGGGAGCGGTTTGGAAAACCGGTTGAACTTCAACCTCGGACACTAGTATATAGAATTTTGGAAGGGGACATTCACCACCTGAAGTGCAAGGTTCGACTGGGAAGGATTGTGAAGTGCTGCTCTTGTTTCGATTCATGCGCATTGGTCACTGCACCTGTGCATGCACGGATAATTAGCAACATGTACGCTGAGTGTTTGCCATGCGAGGGAATGCCACTATTCATTTGGTGACCGGGTACTTGTGGTTTTGAGTATGACTCGTTTGGTTGCAGGCGCGCCGCGGGAAAAACCTGCCTTGTGCTGAACCATGTCCCTTGCCATGTCCCTTGCCAGTGTCCACTTCAGAAAACACCTGCAATGCGCGTACCATGGTTCTGGGTAGACTCCGTCCTTCTTTTCCCGATGTTTCGGGACGTCAATGCTGTGATTTTCCATGATTTTGGGTGGACTCCGTTGTTTTTCTCCCCAACTAGGTCCCCCAGTAGTGCCCTTCTCTCCCCTTTTTGGTTAGGAGGCTTCTGGGTCGTCTCCGTCCTTTTCTCCGTGGGAAGGCCATGTTGGGCAACCGAACTGCTGACAGGCCATGCGAGGTGAGCCTGCCGATGAGGATGCGCTGCTGGGCCTACAACAGGTGACTGTCCCTTTTTCAGCCCCGGTGTTGGCTGTTTGTTGTCCCCTTAAAATAGCCTTTAATGGGGCTGAGGTTTGCACGGGTGATTATCTCGTGGTGTTGCTCTGAAGGTCCTGCCAGTGCTGACCCTCCTTTCCGATGCTTGGGGGCGAAAAAGAACATTCGACCCCTGGTTGATAGAAGGCCTGGTTTCTTTCTGGGTTTTTGGGATCACTTTTGGTGGGTGAGGTTCCCGGATCGTCCCTTGGGCCGTCCGCTTCCGATCGCTTCCGAGAAAGGCTCCTGCGGCTCTCCTCGGCAGATCGGCACCGGGGCTCAGCACGCTCGATGTGTCGGTATGGTGGAACCTATTCTTACCTCTTAAAAACACAACTTTTAAACTTTTTGGGGGTACCATGGGCTATATGTCTGTAAAAGATGAAAACTTCCCCAGGGCTTGGAGTTTTAAGGGGTAAAGGTATGTTGGAACCTATGGGGACTGGGATGTTCACTGGAAGGTACGGGCTGTTGACCCATGGCCATGTCGGACGGGTGTCTCCGCCGCACCGCGATCGTCTCGGGCTCAAGGCGCACATCCTTTAAAGCGTCGAGTCCAGACCCAGCGACGTGATTCGTGTTTGTTCCACCCAAAATCCCAGCCGACTCATTTCCCGACCAGCCGGAAAAAAAAAAGAAAAACGGAGATGTGCCAAGTTGGACAACACCTCTTTGGGGCCCAAGCGGTGCTTCGCCTCTCCCCATCGGTTTGAACAAGTCCTCTCGAAGCTCGCCTGGGCGGGGTCTCGCCGAAGCTCGCCATGACGGGCGCGCGGCATACCCGCGTCTTCTTCCGGTGGCACGGCACTGGGGCCCCGGCCTCAGACGCGAGGTGTGTTTGGTTGGTGGGAAGGAGGTTGGGGAGTTGAGGGGGGATGAGGGTGGGGGTTGGGAGGAGTTGAGAGGTTGGGAGGGGTTGAGAGGTTGGGGGGTTGGGGAGTTGACAGGCTGGGGTTTTGGGGAGTTTGGGGGGGTCGAGACACCTCCAGTTGCACGCGGTTCTTAAAATATTTAAAAAAATCGCAGCATCGGCTGTGGCATGTGGAATCCCCAAAGCCATGTGGCTAGGAATTTCAGGAGTTGGAGCCCATTCAAAAGCACTCGGTGGACATGAATCCCCGTTTTGATGTCCAATCCCCAAATAAAGCTCCCACTCATGTGGGTCTGTCTTGTGTGTAGAGCGTAGAGTTTGGAGTTTGGTCATTTTAGGATCCGACGCTGTGAGACTTGTTTTCGAGTCGTCTCAGGACGCAACTGCGGCTGGTCATCAGCAAACCATGGCTTCTGATTCAACCTCCTTGTGCCTACATATGGAGCCCCAAACACCTCACTTAAGTGGAAACGTCTATAACTCACTTGGCAACCTCAAAGTTTGGACTTTTGCCAATCTTCTCGCGTGAGGGCTTGTTGAAACTTCGCAAGATTCATGACATAAGGTAGTCTGTTGAGGATATGGGGGCCTATCCAATATCCCCTTGCTTTCTCCACAAATCGGGGGCCTGCCCAATTGAAGCAACTGAAAGTAACAGTTTTTCCGTGGCTCACATACCACATGCCCCTCAAACAGCTCAACTTTTAGCAAGGCCATTCCTTTGTCTCACGCTTTGACCAAATTCCTTTGTCTCCCCATGCTTTGTCTCATGCTGTAGTAAGTGGCTGTGGCTCAAAAAACCGGATTCCAAAATGGGTTGCCCGATCGGTAAGTGGAAACATGGTTCCCAACACCTGCGGTTTCCCCCCTTCCGTTTAATTTTGAGCCGCACCCAAGTTGTTTTTTTCTCTGTGGCTCACACCACACACCTCACTGCCTGAGTTCATACACTTTAAACTTTTTGGGGTTGGACCATTTTAGTGGTAAACATAAAGTTTGGACTTTTTTGGGGCCATCCACTCAGCCAGTGAGACACACCCCGAACAGGGCGGCCCGGCCACTTCGTCCCCGTGCTTTGACTCGCCCTTGGCCCATGCCAGGTGAGCGCGCACGAGGAGGTGAAGGTGATCGGCAGCTGCGCCCCGGTACGATTTGGCACGAAATCCGCCGATGCTCGGAACATGGAACCCGCGGTTTTGTTTTTCCTTGAGAAGGAAAATGGTCTCCCAGGAGTGCAGTTCGCAGTTCCGTGATGGGGTGTTTCGGTACATCCTCACGCCGGTTTCTGGACTTGAGATTGGTTCAGAAAGACCCACTTTTGGTGAGCAGACCCTGAGCTGTTTGCAAGTTGATTGCCGGAGTGGTGCCAGTTTTGCCACGAATGGGCCAACGCTTTCCAATGTTCTCCCAGTTGGTCACCGCGGGGTGCCCTTTTTGTGAGGTTTTGGCCTCAAGGGCAAATTGAGGAATCACTGAACAAGTTGCCCCTATCATGACTCTGGAAAAAGCAACAACCGCCCTCATTCTGTTTGTTCTAATTCCGCAATCTTCACCCGAAAAAGGTGGGGGTCTAGGCCCCACTTTGCATAGAGGGCCATGTTTTAGCAGAGGGCCCGATATTTCGCTTCTCAGTGGTTTTAAACATCACAAATCTTGGCCCAAAGGTGAGTATCCCTTCAAGGTGATGTGTTCAAAATAACTCGGGAGCCCTGTTTCACGTGCTCGGGTGGAAAATGAACCCCGGCTTCGGTATGTGTAGGGGAAATATATAACTCGGTATGGTTGCAAGGACACCACAAGACTATGAAGAAGCCCTTTTCGCCAAACCCCTTCGGTCCCCAAAAAAACCCTTTTTTCGCCTAAAAGTCGGACCGGGGCAGGCGATGAGCTGGGCGGCTGGGACCCCTCGAGCGCCATCCCCTTGTCCCCGGTGCAAGAGCCCGGGGCCCCAGCCGCTTCGAAGCTTGGGCCCCAGAGCTAGAAGGGCTTCCTTTGGCGAGGACTCGGTCGTTCAGTGGCACCAGTTTTTGTTTTTTGTTTTTTTTAATTTTCCCCCTTTTTCTCTTAGTGGCTGCCCCACTAAAAAGTGGCCTTCCCCCCAAAAAGTGTTTTTTCTTTTTTGGGCAGGGTCACTCAACGACTGAGATATTTTGTATATGGAAACACCTGAATCCTTGAAACGTGGTTGGTGGTTGCCTCTGATTGGTGGTCACCTGAATTTTTCAAATGTGGTGGGTTTTACCTGAATCCCTAGCATGTCCATCAAGCCCCACATCAAAATACTATGCCTGAATATTCCAGATGGAGTTGTTGCTGAGCAAAGGCTTCCAGTCACTTCAAGTTTACCCACCGGGCATGTCGTGTGAACAGCAGCAACCGCAGGACCCAGGGATGGCCCGCATTTACTGTTGGGAAAATTGGCTGCAAAGTTGCCCTTGACCAGCGCCTTTCAACTGCTAGTCTCCAAGATACCACAAGTTTGAACCGAATCTCCTGAGAGCGATTAGACCTGATTTGTTTGGGCGTTCCTTTTGTTGAGTCGCAGGAACAAAATTCTCGTGTTGCAAGCTCTCATATGGAGAAATGCTGGGCAATACTTCGGAACTTCTGGGTCAACGGTTCGTAGCACTTTACATCTTTGTCCTTGGCTGAAATTGTAGGGGGGGAAATGTTGAACAAGGACCAAGTGATAGCTTCCTTTCATTTTGCCAGCGCTTGGGTCAGAGTTTCCGATCGCATTTGGCGCTGGTAACGATCCCTTTCAGGGGTCCTCGGAGTCCGCGAAATGGTCCAGAAAAGCAAAGCCAAGAATCAGGTGGGAGCATTTGCAAGTTTTGCGTTTTGTGGTGTCCGAGGACCCATGGTTCAGGGTTCCTGCCATGTCGACCCCAGATAAGATGAACCTGTTGGGTTTTTGGTGCGTGTTCCCCCGAACGTGAAGGATCCTTTCTTTCTTTCTGACTTGTGGGTCGATCCCGCACGTGTGAAGGATCCTTTCTTAAATGGGACACCCCCGTCAGATTTCAATAAGCCAGCGGTGGATGAACCTGGGCTGCCGTGAGCCCGTTAGCCTCGAAGCCCTCGAAATCACCTTAGCTCTTGAAAACGCAAAGCTTTTCTCAACTTTTTGGGGGTAACATGGGCTATATGTCTGTAAAAGATTAACTTCCCCAGGCCGCAGGGAGTTTTAAGGGGTAAGAATCCCTTCTGGGGTTCCTCTGGATTCCCTTTCGGCCAGCAACCATTTTCCGAGTTGTATCAACCAACAGCATTCCCATGTCCAACTTGTTCAATTCACTCACGACATTCCCATTTTCCGACTGCCCATTTTCGACTTCCCCGTGCTCCGGCTTTCTCGCTGAGAAGGCTCGCTCGCGCAGGGTGGAGGATTGCTGGTGGACGGAGAACGGCATTCGGAGCCTCGACATCGATACGCTTTTGGGGCTAATCCCAGTGCTTCCAAGTACGACTCCATCAGGTAGCAGTGATTTTTGTTGTTTACCTTAGGGTTGACAAATGGGGACAAGGCGAACTCGCCTGGGGGTTAAGAAAATATATATTTAAAAAAATAAGAGCTCACCATGATGAAGGTGCTTTACTTGGGCATCCGATTCGTATTTCGTGGTTGGGCATGTAAACTTTGCAGACATGGTTCCCTTTGGCTACCTATATCTGGAAACGAGCAAACATCGAAGGTGCCAGGCCTGAAGGCTTGATGTGACTTTTGAGCCTACCCTTTTCGGTGGGTGTTCCAAGAAAAACGAGGGGAACGTCCAGTAAGTCAGTGAATCCATTCGGGTGGTTTGTTCGTTTGTTCCATTTGTTGTTATTTTCTGAGACAAAGCCAAATAGCCCAAACTGGGACGTCAGGATTCGATCGCCAGGCAGGGGCGGGGGGCTTCTTAGAGAGGAGTCCTGAGCCGTAATTGCGCAAGCGCCAGAGCCCAGTGCTTGCAGATACCGTAGACAACCAATGGGAGTTCTCATGTTGATTGCCATTGGGTTGGATCTTTTGACTTTCACTTGTTGGGAAACCTAGGGTTTTCCATTGGACCCACAAAAAGCTAAACTTTTCGCAGAGGGGTCAACAGCAACCCAGTCATGTAAAACCTGGAGGTACAAGCAAACACATGTATGCGTACCTGCTACAGTGGTAACTGGAAGCAGTGGGCTAAGGGAAAGTAAGCTCATGTTGACCGTTTCGGAGGGGACACTCATGAATTGGACGTGTTTATACGTGCGTAGCGTGTAACCATGTCGAAGTATTCTATCATAGTCCAGCCTTATTTCAATTGACCCGTTTCTTTTTAAAACAAGTTTAAAGGCACTTCGAGTACCGTTTGAAATCCCTCAGCGGCCCAGTGGGTTGAGCATTGGGAAGCAGCCCCACCTACACCCGGATCTGACATTTTAGTGCGGGTGTGTCTGAAAATCCTCCGGGAACGGAAAAAAGAAGAAACAAAGAAAAGGTGTTCCTTTGAAAGCCCAAAAAAGGTTCCCTGAAAGCAGACCACCCCCCCATGCTACGGTGGATTTCAATGTTGTAAGTGAACCAACATGAACCACATCAGACCACAAAGCCTAAGTAAATTGCTGCAGACTTCCGGGGGGTCCTTGTTCCACCTGAGATACTTGCAAGTATCCACCTTGGCAAGTCCATTTGACGCAATCCTACGCAAAAAAGCCTGTATTGGGCTAGCTTGAAAGAAGAATAAGAGGACAACCCCATTTTTGTGCCATGTTCAAGAGACCCTTTCAGTTCGGTGACTAGGGCCAAGCCTGTAATTCTCATCATGTGTATGTACCACTGTAAGAAGTCCAAGGGAGCCATCACCACCACATGGAGTCTTGACCAAGGCCGGGGGTGCATTTGGTTGAACACAGCCGAACACAATGCATTCTCTTACTTCCCGAGTTTCTGGACTTGATACTTTGGGGAAGAACATTTGGTACACCCAAAGTTTGAACTTTGTTTGGCCAATCGACTCAGGAAGTGAGTGATACATTCATTCCTAGTCTTGGAGCCACCAGAAACGACGAGTTTTGACCATGTGGGGTCCCCCGAATTTAGTGAGACAGACCATGGCTCAATCTGGTGCGCCTAGGATTCAGCTGAAGGAGAAGTTCGAGCCACTGGGTGAGGTTCAGTCGGGGCTTCGTCATTTGTTTGCTGGGGGTCAAAGTCAGAGTTGCTCGTGTCTCTTTAAACCTGCGGGCTGACTATCGGCCGGTAATGAGGCCAAATCTAGACCCAGCTACATCGGTGGCCCCTGTAGTTTGCTGTACAAATTGGCCAGATCAAGCCATGGGTGATGGTTTGACTAGGGTTTGTTTACTGACCTTTGGGCTATTTTGGTGGATGTTTGACAGCCATGGGCGGGGTCTGGCTCCCCTTTGCAGATTCACATGAAACCCAAAAGCGGTTCCCGCATTCCCTTCCAACAATATAAGTCTAAGTCTTCGTGTGGGTGCGATGTTGTGATGTTGACCCCGAGCTATTCAATTTCCTGGCTGAGTACCTCTGCTTCCCAAGTCCAGGCTCCCAGTTTCACCGAGAATACCCCCTTCCCCCATAAATGTTCAAACGTCAAGCCACCTGTTGCTTCCTCAGTGGCCTGTGCCGGTTTCCCTTTGGCCATACTTAATGGCCAGGCGCTTTGTGGTGTACACACCCACTTCAAAGGGCAGGGTACTTGGTCACTTTGCTGCATTTTGCTTGGATGTTAGGACTTCAAGTTGTTGCCAACGACTGGGTCTTCCGAATTAAACCTCTAAGAGCTAAATTTGCTCTGCAGGGGAGCAGAAAGCAACCGAGGTTAGCAACCCATGGTTTTGCACTTCACCCGCCCAAGTCCCGTGGGTCACCACAGATACTAGGTACCCTGCCTTGTCGTTGCCCAGACACGACGGGCATTTCCGACCGGCCGGCCAGGGTGTCCTTTTAGCTTTGTGTTTGAATCATCCAAACAAGAACTCTTTTTCGGGCAGTAGTTTCAGTAAAGTCCGTTTGTGGTATTTGCACATCAGATTTTCCACCAGACGGAACCTGCAAATGTTCTCCATGCTTGTTTGACTCCCGACTGTTACACGGTCCCTACAATGCTCAACGCCCCTACGTACTTGGTCACCCTCGCCATAACATCGACTCGCAAGAGATCGAAGACCATGCCTCTTTGAGTCTTGACCCGTGTAAACCATGTGTGTGTGTGTGTGTTTTTGTTGAGGTTACCCGTCTTTTTAGGAAAGCCTCCATGTTGGGGGGTCCAACCTTCAACAACATGACCCACACCCACACGGGGGCTCGACGTTTCGGGGGTGTGAGGTACCTGTTGGGTAGCTGTTCCCATATTTTGGTTGAAATATCGAATATTTTTCGTGGTTTCCCAATGGTCATCCCACGTTCACCGGACCTTTTGCTCCCAGGTATCGTTACGCCATCTTCGCCGGGGATGACTTCCTGCGCTACGCCGTGGAGCACGAGGAGGCGCACTGCGCCGTCGCCACAGGCGGGGGGCGCGTGGAGTTTGGCGGTGTTAGATACTCTCGTTTGGGATTTGGGCGGTTTCCAGCGGGGCCGGAACTCAAAAGGTAGATGGATGTGCCTCAAGTCTTGAAGATTCTGGTTTTGCACTTGACTTCTCTTGACTGGTGTCTCCGCTGAAACTTTAAATAAGTTGCGGGTGGACAAGAAAAAATAAAACGCTCTGAGCATAGTGTGTTATGTGGGTAGACTATACCTGGACCAACCAAGGGCACTGTTTTTGCGACTGTCTGCAAAATCCGTGCATTTCCTTGAAATCCATACCAAATTCTCCGAAGACACCGGCGAGTTCCAACGGCTCCGTTTTTGCAAGGCCGCAGCTTGGTGCTCGAGGACGACGGCGGGCGGTGCCGTGCCACCGGAGATGACGAGGTCGCGCAGGCGCGCGCGCGCTGTGGGGGTTTGCCCACCAGGTTTGGGGTCTCCTTTAAAACCCGAAGGAACTCGAAAGGGGCTCTCAACTACCCAACTACCCCCCTTGTACCTGCCCCTCAGGGAGTCCAGAATGGGTCAATCTGCTGGGCCCCATGTGGCATGTTGAGGAACCGCTCGCATAAAGTTACCTTTGGGAATGGGAAACCCCGGTACAACTGCTGTTTGGGGCTGAATCTAATCAGTAGGCAACCAGGGGTTCTTATCAGAAGTTACGTGATGGCTTGTGGTTACCTTTTACAGCGGTAACTGGAAGCACTGGTACCTAAGATGATTTGAAGGGACACCCAAAAAAAAGGAAACCGCCCATCTTTGGGGTCTAGATCCCATTTTGAGCAAGCCAAAGGGAAAGGCATATTCTGGGGTGCTTTCTTTTGGGGGACACCGCGACAAGTTGTTGTTCTCTGCTTAGGTTCCCTTTGAAGTCACAAAAAATTGGTCTCAGAAAAGACACACCTCTCCTTATTTTGGGTCCAACAAACCACAAACCCTATTATTGCACCCCGGCAATGTTGACCCAGATTTATAAACCCCTGGTGCCCCCCTTTTTTGTGGGGATTGAGACGACTTTTGGAGGGAACACCCCCCTAGTAGCCCGATGGGTAACCACCCTTTAAATACCAGAAGGAAAATAGCGAAGGCTTACCTACCACGGCGACTATGATTCCTCTGATCCACTGGGAGAGGTTCTGCTTCCGTCAACATCGGATCGCCTCGCAAATCCGCGGATCGGAGACAGGTCCGCGCTCCTTCGCCCTCACCCTCGCCCTCGCGGCAAATCTCAGGGCCCCTCGTCAGATTGAAATCGGCCGCAAGGTTTTTGGGAGGGGCAAAGCCTCCGACGGACGTTTCTCCGGAAAGTGGTTTCCATTTGCTCAAAGCAGGCGTCCTTTTTGGTGATTGACAAATAGCTGGCGATTCCTTGACCTGGTTGTTTCAATCTAGGGAAATCCATCTGAAAAACATATCAACCCGCATAGGTGTCCCAAAATAGTTTCCTTTTTTGCGACACCCATGCTGGTTGATGTTTTTTTCAATTCAGAGCGAAAGGAGTCACTAGTCACTCTGGTCATTTAGGCACTTGCCTCGCGTCGATTTGCTCCTCGCGTCGGTTGTTGTTGGGAAACATTTTACATTTTGCTTATTGTGGTTTAGTGGGAAATCCCCACTTAACTGCTAAAATTTAGATTTTTGCTCTCCTTCCAACGTCAACCAAGGTGGGTAGTGCCGGTCTATTCTTGGTGCGGGGAGGACATAGCGGACAGTCCCTCGTGAAAATTCCCAACACCCAGCTGGCAGAAGGGCCTTCTAATACTTACAATGTGCGGGGTACCTTAAAACCAAGTTCGGCAATAAATCATGATCACAAGAGAGTCCTGTGTACTCATTTGGCCCCAAGGGCAATCAACCCCACTGGCAGTGTCCTTTTGGTTCCCTACCTCCAAAAAGGGGCATCCCCAAAACATTCAAACACCCCCTGAATTCCCTAAGGGGTGTTGGTTCCTGGTTCTTCGTTGTTTTTTGGGTTTCTTTTTTGGGGGATATTTTTAGTTGGAAAAAAGCACACCTCCCTTTGAGGTGATTCTTGTCTCTCGGCGGTATTTTTCTCCGAGGCAGGCGCAGAGCCCCACCCATTCCCCGCGCACGTCGCCGCGGATGGGCATCCGCAGCAAGAGCATGGCGCCTCCGATGGATAGTGTCCCCGGACAACGGGAGGCGTGGCTCTTCTTTTGTTTGGTGCATTTTGCTTGGATGTTAGGACTTTAACTTTTTGCCAACTAATGGGGGTTCCATTAAGCCACTAAAAAAGTGAAACTTTAGCAGGGGAGCAGAAAGCAACCGAGTTTTGTCTGAGGCGCGGTACCCGTGCTTGGGTGGATTTACAGGGGAAACCAGAGGGAGAGCCCCCAGGTTTTTGCTGTTTTTGTGGGAGCGGTTCCGCCAAAATTAAGACTCTCTTTCTGTTAGTTGCATGGCTGGCTTAGCCGTTCGGCTCTGTTCATTGTTAGTGGGAGGCTGCAAAAGACAAAGTTGCGACACTCCGATACCAAGGTTTGGGAAGTGCCATGTGTCCATGATTTCCTTCATTTGGTGAGTTCGAAATGCGCGACGGTTTGCAGGGTCGACCCAGGTCGCCGATGGTGCTTACACGCATTGCGAATGTCCATTGCATGGCGAGCTCTGGCAATTTGAAGGTAAAGCGGGCTCACCATGATGTAGCTCCTTTAATTACTAGGGCACCCAACTCTAATTTTCATCTTGGAAGAATTCTAGAATTTGGCCGCAAGTGATCCACAAATTTGCGTGTGGCTCAGGATTAAAAGAAAAAGAGCTGGGGTCACGCAGGTTTAAGTCTTTGGTTCCATTTACTAAGGGGCCATTTTGGGTACACTTTTTTGAACCACTGCCATTTGTCTATGGATTTGGGAAGAGCAAGGCCGCCCCCAGATGTGTGCGGATCATTCATCCCAGGACCTCACGCAGCTCTGTGACGTCACCAGTGGCTTGGTGTAGGTGGATGGCTCCAATTGAATCTGCCATTTTTTCTAGCAAGCTCTGGGGGTACGAGCGAAAGCCATGAGGGTCCTTGAGGATCCGATTCTGAAACTTCAGCTTTTGGAATTGTGTAATATTTGCAGATTGAAAATAAGGCGACCCGCTTCAGTGGAGTGGATTGTGAACTGGGGATGCCTCCGCAACACACACACACACACAGACAGCCCAAAGAAATTGGTGTTGCCACCAACCTTGGGACCCCTTGATGAAGGTCACTGGCACATGGGTCCCCCCCTCAATGTGCGGTTGCTTGTGGTTGCTTCCAAATTCTAGAAGGACAGCACTGCTTCCTTTTCCGGCAAGCTTCACACGGGTGCCAGGCCATCTGCCTAAGTCGCCATTGCTCGCTGGAAAGTTACGCTTAAGTGCAAGCCTCAAGGTCCAACGAATAATTTCTAACAACCTCCCTAAACTTAGGAAAGGGGAAGGTAAATGCAAATGAGTGTTGATACTGGTTGATACAAAAAAAAAGGTAGGTAAGCGTAAATGTTGCACCCTGCCTAAAAGTATCTTTTCAGGTTTCTGTTCACTTCCCCAAATACTCTGCAAAACAGCTGGCTCGCTTTCTCTCAGGTCAAGAATCAGATTTCCGGTTTAATCCTTCGGTGACCTCAATAGGGAAAAGCGAAGAAAAAGCACCACTCACGCAGGGGCGGGGAAGGGGCGGGCGGGGTCCGTTTCCCCCACGAGGCGAAGACAAGGCCTTCTTGGTCTTCCGGAGCCTTCCCGCCGGGTCCTCAGCGCAGGACCAAATGGAAGTGGCAACAAAGGCTGGAATCCGCCTTTTAACCTTTCGGGTGTTCCAAATGTTGGTCCCACTTTGCGTAGTGCCAACAGGTGATCACCTTTTTATGTTTAGGTCCTTGGGGCAATGGTTGGGGGTTGGAGCTAAGGAGTCAGTTCTAGGACACGGTAACCGCAACTGATGCAAGGCCCTGTTGGTGCGATTCACTTGGCTTTTTCTTTGCCGGGCTTGGTGGGTACCGGGGTTCAGCCTCTCCACAGCGAGGACTTTGGCGTTCAAGAGTATACGGTCACATTCTTTGCTGCCCAGTGGTGCCCTTTTTATTCAACTTTTGTTCAAAAGAGTTCTTCTTTAAACTCAACCAACAACGAAAAGGGTGCCCTTTTGTCCCCATGGCCACTGGTGGCATTCCCCCTTGATGGCCCGCAACTTGCGAGTCTTGACCACAGCTCACCTGGTCCCCGCCCCCCACCCCCCCCCAAGAAAAACAGGAAAGACGGTTGTATTGAAGCCTTGGAGAAAACCATGGGATCTTCGGCCAAGTTGGAGGGGGGGTGGTTCACAGAAGCAGCCTCATTGCCTCAGCTGAGGTGGTGGTCACTCGGAAGGAGAGCGGGGAGTGGCAGGTGGGAGAGCTGGGAGTAGGGGGGTGGGACCAAGAAATGCGCGAAAACTCATGCAGCTCCCTGGGCAAACTCTGGTTTGATCCTCAGTTCCGCTTTGGGGTTATTACCAGTAATGTGCTCAGTCAGCCGAGCCTCAAACATGCAAGTCAACGTGAGAACCAATGTTTCGTGGGCTTGTTGTTTGCTGTGAGCTTGTCAATTCGACCAACCAGGCAGAGTATGTTGGTCAAATAATCCAGATGAAATGGATCCGTCGCCGTGGCTGTTTTGGTGCTCTTGGCGGATGCATCAAGTTTTGTTGGGATGCACCAAAGGTTGTTCTTGGAAGCTGTGCTTAATCCTGCTCAGCATCTCAGTCCATAGTATGTTTTGTTTGTTGCGGTGTTTGTATTTGTCATACCCTCCCTCAAACCAACACGGCTCGGAGCATGTTGCCACGAATTGTAGTTTTGAAATGGAGGTATTAGACTAAAGCACGTTTCCTGCTGGAGTGTCATTTTTGCGGGTCCACTGCCAAAGTGAAACCAAGCTGAAACCACCCATTTTGAGGATTCCCGCTGTAAAAGACGTGTACTTTGGCTTTGGCTTCCCTTTGGTTGCCCTTTAAAACCAACCAGAAAGGGTACAGAGCCTCAACAAGAACCACGACATTGCTAGTTGAACCCTTTTTGGGGCTGTCTGGCAATTGCAGGCATCCACTTTTGCATGGCCGTCTGAAATGAAGTCCAAAGCGAAACGCCATCGCCGCGCTTTCGCGCCTCACGTGTTCCTTTCCCAGGCTGGCAGCTTACGTCCGATCCGCCCGGTACCCTCACATAGACTTGGGCTGGGTCAAGCATCACCTTGGTTTGAGAAGGACTACAGCAAGGCGAACAGAAAAGAATCTCTACAACCATCCTAGTAGAATCAGAAGCTGATGGGTTTTGGGCGCTCTTGTGATTTGTCGTTGTATCCCAGACAAACGGCCAGGTGGACAAGATCAGCCACGGCGCCGGCACTGCGCTGCCGCTGCTGAAGCACTTCACGCGCCGCGTCGGGATTTCAGGTTGTGCCGTGGAGGCTCCCCAGTGCTGCATGCGGCCCCCACGCCACCGACCTCAGCGAGAAGCTGGACAAGGGTAATGGACCCCAGAAAATGGGGGGGGGTGTCTCTTGAGGGCATCCTTCTTTCAAGTGGTTCAAATGAAAGCCAAAAGGCCAAAAGGAGACCCATCATTTTGCAGTCCGAATCCAAGAAACACACCCACTGTGTGTCGAGGTTCCCCAACCCCGTGCGGTGAGAGGGGTTCATGCGTTAAAGTGGAATCAACCCCAAAACGGGCCCCGAGCTTTTCGAGTTAGGGGCAACGTACAACCTCAGGTTCGGCCTTCCCAACACCAGTTTTTCTTTGGCTTTTGTGGGGTCGCTTGCAACCGCAAAATGATCATGCTTTTCTTCAGCTGCTCCCAAAGAAAAACCGGGTCGTCGGTGTCCAAGTGAGCCATGTGCCATCCGCCCTCGGGCGCAAAAGTTTAGGATCCCTCAGGTCACAAAGTTCAAGGCACCATCCATTTGGAGGTTGATCCATATTCCATTTTGGGCCCCCCGGTTTTGACTGAAATATCATTTTGTGTGGTTGTCCCCGATGGTCATCTCATGTATATCGGACCTTTTAATGAACCCCCGGCCCCCATGTGGTTGTGTGTTTTTGGCAGCGGAAAGGATCCCCCACTTGTTGAAACCTGAGACTCGCCCTAGGCGTCCCCGGGGTCACGTGGAAAAGTCCCTTTGGACTTTCTCGAAGCGGCTCGAGGCAGACGGGGCTGGCTCCGGGGGAGGCCATCAACGTGCAAGTGAAGTTCATCGGCCACCCAGGCGTTTCGGCGTTTCGTTTCGTCGCTTTCCGCGTCGGGCCTTGCGAAGCGAGGGGTGGTTTTGAGGCGACTGTCGGGTAGAGATCTGAAGAATCTGAAGCTCATATCTCCCAGACCAGCTGGGCCAAGATTCCAAGTTGTCTTCACAACACACCACCAAAGCAAAATGATTCCAGGGTGACGAAGGGCCAATGCGGGCCCACCTTAAAAGAAAAAGTCTATGGCTCAAATGTAGACCATAGTCCGATGTGTTGGTGGGGCTCAGTTGTGTCCAAGTGTGCGTTTATCCAGTATGAAAGCTAGCTTGACATGGAGCACCACATATTGTATTCTGAGATTGTGATATATGTTCTATCCGTGCTTGATCATGACAACCCAATGATGATTGCCTTCTCTTGATCAAAGGACGGCAACATGGCCGGACCCATTTTCTAGCCCGATCCCGCCAAGAATAACATTCCTTCCTCCGATGTGGAATGCGAGGTGTTTCACCTGCTTGCCTCACACCAAGCTCTTGGCTTTGAAAGGTGTGTTTGTTGTTGCTTCACTGTCCTGTTCTTGGTTACTCCCATGCAGATTTGCATGTCGCTTCAGCACCATCCACTTGAGGGATGTCCCCCTTTTTTGGCTTTGTCAGGGAGTGTTTGAAGAAGTACGAACTATCTAGAAAACGGTTTGGACACTCGTTTTGTGGATTTCACATGTTCTTGCCCCGTTGGTCTTTTCTATGTAATCCTTTAGTCCTTCTTTAGTCTCCTAGAGGGATGGATCCACAGATTCGCCGCCACCTCCAAGCCGTTTTCTCCAAACGAAGCAAGAGCCGTGGGGAAGGGATGGGGAAGGGGGTGGAATCTGATTGGAAGCCAAAGGCGGTGTTCCCAAAGACCTCAAGCCATCAGAGAGTCAGAGCCGATCGCCAGGCGTATGCGTCACGGATCCGGCCGAGAGGAGCCAGTTTTAGGGAGGAGGAGAGCTTTTGAGGGGGTCCAAAAGTTCAAATCTGTTGCTACGGAACTTGGAGGGGACAGCCGATTGCATTAATCGCCTCCTGATTCATAAAGATTCGATCATCCAGAGTCAGCATTTCCCTCTAAGCCAAGGGTCCCTTGTAGAGGAAATGGTGCTTAAAGTTGGACTTGTCGATTCATTTTCAGAACCGACAGCCGCCGAGCATTTGGAGTCGAGGGCTTCAGCGGGAGTACCTGTTTCGCGGGAGTCCGCGTAATTTGATCGAGTCATAGTCGGCTTGCTGATTGCTTGTGGTTTGGTGGCATGTTTGATTCTTCTTGGGAATTCAGCCTTCCATAGTCAATAGTCCAAGCACGATTCTGCTTGGGGATAGCAAGTCCTTGGAGTGATCCTTGGCCAAAATCAAACACTCTGTTGTCATAACGTTCTGTCAATGTGAGATAATGTGAGAAAAGAATCACATGGCTTGGGGATGTTGAAAGCCGCGGATCGAAAGATCACATGGGTGACTGCCCCGTGCCTTTTCCATGGAAACCCTCCGCTCTCAAGATCACGAGTTCCATAGCTCGAGACGCACGCATCCGAGCAGCACCCAATCCTCCTATGGGCCGTTTTGGTAGGTGCTGGGAGCTGGTTTCATACCAGGAGCTTTCTTTGAGGTGTTCCCAAGAAGAAAAGAGGTCTTCTCACTTGTCCAAAGCGAATCGACGGTCTCTGAGCTTTTTACCTTTTTTGGGCCAGTTGGCCCATTCTTCAAAATGGCCCGCAAGGGTGACCTGACCACAGGAAAACTCTGGGAGCAAATGAGAAGCCAATCCATGGTTGGTTAACTACTAGGGGTCTGTTCACTGCATTTGTGTGGGAACACAGGTCCCCTATGACTCCGCCAAGTTGATCCAGGGTCAACATATGAAACTCACTTGCCCAAAGCCGACCTTTTGACCTTTTGGTTTCCCATGTTTGGTCCATCTTTAGTAAAGGTCCCAAAAGGTTAACCTTTTATTTCTGGATCCTTTGGGCAACTGAGGAAACCAGTTTACCCTCAAGCCCCAGGTTGCCACAGATTAGGATCCCCCCCAGCTTTCAACGGAAGAAGAGAGGGTATGTGTCACAGAACGCCATTCAAAAGGGTCAACAGTGGTTGCTGTTCCACCAACCTGGATCTGCACGTGCGACACCTTTTGAACGACTGTGCCTTTCAAAGTCAAAAGGCCTCCTCACCAAGTCATTGAGGGCAACCAGAACTTCCAGAGGACCACTCCAAACAGATGGGTTGTGTACATCAAAACATCTAAACATGCGTTGGACCTCCAAACATTAATTACTCCAAACAAGACTTGAGAAGCTTTTCATGAGTGGCTGTCAAAAACTCACCCAACGCCACGTGCCAAACAGCGCTGGTTTTTCGACGAGAAGCCGCTCGCAACCGGCTCGCTGGTTCAGGAAGCAGCTCTCCGAGCTCTTGGCCAACCACTCCTGCATCCCGGTTTACATGGATGAGGACCTTGTTTTTTGGTTTGGACCGCGACCCAGTCAGCCTGAGGAGGTGTTTTTTGTTGGCGTTCTTTGCTTTGGGAGGGTTGGAGAAAACAAAACATTTGGGTGCGTCTTGTTTTGGGGGGGGAGACCAGCAGTTAGGGCCATCGGGTGTGCGCCCTTGCTGAGGCTTGGTACCCTTGAAACGGTTTGGAAAAAGTAGGCCACAAGCCTTTGGGTAAAGGTCAACCCTCCGTTTGCTGGCGATAGCGCATGTTTTTGTGCACTAAGCCGAGAGGGCTCTCTCCCCCGATGCATGGATCGCAGGAGCTGGTGCACAAGCACAACGTCTTTTCAGCCACTGGGCTTTGATCGGTGCCGGGGGAATGTTAAGCATGCTCGGGCGGATTTGACTCAGCGCCTCAACGGAATTCACAGAAAGGAACTGGTTGTTCGGTGGCTCATGTCCGCGACCAGCACTGAGGAAGACATGTTATAGATTCTCAGGTTGGCATGAGATAGGAAGCAGGATCTGACGTGTGAGCTTTTGCCCCGAGGAAGACTACCTTTGGCCGGTCTTCCACAACATGAAGATTTTCGACTCCACCATCACAGGTGACGCTGTGCCTTGCCGAGAATCCATTCGTCGAGTCCATACGGCTTTTTTGAGGAAGTCTCTTGGGAGTTCTTGGACTTCGAGCTCTGTGGGAACCTCGTTTTGGTACAGAAGTCTGCACTTCAGGCCAACCCACTGCTTAGAATTCGAGGTCTCAGGTTGGTGAAAGGGTGGCACTGAGGCGGGGGCTGAGCACAGCCACTGCCAGAAAGCACAGTGGCCAGCAGGGACACGCAGTTCACTCACATACCCCCAAAAAGGGTACAAGAGAGAACTAAGAAAGGACCAAAAAGCCAACGACCGATGGTGCCCAGAAGGAAGCGTTGCTGGGGTACAATTTAGGTCGGATCTCATTTGTTGCGCATAATTATATTTGCAAGCGCTCACTCGTTTGGCCGTCCAAATAGTCTTTGCTTCGCCCTTGTTCATATGTTTATCTCCCAGTTCTTTATCTTGCTGGTGCTCAGCAGCATTCCCTTTTTTCGGAGGCCATTCCGCCCGGGTTCATTTTCCCAAATTCCCGGTGGACCGATCTCCCTCCGCCTTGACGTCGATCCGACTCCGATCCGAAAATCGGAGCTCCATCCGAAAATCGGAACCCAACTCAAACCAAGCCTGAACCATTGCAAGTTCTTTCTGACACCGCTGGCTTCTCCGGCGGGGTTCATTTTTCCCCACTCCCCGCCTAGTCGCGCCGATGGCAGCTCCTCCCCGGCGATCCCGCGGATCCGATCGCTCGGAGAGCAACTCGGAGAGCCGAGGGCATGGAGTCCTTCGACAAGGCGCTCTGGAAGAACTTCCTGGCGCTGAACAACGCCTACGCGGAGGTGATCACCACCCACGGCCCCCCGGCCGCGAAGTCTTTCTTCCTTCCACTCGAGCCGACGAATGGACACTGCACCCGCATTTTGCCCACGGAGGTGAGGGCTGAGCAACTCTTTTTGCCAACGAAGGGGCTTTCCGAATTGAACTGAAAGTTGAACTTTTAGCCGGGGAGCAGAAAGCAACCGAGGAAATGTAGAAGGAATCCTCGGGGATTTGTTGGTTGCAGTCGAGAAATGCGGAAAAAAAGGAAAAGAGCTGTGCCATAGTGTTTTTTGTTGTTTGTGAAATGCGAGGTGACCGACTCGTTGAGGTTGGTTCAACTGCAAATTAAGAGGAGAACCACCCAGTTGGATTAGTTTGACACACACCATGGACTCTCCACTTGGTCTTGTGGTTTTGTTTTTTTTCTCTTCGGTCGCAAAGGGAAGGGTCCTCACGGGCAAATATGTCGGAGTCGGACCCTCAGTCAGATGTGTCAACCGTTTACTTGCTCCATCGGTACGTGGTTCTCGTGGAGCTCGTGCATTTGTCTTTTTTTTGCTGATGATTGTAGTTACATTGTTCGTCAAGGAGATAGTCACAGGCAGTTCGGTGGCAGATCGCACTTCACCTCCAGCGGATCCCAGGCACGCCCCTAGACTAGGTCGCCAGCTATTTCCCTCTTATGGCCCTGAAGGTCTTTATAGGGAACCACCTCAAACGCTGGTGGATATGAATCCCCTGAATGATGTCCACTTCAAGGGTCCCCCAAATAAAAATCCATAGCCATAGATCGGGCGGAAGAAATGGATGGGGCCAGCCGCCTTGAAGCTTCGGGCTTTTCCGGAACCCAAGGGCAGAGATCGCAGTTTGGGGGTGCCCTAAACCGCACAGGACATTTGGTGATGTGTTTGTTTAAGGTAAGGATATTTGGGATCCATTTGTTTAAGGATATGTGTTTTTGTTTTTTTTATGGTTTTCCCCTCTTGGTTTTAGAAGGAATCGATCACTACTGGACATGTTTGTTTATTTTTTCCAGGGGGCGAAAATGCAAATGGAAGCCGCCGACCCTCCAAGTGCAGAGAATTCTGTAAGACGACCTTCCTCTTGGAAAGGGGCCAAGTGTGCACTTTCGTTGGTGGGAGGGTAATACTTGGATACATAGGTGTCCTTTTTGGTTGGTTTGCTTCAACACAGAGGGCCCTGGTTTAGATGGGGTGTATTCCATCTACCAGGGCCATCTATTTTTCCAAAAGGCCACCTATGCTTGGATATGTTTGTCAAAGTTGAACCAGCCAGGTGTTAGCCCGTGTGAACCATTTACCAGGGTGACCCATTTTGGGTATATTTTGTGTTGACCCACAGCCACTTCCGGTAGATTGAGACTCATGTATAGCGCATCCTGGTGATGCTCACGTATGGTTGTGATGTGTCTTGACATTATTCAATTACTGAGTGTTTTCAACATTTGTGCCACAGCCCGATAGGTCCCCCCATGGTTGGAAGTGTTGAATGTCGTTGAAGCTCAGGGGACGAGGATACGCTGGTGTGGATCCACGACTACGAGCTGGTGACGCGGATGCAGAGCGAGGGGAGGCGGTTCGCATAGAGACTGGTGTGGTCTCTTTGCTTTGCTCGCGATGATTCAGGGGAACCCTGCGGCTTGCACAGCCAATCATGCTTCTTTTTCGCATCCGAAAGGAACCCATTTTGAGCCGAACCCCTTGAACAGGTCTGCCGAGTGTCAGAATGTGCTGAGTCGCCGAAGCCACTTTGTGGGACTTTGTTGTCATTCCTTGGGCTGTGACTTCAGACACGAGTCCCTCTGCCCTACAAGCAAAACGAGGAAATGGTTTTTGTCCAGCCGCCAAAGGAGGCAGACATGTCCTCTGGTTTCAGAAACTGACCTTTTAGCCTTCCAATCGGGTGGTTGGAGCCTGAAACTGGGGGTGGTTTGCTCAGGCTACATGGGCTGAAGTGTATGGAGACGGTCGCAGCCAAAAAAATAAGTGCACGGCTGCGACCCATGGTGTTGGACTTCGGCAAAGGGCCAGTTTTGTCTCTTGCGTCTTCAACCAAAGGAGCAGGGGATTAGATGATTAGATCTTGATCTCAATTCCTGACTTCCTGGATGTCGTTGTGTTGGGAGACCTTGTGTGGTGCCGAGCAAAACATTCCTGGCTTTGTGTGGCCATCCACTCAGGAAAATGATGAGTCATGACTCAGCAGGCTTTGCCGCGCGACAAAAAACAAACCATGCGACACCCTTTCACCTTGCCGGTGCTCTGCAGGGAATGAGGGAACGAACCGTTTCGGGATTTGAACCGTTTGGGATTCCCGAACAAAGCACACCAAATCAGATGGATGCGTGTTTTCCTTGCAAGGGGGTCCTTCCATTTCTCAGCACCCCCGAGCCCAAGACCTCTCTCGCACCGATCAAAGTCCCCAAGCGATTTGAAGCGAAGCTGAGGTGATGGTGCCCCGCTTCGTGTACCATCGGAACCCGGAGTTCACCACGGGGCTCTTCATGCACTGCGCCTTCCCCAGCACCGAGGCAAGCCGAGACCGGAGACTCGCGTCGGAAAGAGTCGGATCGACGGACAGGAAGCGGCAGGAGTGGTAGGATACACGGGCAGGTGCTCAAAATGAAGATTTGGATTTATTCAACCCCAAAACGGAGAAGACCTGCAGTCAAAAATAGGGATTTTGACCGGGCGGAGAAAGGCACTCCCACATCCGAAAACCACCTGCTTTGGAAGTGATCCTATGAATCAGCTGCCTGGAGCCCTCGACGCCCATTTTTTGAAGGTCGTCCCTGCAAGGTTCTTCCGGAAACGCCCTTTTCCGGCCCCTTTGTCCCCGCGCTCCTGAGTCCGCTGCATGCGCAACATGCAACACGCAAAATGACACGAAGACCACAAAGCCTATGAACCACACCAAATGCATGAAAACACAGGATTGTTTTCACGAAGCGCATTTAGTTCGTCGTGCGTTTCATTGGTTTCGTTGGTTGCGTTTGTTTTATGTTGCACTTAACTTGATTCCCAATTCATAGTGCCTGACCCATTTTGAGACCATTCAGAAAGCAAACGCCCACCTCCACTTGAAATTCCCTTCTCCGAAAAGGAAAAAAAACACAAAAAAACACGTGCACAACTCGCAGGAAGCCAACCACAGGATGCCACCCCCCCCCAAAAAAAAAGAAAAAGAGACTAGAATTAGAAGAACAGACCAACTCCAACCGCCTCGCTTCGCTTCGCGCCCGGCGGTCCGCGAACTTCGGCCAGGTGATGAGTTGCCTCCCGGTGCGCGAGGAGATCCTGCAGGGCATGCTCAGCTCCAGGCTCGAGTCGAGTGGACGGTCTGCCCGAAAACGCGGTTTCTTTAGCGCGTTGGGAGCCGAGGTGCTCCTTTTTGGGGCTTTGACACTCCCCATTATTTTATGATTTTATGTTTTATTTTATTTATTTTTTTTGGGGGGGGGGTCGAAGAAATAGTGGTTCCTTTTTTTTGGAGTTGACGGGGAGCCCAGCTTGATGGGGCGGACAGTTCTCGAATACGGGGCTAGCCTTTGTTCGGGAGTTGATTCGGAGCACTTTTTCGGGGTTGGGGCTCAAGAGAAACCATCCGTTTCGTGGGTTCCGAGTCAGACTTGCCCCTTAGCGGGGATTCACTTCCTGGCTGTCCGAAAAGCAGATCCCCTGTCCCCTGTTGTTTGACATACCGATATTCAGAGAAACCACATTCTGCACGGAGGATCAGTCACCGATCCAGCAGCCTGTTTTTGACTTACCTGCTTTAGATGTCGGCAAGTGATTGGGCACTAGCAAAGGGATTGCGACCGACTTTGGGTCTACAGGACGGTCTGGTTGCTGCATAGTTGCATCGCCTGATATTGGTCGGATATATGTTCAAAATCAGTCAGCTTGAATTTTGTGTGGCGGCCAGGCAAATGCACCGCTTTCAGGGCACAAGGAACAAAGGAAAGCAGCCGAGATAGCATTGAAGCCACTTAGTGGATGGCGGTTATAAACAGTGGCTAGTGGACATGTTACTTGCTCTACCAAGAACCAGGACACCAACTAACGTGGAACCTGACAGGGGATCCCTTTAAAAGGAAAATGGTCTTCCAGGACCCCCGAAACGTCAGGTTCCATGTTAGTTGGTGGGACCACAGGTTTGTTGTGTCCACCCCTCTTGTCCCATTTGTTCAATCCTGGTCATGTTTTTTTTTCACCGAGCCTCAGGCTGGTGACGTTCCAAACCTTCGACTACTTAAGGTGCGGAGAGCGGAACGAGGGAACGAGGGAAGGTGTCTGCGGTTTCTCTGGCGAAGTTGTTTCAAGCCCACCCGCCGAGATCCAGGTGTCCGTTTGTTGAATAGAATTCATTTAGAACGGTTCCCATTGAAGTTTCTCACCGTCATGTTATGGAGTAGAAGGCTACTTCAAGACTCAGGGCGGTGCGTCCAGAAATGGAGGACCCCTGTTCGTCGATGCGGCTCCGCTCGGAACCAGCAGGAAGCCACCCATTGTGCACCAGTTGAGAAGTGGTTTATCAGTTTATCCGATCGTTTACAGGGTTTCATTCATCCCAACTGGTGCGAAGTGGACTTTGTAAATCCAGTGAGCCCCTTCTTCATAAGAATTGCATTGGGTCCCAAGTTGTTTCACTCGCGCGAAACGTGAATGGGCGGAGTTTTCCTGCTCGCGTGCGATGCTGTGGAAACTAGTTGCACTCTGGCTCCATTTGTGGATTAGGTAAACCCCAGGTTGATTAAAAGGGAAGGTGGCCCAGATGGGAGGGGTCGAAAAACTCTCCGGGGGGAAAGTCCCACTTCGACGATGCAAACATTTGAATGAAGCACCAGAACAGCTTCGATGTGTCTCAGTTCTCTTTGCGGAAGCGCTGCAGTATGTTACATGTGTTGGACGTACATCTGGTAATTAAACCAAACCGTCCAATGGCAATCAGGTTCAGACACGATAGACCCCCTTCTTCGTTTCCCTTGTTGGATTCAGTTCAATTCGCGAACCAGAGCTTTAGTGTGCCCGTGAGCAGTCACTCCTTGCACATCCAAATGCTGTCACCTTGAGCAAATAGATTATCTCACAAATGGGTCTGCCTCAAACCAAAGACTAAAACCTCCCATTTCCTGGTGGCTAGAAATTTCGACCCAGGCCCATCTCCGCAAATAAGATTTGCAGAAGGTCTGCAGTGGTAAGGTCGGAGCCTGAGTCAGTGCCCCAAAGGACCTTTTCAGGCACAAAGGGGCCCTTCTAAAAAAAGGTTCGGGCGTTCAAGATGTCTTCCTTCTGGTGATTGCTGAAGGCCTGATTTTTGTTTAGGTTGATTGCTGATTGTTGCTCCCCCTCCGAAACCCTAAAAATTGTCGTCCAGCCGGTCGAGAGAAAACCAGTTGTTGGGGCGGGGGCTGCCTGGAGTGCTCTCCGGGCATCTTTTGGAGAGTTTTCGGAGGGCTCGAGAGGGCCATGATAAATCCGGGACCGGCCTTGAAAGGGGGGGACCCTTTGCTTCTCAGACCTTGGCTAGGTGTTTCTGGGGAGCTGACCTGTTTAGAGATGGAATCCTTGGAACGATCTAATCGGAAGATGTATTCGGAATCGGCTTGACGGGCCTTCCCTGGAAGCGCGGGTTTCGGTCGAGGGGACTCAGGCCTCATGTTTTGTGAAAAAGGTCGAAGCATGAACTAACTTAGGCGCAGGACCCCGGTTTCATTCCCTTTTGACAGGGGCCCTCCAAGCAAATATCCGTTTACATTGAAGGTATGGCAAAATATCCAGGTGTGTCCCGGCAAAAATATATATATTGCTTTTGTTTGCTCTAAATTATCACCCCAGTACAATATCAGAGTGGTCCGCTATGCCGTGAGCTATGGCTCTCTTTTTGTTCTTTTGCTCGGCAGGCACTTCATGTCCTGCTGCGCCGAAGTCTTGGGGTCCCGGCACTCCTTCCAGAAGGGCGGCATCCTCCAGGCGAGCGGAACTTGGAGCCCAGCAACCGGAGAGTCCCCCAAAAAGAAATTCCCGGAGAGTCCCCAAAATCTCCAGGGAAACTTCCGAGGGAAACTTCACTTTGGGGAGGGTGATGTGTACGCCCAGCCTTCAGGGTGAGATTTCAGGCTTTTGCCACGGTTCCCTCAGTGCTGGGCGAGGCGCCGACACCTGACGCCCCAACAAGCGCAAAAAGGCGCATTCAGACGGGAAGCAAATGCATTGTCCAGTTGCTCATTTGGAGTCTCCAAACCAGAAAGTTGCTGTAGTTTGGAGTCTCCTCTAGTTGTTGTTTCTCTGTGATCATATGTTTGCGTTGTTGTAGGGTATAGACTAAGTGTGAAGCAGAATCAGCAGACGTTGCCCGGAGTTTGAAGGTTGTAGGCCGGGTTCCTTCACGCAGAACCCTGCCCATGTTTCCACTTGAGTGTCAAAGGGGTCTCATGGCATTCTTTGTCGGAGATTCCCATAATTTGCCCGTTTGTTGTTGGATAGATAATGGCAGTCTTTTGGCGTTCCCTGATAAAACAAATCCTCCAACCCTAAGGGTGCCCCCTTTGCACAACCCTTGGCCCTCCAATGGAGAACCCCGACCCCTCAGCAGCACTTGTTTTGAGGCAGGGAACAACAGAATGCATTTCTTTCCCGACGGACATCCACTGGAGGTCGTTCACCGCCTTTGGCTTTGGGACAAAAGACCCGGCGGTTTTCTTTTTTTCTGGGTTTCAGTCAAGAACCGCTCAAAAAAACCTGCTGAAAAGGTCTCCCCCCAAGTCACAGCGGGTAAGGCGACCCAGTGTTCCAATCCAATGGGTTTTGTGTGCATCGATTGAGTCGAAGTCATTTGGAACTTCACCGATGTCATTTGAGTACTGGGAATTCCGAAGCTTCACCCGTGGCTGTTTGGGCCCCAAGAACGCCGAGCTCCTGTTCGCGCGCAATGCTTTGAGCTCGTTGGTGTAGTAGCTGGCTGGTGAGTGGTGGGTGGTTGTTTGCTCACGTTGGGGTGGTGGAAAAAAATCGGAGAAAAAAAAGGAGCAAGCTCCATGTCATTGACATTTTGCCCGTGTTTGGGATGCTTGGAACACATAGCTGGCATCGGTTCGTCGCTGATCCTGGTTGCTCGAGAGCAAGCAAAGCAGCCAGATAGAATTTCCATGACACAACGGCCAACAACATGACATGTTTTTCAATAGAAGGCCTTGTGTTTACTTGACATGTTATTGTGCAATCTCCAATCATACCCTTCGACTTTGATTTTAGAATGTCCACCTTTAGAGGGATTAATGACATATACGACACAGCTACATTTCATGTTTGTTTTAGCAAGGGATCAACAAACAACTCACCCAGTGATTCCACTTCCCTGGTCAAGGTAACCAAGGGCACCACCCCGTGTTTCCCACCAAAACGGCCGTTTGATGGGTTCCAAGCAGAGTGGCACGGCTCAAACAGGTGGGCCGCAATCAAAACCTGGGTAGATCAAGGTTAGTAAGGGACAATCCCAGCCGTATATAGTTGCGGAATTCCGCCTTCGCATTTCCTTACATGGTTCTGGGACCACCATTTTAATAGCTCTATTTTTAATTGGCTCAGGTGGAGCACGACACGCGCAGTGTGGTGGTCTTCGCGGATCATTTCGCCATCCCCTACAAGCACTTGGTGAAGAAGCTCACAGACGACAAGGCCCGCCGAGCCGCCAGCGGGCAGCTATTTGGGGAGCCGCAAAACGAGCGAGACCGGGGCGCTGAAAGTGGGCGCTTGCCGCATTTTGGCGGTGAGGGCTAACCTGTACTTCTGTTTTCTTCGTGTTTCTTGTTTTTGGAGGGGGGGGGGGGTTCTGAAAGCTACAGCTGGGCTAGTGAACACATCACCTTTACCAGATTTAGAGCGTCTCCTTATACAGCAGGTAGTTTTGGGAAGTAATTATCTTTTAAGGGACCTTGTCTTAGTTCTCAAAGCTACTTGTGAGCCCTCCGCAGTTTAACAGGGGTCTCAAAAGGTAGGTTCTCCACGATCCTAGTCCAAATGGGGCCCCTCTTTGCAGGGATCAAAAACCGTCACAATCGCAAGTAACGAGTTTATATGGGTTTGATCGAAATTTACATTTGGTCAATATGATGTTGCAATTAAAATATATGAAGGAAGTCTGAAAGTACCCGGCTAGTAATGGCTGTCAAGAGTTTAGTATGATAGGTTTAGTATTGGGTCAATCAAGAAGTAAACGAGGGGAGGTTTTTTTTGCCTGAATGGGAAGCGACTTTGTTTGCTCCAGTCGCAGGTGGGCTGTGGCATGTTTGTTGTTGGGAAACATTTTACATTTTTGCTGATTGTGGTTTAGTGGGAAATCCCCGCTCAACTGCTAAAGTTTAATTTGTTGCTCCCCTTCCAACGTCAACCAAGGTGGCGTGTGGGGCTATAATCTAGCGCTTACCGCGCCTTGCCCAGTGGATCCAGGCAAGCCATAGGTAGCCAAGATCCAGGTATCACACACCTCTGACTTACAATAGGGGGGGTTCACTGACCCGGGGAGTGTTGCCTCTGTCTTTCCCATGGGTTCCTTTTGGTCCAAGTGGATCTGGATCTGGGCTCCGCAAACCGAGTGACGCCGGGCAAGGCAGACAAAAACCCTTTGCTTCGATGCGTATTTTTTGAGTCCTCAGGTGGTGGAGAGATGCAACGCCATCCGGAGCAAGTTCAAAGGCAAGACCATCATCGGCCGCGCGCCCGGAGATACGAGCGTCTTTGGGTTTGGCTGGGATTGTGCTGAAGGCGTCATTGTGGCGATGGTGGCTCGAGTCCACCCTGGTCCGTTGTATGTTCATGTTGTTTGCTTCTGTTCTTGCCTCTTAAAAGCACAACTCTTCAACTTGTTGGGGGTAACATGGGCTATATGTGTGTAAAAGATTCACTTCCCCAGGGCTTGGAGTTTTAAGGGGTAAGTGTTGTGTTTTGGTTTGTGTCACAGTCGTGGGTACCCCATACCCAACAACACAAGCCAACAAACAAAGCAAAAAACACAACCCAAAAAAACGCCGCCCGGCGCAACAGACAGAGGCGCCTGATGTCCCAATGAGCCACAAAGAGCGGTGCGGAAGAAACACGTGAGGAATCGTGAGGACATCCACCAAATTGCTGGTTGGCTTGTTTTGAGCTTTCAAAAGGCTGGTTTTGGGTCAAGCCCTTTGGCAGATGTCCATGACTCTCATCGCTCAGGGAAGCCTTAGGATCGCCTAGCCTTCTGCGGTTTACAATGGACCAGAGGATGCCCGGCACTGCGTTGAGGGCTCCTCGAACCATTCCTCTCAGTTCCTGTGGTCAAAAACAGGAATGACTTGGTTGCAAAGCCCATTTCGGCACGCAAGTATTTCTCAGAAGCCCCGGACCGACCAAATGGCCCCTTGACCCGAGAAACATCTGAACTCGGGGTCGTTGGCGTGAGGCTTCCCGAAGTCGACTCGAGGCTCCTATGATCGCTTCGACTGCTTCAGCGGGTTGCCCTTGAAGCTGCGGATCTTTCACCGATTCCTCTCGGAGTACAGCTCCTACAGGCCACCGGCGCTGTTTTTTTTCCCCCCCCCCCCGTGTGTGGGGTGGGGTGGGGTGGGGTGGGGTGGGGTGGGGTGGGGTGGGGCGGGGCGGGGCGGGGCGGGGCGGGGCGGGGTGGGGTGGGGTGGGGTGGGGTGGGGTGGGGTGGGGTGGGGTGGGTGGGGTGGGGTGGGGTGGGGTGGGGTGGGGCACCCCAACTGATGCGAGATTTGTTTTGCATATCCACGCAAAAGGACATGTACCATCTACTTTCACCCGGATGCACGCTTAATGACCAAGCCCAAAAACCACGAGTTTTGCCTATTTGTGATGAGCTAGGTCCAGTACTTGAAGAGTCCTTTATTTTGGGTGTTAAAAGTATCGGTCGCCCCCGGTTGGTTTTTTGGACAATGTGTTCCGAGCTGGCCGATTAGGAGGTAAAGAAATCTCACCCATGGGGGAGCTTCCTCATTGAAAGCTTGTGAATTCCAGTTTGGGAATCGAATCCAGCAGGAATGAGGGAATGACCCCTGTAAACTGTCCTTGTGGTTTCCTTTAGGGAAATCCCCAGGCTCATTCACTCATTCTTCACTGAGCACCAGCAAGCAATATGGTTCATATATCCAGAAATGTTGTGACCATCCATATCCATACTGTTGATGGACGAAATCCTGCACCACTTTGAAACAATGGCAAAAAATGATTGTTGGAAAAAATAACAAAAAAAACACGGGAATCATCCATCATTTTGGTCCATCCACAGCAGCAATTGTTGGGCTCAGGCAGCGCGTGGTCTTGGTGCAGTACATCCGCGCGCGCTTTTCGGACTCCGGGCGCCAGGGAATGGCACCTCGGTCGAAGCTCTGTGCTTTGGATCGATCCGGTAGGTGAAGGAGCTGGTTGGAGACCCAAATGGCGGTGGTGGTCAAAACCGTTGTGGTTGGTCCCATTTTGGTTAATGAATGCACCACCCATGATAGAACCTAATTTAGTGGATTGGTTGATGTTCACTGGGGGGCGATTTGGATTTTGACCCATGGAAACGCGACTGAACAGAGGGAGCGGCTTAAAATCATCTCCTTTCCGCATCTTTGGAGCCTTTGTTGTCTAACCTCTCTCCCTCGTTAGGCACCCGGTCCCAAAGAAAACCTGGATGTCAATGCCATGGGATGAAGCTGGTGGTTGGAAGGGAGCGTTGGGGAGCTAGTCGCCTTCCATTCTCTTGAGATCTATGTTTTTGTTTGTTGCCCCAGTTTGAAAGGGGATCTATCACTGGAAATATCTTCTCATTTGTTTCAATCAACTTACTGCTAAGCCAAGGGAGGTTGGCAGAATCGGAGGTTTTTCAGCCAAAGTGACCCGCGAGGTGACCCACAGGGTCCTTGGATTGCCAATCACGGGACCTGTTCAACGGGTTCTCATAAACTTGGTGGCTCCCAGCCATCCGGTTCCTTAGCTTTGTTCCATTAAACCCACTAACAGTTGAACTTTTAGCGGGGGATCTGAGGGCAACCCAGTAAACAGTTTCCGGCTTGCGTCAAAGGACAATCATGGTTGTGGCATCCGACGGGGGGTTCCCCCCGTTTTAGAAACGATTGCCAGTGATCATTCTCGTAAAGTGTCCGACTGTTCAAGAAACTCTGGGGACACATTCTGGGAACGCGTGTGGACACGGGGCCCCGACAAAAGCCGATGGGCGTGCGGAAAAACTCCTTTGGGCCCGGGGAGATTCCGCTTTGCAACAAAAAAAAATGCACTTCCCAGTTAGTTGTAACCTGATTCTTCTGGTTGCAGTCCCTCCTATGGATTCAAGTCCACCAAAAAGGCCACCCCCCCTGTGAATTGGTGTCCGATCCCAAAAGGGGAACACATGAGACAACGCATTTCTCGTTGAGGGCATCACCAAGCATGGCCTTTGCCTGGAACAGGAGTCCTCATGCTCTCTTTTGAAACATCAGGGAACCCCATGCTGGGTTTCCCTCTGGTTGCCCGTTTTCGAACAAACCAAACAGAGCTCACCCCGAAGAGACGCACCCACCTGACCACTGGGCCAAGCTTTTTTAAAAGGCGCGAGCCCGGTTCGGTTCCCTTGACGGCCAGCTTTGGGACCTTTCAGGCTCGACGTGTCTCACCGAAGGGAACCCACTCGAGTCACTCGGGTATTCCCATAAAAGGTTTGGATGGGTTTGGATACGTTTGAAGCCCTTCTTGAGGATTTTTTTTTAAGGGGATGTCCTATTCCGGGACGCCTTCAAGACACATGGCCCCCAAACCATCAGGGGGCATCTTTGTTGTCACAATTATCCTCTTGGTTTTATCTAAAGCATTCCAAGGATCTCACTCCTTTCCTATCTACTATGGGGTTCTGACTGTCGACGAGGTTCCTTTAAAAGGGGACCCTGGTAGGTGTGGCTCAAGACTAAGCAAAAAGGGGCAAACCGACAGGTTTTGGTCCATTTCCACTTGGGCAAACCATTTTGGAATTCCTTTTGTTTTTGGACCAGGTGGGCCTCGAGGAGCTGCAAAAGATGGCCGCGCCTCGGTGAGGTAGCGAGGCGAAGCCAGGGGTGGGTTTCGCTGGGGTTTGGGGCGTTGGTAAACGACACCAAATCCAAGGTTTGGGGTGAAATGGGGTGAATTGGGCAAACAGGACGGTTAGAGGGTTTTTTCTCCCTGAGAAACCCTGAGAGCTTTGGTCACTTTTGGGGGGTTGGCGCCAGGCGGGCAAACAACATCAAATCGGGCTTTTTGGCCAGTTTCTGGAGGAGTGGTCAAACTGGCCCGACCCCCCAAAACACGTCAAGACCAAAGGGCATTCCAGCAACGTGACCCGTTTGGGATGCCGACGATTCGCCCAGAGCGAGACCTGGCGTTACCCGACTTGACAAGTTCTTCTCCCATCCTGATGACTGAATGTACCGTGACATACTGCCTTTCCACGCGAGGGCCTTGCAAAACGGCTTTGGAGGTTGGATGCCTGAAGACCCTGAAGCGGGACCAAAAAGAGCCCAGCCAAAGGAAACGGGTCTTCCAGGTGGCCTCCCACTGCCATGTTAGTGGGAAGGCTAGCTGGTGGTTGGAAGGGGGTTAAGGAGCTTGGGGTATCCAGCGGATGAAGGCTTCTGAAGGAGCTATCAGACTTTTTTCTGTAAGGAAATGGTAGTTGGTGAGCATGTTGGCAAGCAAACAAATTTAGCCTTTTTGGGCCAGTCAACTCAGGAAGCGAAATAACTGTGTATGTCCAAAAGGAAACCCAACCATTTTCTCAGTCGAGTTCCGCGAAGTGTCGTGAGGTGGGAGGGCCTTTTTGTTTTTAGTGGCGCAGTTGGGCAATTCAACGGAAGTGGTCACTGCTCAGCTGGAATTCGCAAGCAAAAACTATGGGCCCCCCTGTGGTTTGGCTCATGTCCCGGGCTTGGGCCAATCCTTTTGAAGAAAAAAAAAAACGATTTTGCGAAAAAGCACTGTTGAAGCAGCCTCTAGGTCCCCCAGCTAGGTGCCAACTTTTACCGTTTTTGTTTTTGTTGGAGGGTTACCCTACTAAAGTAGACTACGACAGAAGTTGGTACCCTTATTCTAACCTCTCTACTGGAGGACCTAGTCATGTTAGTCTCCCATTAAACTGGGGCCGGGGCCTTTGTTGTTTCAACTGCACGCCCGAGGATGAGACCAACAAAGCCTTCGGCAGGAATGGCCAGCCGGTCGTGGAGATTGTGGTGGAGGACACGCTTCGGCGCTTGTTTGCCAAAACCAACGGTTCAACATATTGGGCCATTAAGCTACAGGCGAAAAGAACCGAGTGGATGTGTTTTTGTTTTTTTCGTCGGGGGGGTGGCCCAGGCAGAAAAGAGTAGTTTGATGTAGTTTGATTTCCGGTCCTTTCTTGTTACCCTAAAACTGGTTGTTGTCCTGTTTGACAACTTCCAAAAGAGGTCGCTGAATTGACCTCTCTGAACAAGGAGAGGTGCCTTGCACAGAAGGATTCATCGCTTTCAAACGCACCGATTAACAGGTGGGGTGTTTTTGTTGGGCGCCGTGCAAAGGGCATGGGCAGGTATTTTCCAGACCAAGGGTGCTTTGACTCCCAGCGCTTCCAGTTAACACTACGTATACAGCGGGTAACCACAGGAAAGCACCATGTAAAACCCAGAGGTAAGATTCCATGGTTCAAGTGGAAGCTTTAGCCTAGCCAGGAAAATGAGAATGCCAGAGTAGTTTGCAGTGTCCAGGTTGTCTAAGATTTGACAACAATTTGCGGGACCTCTTTCTGTGAAGCCTCTTAGAAGAATCCGCATGCACCTTGTGCAATGAGGGCATGTGTCTAAACAGGGCAGCTGCCGAAAGTGGGCGGAATCCAACTTGAACTCAAGACCCTGACACCCGAGCCTCCCGCCCATTTGGTTCTCCTGGTCATATTGAAAGTTACCATCCCAAGACCTCGCGTTGGTTCCTTCATGGCGCATCCGAACCAAATCGGCCTGCTTGCGGCCGTTGTTTTGCGGCCCGGTTCAGTTGGTCGGTTGCCCACTAAGGTTCCACTGCGTTTTGCACCAGGGCTATTGGTTTGACTCGGGCAATACCCGTGCCTGAGATCAATTCCCTGCTCCAAATGGCGGGGCTGCTCCTCTCTGGGGAAGGAGGTCACCGATTGCTGCTCACTTCACGAGTTCCGTTTCGGACTTTCGTCACTTTGGGCTTTGGACCATTCTAGTGAAATAAGTAACAAGGTGTCACAATCTCTTGCAATGGAATGTGAGCGTTTTGACCCAATCAAAATCGTGTTCTTTTTGTTGGTTCCTTTGTCCACCCGATGAGAAGTGACGCGACATGGTCACCGGTTGCACGGGGCGCAGGACACCAGCCGGGAGAAGCAGCTGGGCGTGCTTTCGGCCACCTGGCAGCGTCTGCAGTCACCATCTGTCATGTGAGCTTTCGAAAGGAAACTCTGTTTTACCCAAAATAGGTCTCTCTCGCTTCATATATATATATATATATGGTCACCCCCCCCCAGGGCCTACCTTTCTACTTTTTGCATGAAAGAGATTTATTTGCAGATGTTCAGTGTCCACTTGGTTTGCAGATGCCTTGCAAAAAACACTGTAATTTACGGTATTTTTGTGCATTTGTTGATATTGTCTCAGATGTGCTTTCTGTACTTGATGCAAAACAGGATTCGAGAAAGCAACAAACACGAAAACGGAAAGCGTTTTCAGATGCAACTTGGTCAGTGTTGAAAACACTGTTATTTGCAGTGTTGTTTTAAGGAAACTGCAAAAAAGCACTTTTTTTTATGGTTTCAGCCTCAAAACCTGCACAGGATCAAAAAATGCAAAAACATCCAAACCTGGAAGCTCCAAAACCTGCACAGGCTCAAAAAATGCAAAAAATTCAAAACCCAGATGGTCAGGGCTTGATTGGTCTGGATGTTTGCATTTTTTGCATTTTTGAGCCTGTGCAGGTTTTGAAGCCTTGGATGTTTAAAACCTGCACAGGCTCAAACAAATGCAAAAAAACCAAACCTGGAAGCTCCAAAACCTGCACAGGCTCAAAAATATGCAAAAAAATGCAAAACCCAGATGCAATGTCAGAGGTCAGGGCTTGATTGGTCTGGATTTTTGCATTTTTGGTTTAATTGGTTTGAGCCTGTGCAGGTTTTGAGGCTTCCAGGTTTGGATTTGTTTTGCATTTTTTGAGCCTGTGCAGGTTTTGGAGCCTTGGGTGCTTAAAACCTGCACAGGCTCAAAAAAATGCAAAAAATCCAAACCTGAAAGCTCTCTGTTTTTGCATTTTTTGAGCCTGTGCAGGTTTTGGAGCCTTGGATGTTTAAAACCTGCACAGGCTCAAAAAAATGCAAAAAAATCCAAACCTGGAAGCTCCAAAACCTGCACAGGCTCAAAAAAATGCAAAAAATGCAAAACCCAGATGCAATGTCAGAGGTCAGGGCTTGATTGGTCTGGATTTTTGCATTTTTTGCATGTTTTGAGCCTGTGCAGGTTTTGGAGCTTTCAGGTTTGGATTTTTTTTGCATTTTTTGGAGCCTGTGCAGGTTTTGGAGCCTTGGGTGCTTAAAACCTTCACACGCTCAAAAAAATGCAAAAAACAATCCAAACCTGAAAGCTCTCTGTTTTTGCTTTTTTTTGAGCCTGTGCAGGTTTTGGAGCCTTGGATGTTTAAAACCTGCACAGGCTCAAAAAAATGCAAAAAAAGTCCAAACCTGAAAGCTCTCTGTTTTTGCATTTTTTGAGCCTGTGCAGGTTTTGGAGCCTTGGATGTTTAAAACCTGCACAGGCTCAAAAAAATGCAAAAAACCAAACCTGGAAGCTCCAAACCTGCACAGGCTCAAAAAAATGCAAAAAATCCAAACCTGGAAGCTCCAAAACCTGCACAGGCTCAAAAAATGCAAAAAATGCAAAACCCAGATGCAATGTCAGAGGTCAGGGCTTGATTGGTCTGGATTTTTGCATTGTTTTTACATTTTTTTGAGCCTGTGCAGGTTTTGGAGCTTTCAGGTTTGGTTTTTTGCATTTTTTGAGCCTGTGCAGGTTTTGGAGCCTTGGACGCTTAAAACCTGCACAGGCTCAAACAAATTTTTTTTAAAAAAAAAAATCCTTTACTTGTTTCTGAAGAATGGAAGACAGATTGCTGAGCTTTTTCACAGAAGCATCGTGCTGCAAAACTTTCCAGAAGTTTCTATAAGCGTCTCGGGATTTCACTGGCTTCTGACATCATAGCTACAAGAAAAAAGAGATACTTTGAATGACCTGGTTGAGCTTCTAGCAGCAGAGTAATATATAAAGGAAACTGTGTGCAACATCAAAGTGAAAAATGTACATATATATATATATGCTCACCCCCTACTTTTGAAATTATGAGTTTTTCTAGACTGTACAAGTGAAAAGGTAGGCCCTGGGGGGGGGGGTGAGCATATATATCTATATATATATATATATAAATGTATGTATGTATATGTATATATATATATATATATACTTCTTGTGTTGTCTTTCTTCGTCTTCTTCTTCTTCTTCCTCGTCTTCTTCTTCTTCTTCTTCTTCTTCTTCTTCTTCTTCTCCTTCTTCTTCTTCTTCTTCCTCTTCTTCTTCTTCTTCTTCTCCTTCTTCTTCTTCTTCTCCTTCTTCTTCTTCTTTTAAGGGAGGGGGGAACCAAATGGAAAACCTTGATTTTTTGTTTTGTTGGGGAGGGGTAGTTTTGTTTGTGGTTTTAATGGAAAACCAAAGGACAACCAACCATTTCGGAGGTCCTTTTAGACCCGCTTGTCTTGCGTCTTGCTGTGGATGCCTCCTGCCAGATGGGGTTGTGTCTCCTGCCTGTGGATGATGCTCCTGCCTGGTCATGCCAGATGCTGCGATGCCGTGTCTGCTGCTTCTCTCCTCTGTGCAGGCGGCTCTGGTCGTGTCTCCCGCTTTTCCCTGTGGATGCTGCTCCTCCCAGTATCCCTGGTCATGCCAGATGCTGTGATGCCGGCTCTCTGTGGTCGTGATGCTCCTTGGCGACCTGGCTGGAAGAAGGCAGGCGCCAATGGAAGAAGCGGCCGACCCCGCGGCCGAGCCAGAGCCTAGTTTCTGAGTGACCTGCGTGCTGGCCGCCAAGCGGGGTAAGCCACGGCCAATCGGACCTGCGCCGCGCTGCGGCCTTGGCAGACGGAGCCAGACTCCTCAACTTTCCGATCTCACATGCACATGTTTGTTGGGGAGGAAGACACGGCCCAAAACGAAAGGCCGGCCAGTCCCGCGTCTCATCAAGATTAGCAGCAAGGTCTCAAAAACCTGCACAATTGGCCTTCAAACGCTTGACACGAACGCTTGAGAAAATCCGGCCATTTCCTTTCTCATTAAGATTGGCATCAAATTCTCAAGAACCAGCCATTTCTGCTTAATTGGCCTTGAACAACTTGAAAACACAAGCGTTTGAGAATATCCGGCGCTTCTCTGTCTCTGAAGACGGGCATCAGGTCCAGCCGTTCCTGCTTAATTCCCTTGAAAAGCTTGAAAAGCACAAAAGCTTGAAAAAAAAAGCCAAAAAAAACGATTGCAACACTACACCTGGCTCGACCGACCCCCCTCCAATGTTACACCATTTTTTAAGAAGCCAGGAAGGCCCCGAAATACGAGATGCAAGGTGGACCCTTAATTTTGCGAGGTAGCATGTTTTTTTCATAATTTGAGGTACGAGGTAGAAAGTATTATCCAGTTTTGAATGACTTACTGCAAGGCAGCCCTGGTGTGTTCGAAGACTGAAAGCTGAAGCCTTGTGCCCTTGGGATGCCATGCATCCCACTTGCTGGGGCCAGTCTAGAGAAAAAGCCAAAGGAAACCACCCCATTTCGCGTTCCAATTCCGACTTGACCCGAAACTGGGGTCAACGCGCTCAGGCCACTGACATCTTGCTGGACACCTCCACCAACGACGGGCTCAACCTCATCCCCTTCAACTTCTATGCCGCCCACTCCCAGGCCGCGTCCACGCGGTCGAAAGGGGTGGACATGCGTTTCATGCAACCAGATTTGTTGGACCCCGGCACACAAGTAAGATGGGTTTTCCAATTCGAGGTCCCCGTTACCCTGGCCAATTTTGAGGGGCAAAAGAAGGATGTTCAAGCAATAGGTGTTTAAACATGTGTTGGTCTAGGGAGACCCTTACTTGGGGTTGATAGGGTCGGTCATGGACCGCGGCAGGTCTTTCTTTTCCTCAATATGAGTAACTGCCAGAAGTAGTGGCAGTGCATTGTTGTTTGGGAGGACTTGAGCGCGCCCATCTAACGACAAAAAGGGCCATGTGAGCTTCGTGGGCAGGGCTGAGCTTCCTCCTTGAGGACTTGTGCCCAAGAAGCGGCTCAGGACCACAAAGGGGTGGCGCTCATCAGCGAGTTCTGCGGCTGCTCCTCGGTGCTCACAGGCGGGGGAGGCTTCGGAACGACCCCTACAAGCCAGTCCAATGGAACTGGCGCAGGATTTTGTCCGGTTCATTCCCAAAACCCGGAAGGTCGTTCCCTGACCGCCAGCAAATTAGTTTGGGGTCCTTCCATTTGCAGAAGTATTTGCTTAGGTCCCCCCTGTTGGTGTTGAAGGGAATCTGTCAGGATGCCAACGTCCCTGGGTCACGAAGGACGGGTGCTGGACAGTGAAAAGTGTCGATAGACTCGACTTGGCCAAGTTCAGCAAGACGCTGACGGCGCGCCTCGGAGCTACGGGCAAAGACGAGCAATGGCGTGTCGGAAATGACAAAGACGCCAGATGCTGCAAAAGACCTCAGCGAGTGCCAAGCGTTGGTGATAAATGGCCTGGACGGGCTGACGGCCTTGGAGAAGCAGACGGCCCTTTGACGTCCTCAAGCCCCGGGCTGATGGGGCGGAGATGTCCTGCATCACTACTGGACCCAGTGTTACAATTGTCCATCTTGAGTAAATAGAAGGGCTGCTATATTTCCCAGCCCAGTCAGGTCCTTGTTGGCCTTTGCTGTGGTTGGATGTGGGGATGTGGGCTGTGCTTCCGGGTTCCCCTTCGCTCAGTCAGAAACAAGGCCTGTGTGTTTCACCCTTCTGCCGCATGGTTTCAGCGGCTCCCCGGAAATTGGCCATCGCCATCTTGAAACGGCAATTCCCTCTCGCGCCCCTTTTCTTGAGGCCGGTTTCTTGATGTCCCCAGTTCGGTGGGAAAACTTCCATCTAAACTCATGTTTGACAAACCCCCAAAAAGAATGGACACCATTTCCTGCTGGTACTGTACAGGGTGTCTGTTGTGTTTTGGCTCTGGTTGGCTTGCTATGGCCGGCTCTGTCTTGCTTGTTATGTTTGGCTATGTTGGGCCACCGCGGGGAGGTTGTTATATGTGGCTATATGTCAGAGTGTGTTTTTCAGCGTTGTTGGCATCCCTTGTGCTTGGAGCATCTTGCTTGTCAGGTCGCTGTTTTTTCTGCTTCGCGCGACCGCACCTGGCGCGTTTGGCAATTCAACCGGATGTACGAAACCTTTGAACTGTTTTGATTCCTTTCAGGATGTGCATGGGGCATTCGTTGCATGCCTATGTGATTTTCTCCAGCCCATTTGGACCCTAGAATGGTTGTTTTCCTTTTGGCTTCCTTTAAAAATCCATCCAAGAAAGGGTGCCAGCAAGAAAAGGCGCACCCATTTCTCATTTGAGCAGGCGCTTTCAAGATCAACCCTTGGAACGCCACCAGCGTGCCTCGGCATCTGAGAAATACGGAGGGGGGGGGTGGCGTCGCAACATGGGAAACCCAGCGTTTGGATCCCCTAACCTCGGTTGCCTCAGTTAGAACCGTGTCTATAACCCTTATTAACTATTTGGCCGCCGCATTTTGATTCAATTGGTCATGCATGGTCATGCCCTTGACTTACGCACCACTCATGTTTGGAATCACATTTTCACGTGGATGGGGGCGAAATCCGAGTCGTGGGTTGAAAAGGCTGCTGACCTGAGTCCCAGCCGAACCACTGCGAAGTGATGGTTGGTCTCAAAATTGGGGGGGAGCTTCAAGCAGGTTGGTGTCCTTTTGGTTTCCTATACAAAGCCAACCAAAAAGACAGACCCCCCCCATATATGAGCCGGGTGTAGGTGCTCTAAACCAGCAACAACCTCGGCCTTTGGGGTTCTTCTGGAATATGAACCCCGAGCTCCAAGCAATGTTCAGATCACTGCCTTTCGCACGAAGCCAAGCCGAAACGGCGGCGCTCTTACCGACCAATGGGCGAGTGTGTGTGTGCCCCAAGAAGGCCAGCATTTCTCCTCGATTTCCCCGAGCGATTTCCCGGGCCGCCAATGGGCCAATGGGCCAATCGCTGGTTCTAGCTGGTGGGGGTTCCATGGACAAAAAAGAACAGTGCCCTTCTCTCCCCTTTGCTTGGGAGGGTTCCCCTAAAACAGACTACAGAAACTATGTTCTACGGAAAAAAAGAAATTCCAACCTCTCAAATCTGGAGCACCTGGTTTCCCTCGCGGCGCTCGCGAGGTGCTGGCGGCCCTGGACCAAGCGCTCTGCATCTCCCCCGAGAACCAGGCGGAGCGCTTCGTCAAGGACTCCCAACGCCGAGGGAACCGAAAGCGTTGGATCCGAAGGCCGCAACTTGCGACTCGCAAGGCTTAGGGGTTTCGAGGTTTCGCCAATTGGCAGTGAGGGTTGGCTTCTCAGTGTTTGTTGCTTTTGTTTCCTTTGATCGTTCCCCTTACTATTATTGAACAACAGCGGTTGGGCCAAATTGCAGTGAGGGTTTTTCTGTTGCTGTGATGCTGAAAGGGTAAATCTAGAATGATATTCCCTTGTCAACCTCATTGCGCTTTTGGCGGCCGGGACCAGTGTCAAAAATGGTCAAACACTGTTTGCAGTGGCGCCGGGACAGGGTTCTTGTGTGAAAATGGTGTTCAATCAGTTGAAGTAGCCAGCCAAACAAGGAATCAGTTCCACAACACCCAATGACAACCTCAATCTGAGTGCATCAGAGCCATCAGCAACTTTGAATCTGCATGCTTCAGCACAGTCAAACCGACTTTTGAGTTGCGTGCAACATATTGACCGTTGGGCCACCCATGTCGAGTGTTCCGACATATTTTGCTTTAGCTAACATTCTTAGGAGGAACAGTCGCATGGGGTGCATGCACCACCCGCCTTGCCCATGAGAAGATGGGTGCTTTCAGTTGGGCAAAAGGTCCCACGGACATCCAGCACCTCCCTCAGGACCACTCCTATGTCTCCTCGCAGACACTGGTGCAGCCACTTGGAAGCTAAGAGTTCAACCTGCGACCCATGAGATGGTCCCTTGCTTGGGGATCCCTTGTACGGAGGCTATCCGAAAGGAAAGGAAAAAGGGGATATCCTTTTGTGACTTCAGGTTCTGGAATTGAGTTTGCAGATCAACTGCAAGAGCCATGGGATTGCTGTCCCGTTTTCGATGTGATCCGGACCAGATTCGGCAGGTTGAGTACTCCGGGGACATGGAATCGGTTTATTGGTCGAGGCACATCCTCTCGTTTTCCCCATGCCAAGGAGGTAAAGCCTGTGTTGTGGCTTCCGAAAATGGCCGGGACGGAAATTCACCAGGTGAGGTACCATCCCATCGATCTGGAGTTGAGGACAGAGGTGCGCAGCATATTTCCCGCGAAGACCAGGGGATCGAGTGAGAAAGCCACTAAAATCTGGGGCTCGCGCATTCGCTGCAAAGCAAGGGGAGTCACTGATTTGTTTGACTTCTCCGTGGCAAGTATGCCCTCAAGCCACCCCTCTTGGTCCAATGGCAATGCAGTGATTACGTACCCTTTCACGTGGGGGACAATCATTCGCAGCTTCCTCTTGGTAAAGGAAACACTCTTAGAAAGGATGACCCAAAAGAATGGTTTCAGCAAAAAAGAATAAATGTTGGTTTTTTTTTTCACACCCAAACACGGGTTCCCAACATAGACCAGTCCCCGTCCCCTCCTTCGTCCCCCCCGGGGCCCCAGGTGGGTGCACAAGAACCTCTCGGAGCTGAAGGTCACCCGCAACTCCTCGGCCATGGCGGTGCGCAACTCCTCAGGACGGAGTTCCTTCCGAAGACGCGGACGGCGAAAAATCTCCCAGCCGGGGCTGTCTTTTTGGTCGGGGGAAGGGTGTCCTTTAAACTCAAGCCCTGGCCACTGGGCATCTGAGAACTGCCAAAAGCAGAAACCTTCAATTCGGCCGCGTCCAGCTGTGAGTGTTGGGCTTTCTGTTGCCCCCATATAGTTGATGAATAGGAGAGCAATTGTCACCATATGTACCAGTCAGCATCTGTGCTGAAGTTCAGAAGAAAGCTCAGCGGGAAAAAAAAAGCGGCCGGTGTCTTCTTTGTGTTTCAGAGAAAGCACGCTTTGGTTTGTTCCAAATTCGGAGAAAAACAAAATGTGTTTTGGGCTCCTGGGCGGTTATAGAAAGCTGGATACTCTCACTTGCCCAAAGCGAATCGACCGGATCTGACCTTTTAGTTTCCCTCCATTTTGGACCCAATTTTAGTCCAGGCTCCAAAAGGTTAACCTTTGACTTTTGGGTGGGGCAACTGAGTCTTAAGCGGCCACTTTCTGTGATAGGTATCAAGAAAATCCCCATTCCAGGGTAATGCTATGTCAGAAATGGTCATGCTCCGGTTCTTGGGGTTTGGCGTGGCATGCCCTGCAAGTCACCCCGGCCAAACCGTGGGAACGGTTGAGTCCCCTTGTATACTTGTATCGCTCTAAAGGCGGCACGGTCCGAACTTCAGCTTGACTCACTGGCGAAACAATTGAACTGTGCCATTTCAGAGAGCCCTCGGCACATCGCGCTTGCGCGTTTTTGCGATTTCGTGGCGCCAGGACCACCTCACATCCACACGGAAGAGGTGGGGTTCGGGCCCGGGAACGCAATTGGAAAGTGGCAACAAAATGCGGCGGAGAGTCCAAGGACTGGACCTCCGTTGATTTGGTCTTGTCCCTAAAAATTCCCCTTGATTCGGGGACCAAAGGCAGACTCTCCTGGCCGGGCAACGCTAAGGCCTTCGATCGCCAAAGGGGTCCAAGAGTACATGTTGCTTTCACGCCCGTGGTCGTTCTCACAATGTCCCCGGCTTCGAAGAATTCGCGGCACGCTTTGGAGGGATCAGATCTAGCACTTTGGCCTCCATGAACCTACCCTAAACCAGCCCAAGCCCAAAGCCTGCCATTTGAGCTGTTTTTTTTCGGTGTGGGCGGCAAATGTCCCCAAACCTCAACCCCTCCCATGTTCTGGCGTGCGTCAAGCCAATGCGCCCGTTATTGGGGAAAAGCGGGTTCTCTAAGGCCCCCAACCGCCCCCCCGCGGCGCTTGATTGAGCATGGCAACCTCCATCGATGTCTTCCAACTTTTGTTCTTCAGGTGTTGAGCGCTTACCGGAGCGCCAAGAAGCGCGTGATCTTCCTGGACAACGAAGGACCTGCCGCTTTTGTCGGGTTTTGGTTGGGTGTGTGTGTGTGTGTTTCTCCCCCGCACGGAGAAGTGCTCACTTTTCCTGGACTTTGCGCCACTTGGGGTTGAGGAAACGCAGCGGCTGGGCTTCGGTGTTCGTTTTGGAAGCAACGGAAGTGAGACTTTGGCACCACCCCTCGCTGGTTTTTCCCTTAGGCCCGGCTGCAAGTTGCCTTCTTTGGGGCTTCCAGGGAGGGAGGGCGGGGGTTTTTGTGTCGACTTGGCATAAATTTGGGGAGACATTCAGCAGCAACCTGAAACTGCGAGGGCTGTGTTGCCTTTGACATTTGGGCCACACGTCCTGGACTTCATGTTTGGCAAAACCAATTTAGCGGTAAGCAGGCAGGCTTGGACGTTTTTTGGGCCCATCCACCCGATCAGAAGTGACTGGGTCTCCGAAATGATGCCGTTTTTTTGGGCCCTAAGAACCAGCTCCTGGAGTTGTTTTGCATCAAGTCAACCGCCTTCGGTTTTGGCGAGGATTTGGGGAACTTTCTAAGCTGTCTGGAGCAGGCTGTCTGGAGCAGCCATTTAGTGTTACACAGCAAGTTTAAGTTTTTTTCTCCAGTGAGACTTCCTGACAGTGGCGAGATAGTTGCCCCCCCCAAGTGCAGTCTTCATTGTAGGGATATGGATGTGTCCTTTTGTTGGGGGGGGCGGGGGAAATGGGTTTTGGATGGTTTTGGTGTTCCTTTCGGTGTCCCTTTAAAGCACCCACAAAAAGGTGCTCTAGAAAAAGACACACCCATATGCCAAACTGGTGCTAACGAAAATAGCGAAGGATCATCCTGGCCGCTCGTAAGTTTAGAGCTACAAGATGCGCTCGATGTGGATTAGCATCAATGACTCTGCTCACACGTTCCCGGCATCCGGTTGCATGTTGACAAGGGTGTGTGTGTGTGTGTGGGTGCGGGTTGGGGGGGGGTGTGGGTGGGGGTGTGGGGGGTGTCTGGGGGTGTGGGTGTGTGTGTGTGTGTATGTGTGTGTGTTTGTTGGGGGGAAACCGACGCCCCCAATTTCTGAGGCATCCCCTGCAAGTGCGTACTGAGATAGCGCTTGGCATTCGAAGCGCCAGGAACCATCGCTGCCAAAGCGCGATGGCAGATCCAGCCGTCCTGGCAGTATTCAGATCGTTTTGTTTGCCCCGACGTGACCTTGATTCGAAAACCGATTCCACGAAAGGGAACGTGGGAAACCCAGTTGTTCTCGATGTAGAGTTGGGTGAACATAGACTCACTCCCCTAAGTTCCTTGAGTTTTTGCTTTGCGACACATTTTGATGCGCGGGATGGACAGCCGTTTGATGCTGTTCGTGTCCGCCCTTTTCCATGCTTTTCATTTGCATGTCTCATGTTCTTTGCATTCTTTCGATCAAGTTCTGTATTCTCGAAGCTCAAAGCCGGAAAATCCAAGGCTGGTTTACACCTTATGCGAGATAGATGCAGATTCCCAGCTCCCATGCCAAGAAAGCTGGACTCGTTTTGGAGTCCGCAGGATGAGCGCGCAGAAAGGCGTTGAAAGGGTGCCCTGCCTCAAAGTCGCACAGCGATTTGTTTTGTATTTGTTTAGGGGGGCCGAAAGGCAAAAGGGGAAGCAAAAGAGCACCAAGCCAGCTTCAGCAGTCCGAATCCTGATTTTGGAATCTAAGCTCCCCGGATCTCCGCGTCTTGTTTGGGGGGGAAGCCTAAGTGATTGAAGACGAATCCCCGCTGTAAGTGATGTCAAAGATGTCCACTTGCTCTTGCGGGGATGTTTTGACTTGAAAAGCAAACTTCAACTTGGCAGGTCTTATTTTAGACCAGCTACTTGGCTGGTTGCATCACTTCCCTTTGTGACTACAAACCGTCCCCCCCCCCGGGTCCGTTGGGCCTGAGCCTCGCCGCGATCGATCGATCGACTCCGAGGTCCGGGAACTTGGCGCTGCAGAAGCAGGGCCAGCCCCCGGACCCCCACGTGCTGGACCTGCTGCAGACCTTGGTCAACGACCGCTGCAACACCGTGGTGGCGCCATGGATCGATCGATGGATCAAGACACGAGCTAGCCGTTTGTTTCCCCGTGTTGGTGTTGTTACTAAGGTGTTTTTTGGTTCTAACCAGGGGTTCGTTAGCCCACTTTGCGGGTTTGCAAGGAAGCCGCGGGGTTCTGCTTCCCGTGTTTTTGTTTGGTGGTGAGGAGAAGGTGGGCCAATGGAGCTCTTTTGCTCAATCGGTTTCGTGTTTGGTTTTCCCGAGGTGCGTCGTGCTTTTACCTCACCCGAGGTTGCGAGTCGGTTCTTCGGTTCCTCTTTTCCCATAACCAAGTACCAACAGTGGCGGGAGTTTTTTGGAGCCCCCTGGAGGAGGTCGGCTTCGGTCGGAGCGGAAAGATGGGCTACCAGGTCTCCCCACCGCTTCAGGGATCTTGCACCATGATGAATTGGCCCGCAACTGGGACTTTGAATTGGGCACCTGGTAAGAAAAAGGGTAATGGTGAGAAGGGGAGATATGAACGGAACATGCAAATGACCAGGGGTTCGTTCGCCCACTTTGGGGATTTTTCAAGGAAGCCTCGGGGTAGCGGTAGTCTTGTATCGCGAGTTTCCGGAAGTACCAGGAGTGATGTTACCCAAATGGCTGTGGCTCAAAATTCAATAGCTAGGGTTACACGGTTTTAGTCTTTGGTCGCTTTGGTGCCGTTTACCAAGGCTCCATTTTGGTACATTTATTTGAGCCACAGCCAAATGTCCCTGCTTTACTGGGGAGTCCACTTGGCAATAGGAAATCTCCCATGACGGCTTGATCCGGACTCTTTGAGGGATGCCATGGTGCCAAACACGTGACAAAACGACCTGCTCAGATTCGGCGCGAGCGATGGCCTGTGGGGACCAATTTGTTTTGCCATGCTTCGGCAAAGTGGGTTGCTCCGAAAGCAAGCCCTCTATAGATGGCTAGGCGTTTACCCGTTTTGGGGGAGGCTTCCCCTACTAAAATAGACTACATTAAAAAAAAAAAAAGAAGAAGAAGAAGAAAAAATGGATTCTAACCTCTCTACCGGAGGACCTAGATGGTGACTGACCTGGGCTGCTTCACAATCGCTTTATTGCCGCATTATTGAAACATTGGATTGGATTGTCTATTTGGAACGAGTAAGTTAACCCTTCCAAAAGTGACTTTGAGAACACAACATGTTGACTTCACGGACCCTGCTGTCAAGCTCTCTTTAAGTCCCTATGTTGATCCAACTCACTGGTAAGCCAAGCTTGAAACAGTCAAGATGGGTTTGGCATGTGATTTATTTGATGATACCCCCCCCCCCCCCGCCTTTGTGCTGCTCCGCTGTTCACAAACAGTGAAGCCAGTTCATGGTGTTCATTTGACATGTCCCTCAATTCATGAATCACAACTTGTCTGGCTTTGCAAAAGAAGTCGATTTGAGCCGCCACTTACTACCAAACGTCGTGAATATGCCAGCCGCCGCGACTTTGCTGAACAAACATAGATCCGATTCAACATGTCGCTGTTTGCTTGACCCCTGCCTTGCATTAAGGGCATTCCCAGGTGGGTTTTGCATCTGTGGATGCTTGTAAACCACCAAACTGAGCAATCTATAAGTAGTGTATAACCTCCATACCTCAAAAATCCATAGCTGAAAATGCCCTGTTCAAGGCTTGCCGCTAAACAAAAGTCCATTCAAAAGAAACACGAGGGAGCTCACGAACTTGCCCACAGCCCGGTGGCGGATTTTCCCTAGTCTGGGGGAAGCAATTTTGACCATGGCTCATGACTGTTATGTGGTTTCTACGTGTCGCACCCAACAAAAAGCGCATGTTAAAAAAAAAGAAGGCGAAAACCCCAGTTTATTCGCAACCCAACAACCAAGTACGATCCAGTTTGCCTATCTTCTGGTGAGCTCACCATGATGTGAGCATTTAACTTGGGTTCCTTAGTTCAGGTGTTGGAATTGCATGAAATTGGCAGACACATATATATATATATATATGGCTGTGGGTCAAAACCCATGTGCACCACCCATCTTAGTCTATTTTAGTGGGGATTGGGATGTTCACTGGAGGTACGATTTGGATTTTGACCCATGGCCATATATGAACCCATCGCCTTTCTGGACATTTTTTTGAAGGCCGGTTTCCGATTGAAGCCACAGCCAACAATTTGTGTTTTGCTCGCCCAGATCCTGAGTGGCCGCACCAAAGATACCATGGAGGCGGGGGTCCAATGAAACCCGGTAGATCTGCTTCCTGGGTTGGGCTCCGATTTCGGACGCGATGCGTGTGGCAACCCCTGCACCTTTTTGTTTCAAGCCGGCTCCCTGGCTTGCGGAAGGGGAGCTTGCTTTGTGCCAGTGCCATACCCCGAAATCCTGAAACTGGTGTCTTTTCAGAGGACCTCCAACGTGGATACCGACGCGCACACACACAAACAATTATCTATGCTATATATGTGTATGTCGCGGAGAACCCATAAACGGGTGTCAGGGTCTTGCGTTTTGGCTGATTAACCAAGTATGAGGCACTTGAAAGTGCTTGTCTTATTGTTGATTGCAGGCTTCCTGACTCACAACTTGGTTTTGTGACCATGGCACCTGGGTATGTCTCAAGATCAGGGGCAGCTACTTTCGGTGGCAACAAACTTCTGGGTTTCCGCTCACAATCTAAGGAGGCAGCTTCTTTCAGTTCTGACACAGAGCAAGCGTTCTTTTGTCTCAAAGTTCAAGCCCGGGTTCTCAATGTATGGCTGCGTCTTGTTTTTTGAGGGCGGTACCGTTTTTGCAGTGGCAAGCTGCAAACCTTTCACCCGGAATCCCATTGGCTGTGGGTCAAAACCAATGGTACCATGTTGGTGTAGGTGCACTTTTAGTGCTCGGATTGGGATCTTCCCTGGGGCCTAACCGGAATTAGGGGAATTTTGACCCACCATTTTGGGGCTCCAAAAAAGAACAACGTGGGCCGATCCGGCGCGTCATCCGGTGACGTGTGCCAGTCCTGGTTCAGCACGGTGGAGGGCCTGGGCCTCTGCGCGGAGCACGGCTTCCACCGCCTGCTGCCGCGGACGCTGCGGGACTCGGAGGACCGCGGCTGGAGGCGGGGCGGGGTGGGGCGGGGCAGCGGGGGGGGGAGGGGGGGGCGGGGGGAGTCACCGGTGTCTTCATCCCGTAGGAAATTTGTGGTTGAGAGTCTTTCTTGGTGATTCCGAAAAGTGCTAATGTTGGATGGAGTTTAAGTATGTGGAAGTCCCTGGGGTTCCAATGGGTGGTTTATGTACCTGTGAAAGCGGTCCGCAAGGCCACCCCCAAAAGAACAGGCAACGGTTTCCTTGTAGTTTCCCTGTAAGCCAACTTCAAAAAGTGTACACTCGAAATAGACACCATGCCTGTGAATTTCAGTTGGGAGCATCCAAACTTGTTGTGGTTACCCGAACCCCAACGATGTTTTTGGTCTGGTGGTCCGGGACCCAAGATGCAAGCCCAAGAAGATTTTGGGTGACTGATTAAAACCACGCCCCAAAAGACTAGCCTCAAAAAGGAAGGCCACTCTTGGCAAGGTCGTTCGTTGGCAAGTGATGCTCAGGTTAGTCTTGCTGAGTCAACCTCACCGACCACCGGACCACCTGGCCACGTTCACGTCCACTTTCTGTTTGGTCAGGGGAACGGCCATGGATCAAAAGAATCGCATCCTATGTTGGAAGACACATAAAAAAGAAAGGTATGGGTAAAAGAAGACACCGTTTGTCCTTGGTTTCAGTTACCAGGACCCATGTTGGGGATATGACAACCACCACCAATTCTTCGACCTGTTTTTTGGCAGAGACTCCATTCAATATGAGCGCGATTTTGGCACTTGGAGGCCAGTCTCGGTTCCTGCAACCCCAGAATGCTTCGGTGACAACGAACATGGCAGACTTCCCTTGGACAAGGGCCACTAGGGGAAGCATGAGGACGGGCATATGCCTGTTGCAGGCTAGCCTTTTCAACTTGGGAGGCATCGACCATGGGACCTATGCCACAAGCCCTAGCATCCGGCAACCGAGGGCAGCGGCGATGATGGACGACAACCAAGAGTGGAAGGCCATTTGGAACCCCGGGGCTTGGAGAGCTCGAGTCGGTCGATGTCTCTGGGCAAATCTTCCGAAAGCTTTCAGGTCCGGAGTCCGGAAGAATCTTGTTCGGGCTCTTGGGAAAACTAGAGGACGATTGGCCCGAAAGCATTTTTCCCCAAGCGCTTCCCATCATGTGCATTTCCAGCCGCGGACACGCCCTTTTACATCGATGCAACAGCTTCTGCAAAGCAGGCTCGTGCAACTTGGCTCTATGTAACTTGGCTCTATGCAACTTGGCACTGTGCAACTTGGCTCTGTGTAACTTGGCTTTGTGCCACTTGGCTCTATGGCAACTTGGCTCTATGTAACTTGGCTCTATGGTAATTTGGCTCTATGTCACTTGGCTCTATGTAACTTGGCTCTGTGCAAGTTGGCTCTGTGCAACTTGGCTCTGTGCAACTTGGCTCTATGTAACTTGGCTCTATGGTAACTTGGCTCTATGGTAACTTGGCTCTATGGTAACTTGGCTCTTAGTAACTTGGCTCTATGTCACTTGGCTCTATGTAACTTGGCTCTGCGCAAGTTGCTCTGCGCAAGTGCTCTGCGCCAGTTGCTCCGTGCGAGCGCTTTGCGCATGTGCTCTGTGCAAGTTGGTCTGCGCAAGTTGCTCTGCGCAAGTGCTGTGTGCAAGTGCTCTGTGCAATTCGCAGAGCGCAAGTTGCTCTGCGCAAGTGACTCTGCACAAGTTGCTCTGCGCAAGTGCTGCCGGAGCGCCCCGCGTACTACGTTTGTACTTAAAAGTTGCGATTTTCAAGCCGGAGCTGCGGGGGAGTGCTCCGCGTACTACGTTTGCACCTAAAAGTTGCGATTTTCCAGCCTGAGCTGCGGGAGCATGCTCCGCACACTACGTCTGTACTTAAAAGTTACGATTTTCCAGCCGGAGCTGCAGGAGCACGCTCCGCGTACTACGTTTGTACTTAAAAGCTGCGATTTTCAAGCCGGAGCTGCCGCGGACCAGGGGGGAATCGAACCCGCGACCGCGGGATTGCGAAAGCAGGCGCGCAAACCACGAGACGACTTCCAAAGGCCGTTTCGCGAGCAAGAATATCGCGCGGCGCCACAGCGAGAGCGCTTCGACACGCACAATCTCCGCAGAGGGTTCGCCGAGGCTAAAACAAATTCGCACGGCGCCACAGCAAGAGCGCTTCGACGCGCACGATCTCCGCAGAGGGTCGCGCGCGCACCGCAGAAATCGTAAAAAGTCCTCAGTTTTTGAACCTCGACCACGCGAATCTCCGCAGATCGTAAAAAGTCCTCAGTTTTTGAACCTCGACCACGCGAAACTCCGCAGAGGGTTGCGCGCGGCCAGCAGAAATCGTAAAAAGTCCTCAGTTTTTGAACCTCGACCACGCGAATCTCCGCAGAGGGTCGCGCGCGGCCAGCAGAAATCGTAAAAAGTCCTCAGTTTTTGAACCTCGACCACGCGAATCTCCGCAGGGTCGCGCGCGGCCAGCAGAAATCGTAAAAAGTCCTCAGTTTTTGAACCTCGACCACGCGAATCTCCGCAGAGGGTCGCAATCCCGAGCGACGATCAAACTCCCGCCCCGGCGCCTTAGAAACCTAAACTAACTTACATAGCTGCTAACGCCGAAGCTCTAAGCTCTACCTAACCTTGGCTCTATGTAACTTGGCTCTATGTAACTTGGCTCTATGTAACTTGGCTCTATGTAACTTGGCTCTATGTAACTTGGCTCTATGTAACTTGGCTCTATGTAACTTGGCTCTATGTAACTTGGCTCTATGTAACTTGGCTCTATGTAACTTGGCTCTATGTAACTTGGCTCTATGTAACTTGGCTCTATGTAACTTGGCTCTATGTAACTTGGCTCTATGTAACTTGGCTCTATGTAACTTGGCTCTATGTAACTTGGCTCTATGTAACTTGGCTCTATGTAACTTGGCTCTATGTAACTTGGCTCTATGTAACTTGGCTCTATGTAACTTGGTTCTATGTAACTTGGCTCTATGTAACTTGGCTCTATGTAACTTGGCTCTATGTAACTTGGCTCTATGTAACTTGGCTCTATGTAACTTGGCTCTATGTAACTTGGCTCTATGTAACTTGGCTCTATGTAACTTGGCTCTATGTAACTTGGCTCTATGTATCTTGGCTCTATGTATCTTGGCTCTATGTAACTTGGCTCTATGTAACTTGGCTCTATGTAACTTGGCTCTATGTAACTTGGCTCTATGTAACTTGGCTCTATGTAACTTGGCTCTATGTAACTTGGCTCTATGTAACTTGGCTCTATGTAACTTGGCTCTATGAAACTTGGCTCTACGTAACTTGGCTCTATGTAACTTGGCTCTATGTAACTTGGCTCTATGTAACTTGGCTCTATGTAACTTGGCTCTATGTAACTTGGCTCTAACTTGGCTCTATGTAACTTGGCTCTATGTAACTTGGCTCTATGTAACTTGGCTCTATGTAACTTGTCCAAGGGCTCCGCACGGAAGAACCCTTCGCGATGCTTTCGGGAAAAAAATCTGTGTTTTGTTCGGCTCTTGGTGGTTGAGCTCATGCAGCATGAATGTCTGAAAGGGGCCAAACAACTAGTTGTGGGTTCTGTAATCCAAATCATGGGAGAATGGTGTGCAATCATTTCGCCTTGCACTACCCTTGTGCCAGCAGGTACCTTTTTTTTCAGGCTTGAATCAGCAGCGACAGATTCTAGTCACGAGTCGATCTACAGCCTAGTCCCCCGCGCAGTGTCCCAACTTCTGGTTCTAGAGGAACATCTTCCAGCGCACCCGCCCAGTCAGGTCTCACGTAAGAGACAAGAGAGAACACGTGACCGGCCGATCTGGACGGCGGCACAGCGCTGAGGCAGGCCCAGCGCTAACGAAACAAAGAGCAGCGTCTCCAACTGATTTCCGTTGGCTTTCCACTCGTTTGGGGTTGGCTGACAAAAGGAAGACCGCTCTTTCCGGGAATCCATCTACTGTTAGGTGAATCTCAAACTGGTCCCAGAAAGAAGGCTCTGAGAGGGGAAGTTCGTCGAGGCAAGGCTGCCTCTCTCTCTCCAAGTCCAGGGTGTGAAATCGGATCCGCTCTAAAACGAAGTCCATGGCACCTTGCCCGGAAAAGGAAAATGCTCCGCTTTGGGAACCCCCAAAAAAACGCGTCCATTCTCCGCGAGGGGGGGG